>CM022300.1:493078342-493528895 GCA_011799875.1 Thinopyrum elongatum
AAATTGGTGATGGAGGAAGGTTGGTGATGATGATGGCGACGAATCCCGCTCTCCGGAGCTCCGAACGGACTCCAGATCTGCCCTCCCGATGAAGAGCAGGAGGTGGCGGCGGCTCCGTATCGTAAAACGCGATGAATCCTTGTCTCTGATTTTTTTTCTCCCTGAATAGGGTTATATGGAGTTGGGGTTGAGGTCGGAGGGGCTCCAGGGGGCCCACAAGCCTGCAGGGCGCGCCCCAGGGGGGTGGGCGCCCCCAGGGCTTGTGGCCTCTGGGTGGCCCCCCTCTGGTTGATTCTTTCGCCAATATTTTTTTATATATTTCAAAAATATTCTCCGTAAATTTTCAGGTCAATCCGAGAACTTTTATTTCTGCACAAAAATAACACCATGGCAATTCTGCTGAAAACAGCATCAGTCCGGTTAGTTCCATTCATATCATGCAAATTAGAGTCCAAAACAAGGGCAAAAGAGTTTGGAAAAGTAGATACGATGGAGACGTATCAAATCCCCCAAGCTTAACCCATTGCTTCTCCTTAAGCAATTCAGTTGACAAACTGAAAGTGACAAAGAAAAACTTTTACAAACTCTGTTTGATCTTGTTGTTGCAAATATGTATAGCCAGCATTCAGGTTTTCAGCAAAGATTATGAACTAACCATATTCACAATAACATTTAGGTCTCACATTTACTCATATCAATGGCATAATCAACTAGCGAGCAATAATAATAAATCTCGGATGACAACACTTTTTCAAAACAATCATGATATGATATGACAAAATGGTATCTCGCTAGCCCTTTCTGAGACCGCAAAACATAAATGCAGAGCACCCCTGAAGATTAAGGACTGACTAGACATTGTAATTCATGGCAAAAGAGATCCAGTCATAGTCATACTCAATATCAATTAATAACAACGCATACAAATGACAGTGGTGCTCTCTAGCAGGTGCTTTTTATAAGAGGATGATGAATCAACATAAAAGTAAATAGATAGGAATAACCCACCTAGCATGGAAGATACTGACAGCCCCCAGTCACTACATGAGTGATTCGGGCATACAAAACAGATTATTATTTGAAGGTTTAGAGTTTGGCACATGCAAATTTACTTGGAACGGCAGGTAAATACCGCATATAGGTAGGTATGGTGGACTCATATGGAACAACTTTGGATTTAAGGAAGTGGATGCACAAGCAGTATTCCCACTTAGTACAAGTGAAGGCTAGCAAAAGATTGAGGAGCGACCAACTAGAGAGCGACAACGGTCATAAACATGCATTGAGATTAACCAACATTGAGTGCAAGCATGAGTAGGATATAAATCACCATGAACATAAATATCGTGGAGGCTATGTTGATTTTGATTCAACTACATGCGTGAACATGTGGCAAGTCAAGCCACTTAAATCATTCAAAGGAGGATACCATCCTATCATACTACATCATAACCATTTTAATTTGCATGTTGGCACTCAAGACAAACCATTATAAACTCCTAGCTAATTAAGCATAGCATGAGTAACTATAATCTCTAATTGTCATTGCAAACATGTTTCATTCATAATAGGCTAAATTAGGAACGATGAGCTAATCATATTTACAAAAACAAAATAGGTCGAGTTTGTACCAGCTTTTCTGCATCTCAATCATTTCATCATATATCGTCATTATTGCCTTTCACTTGCACGACCGAATGGTGTGAATAATAATAAGAGTGCACATGCTTTGGACTAAGCTGGAATCTGTAAACATTTATTCAAAGGAGAAGACAAGGTAATATGGGCTCTCTGTTAGATCAACAATAATGCATATGAGAGCCACTCAACATTTTATCGTGGTCTTCTCCTTACGACCCAAAGAAAAAGAAAAGAATTTCAAAGAAACGCACTGAAATATTTTTGGAGTTTTTGTTTTTCTAAAGAAAGTAAAACAAGAATGAGAAAAACTATTTACACCGGAAAGCTCCCAACAAGCAAAAGAAGAACAAGAAATCATTTTGGGTTTTCTTTTAATACCACTACTAAATTAAACTAAAAAGAAAAACTAACAAGAAGCGAGAACTAATTTTTTTGGATTTTCTCAAAGTTTTTCAAACACACAAGAAGAAAGCGAGAAAAAGAAATAAACTAGCATGGATAATACAATGAAAAAGTATGAACACCAACAACTGAAATGAGTGTGTGAGCATGAATGTAATGTCGGTGAGAAATACGTACTCCCCCAAGCTTAGGCTTTTGGCCTAAGTTGGTCTAGGGCCATGGCTCGAAATAATCCTCTCCTCGATACTCCGGAGGGTCCTAGGGGTTTCACTGGTTAGCGATCTCCTGTGGCTCCCACTGATAAACGGGCTCTTGATATGGATCAGGAACTGGTGTTGGCTCAGGTGCTGGGGGTTGTGCAAGACCCCAAAATCTGTAGATGTCCTCGGGCATAATAGTGTACCTACCTGAACGAATATCGAACAAAGAAGAAGCAGGCAAAGCAATAGTCTCACAAGTACCCTGACTAAATACTAAGTTATAAAGGAGTCTCTTGTCCTTATCCTTCTTAATAAAATCGTGCGCTACCATACTATTATAGTTCAAATATCTAGTGGGTAGCAGCATCTCCTCCTCCTCATCATGCTTAATAGGTATCTCAAAATGTTTAGCAAGGCGAGAGGCATAGATGCCTCCAAAGATGGGACCCTTCGTGCGGTTTGTGTTTAACCGACGAGCAACAATAGCGCCCAAACTAAAAGTTCTATCACAATACAAAGCATGGTGCAAAATAGCAAGGTCCGAGGCACTAAGGCCTCCGCTCTCCCCACGACCAATCAAACATCTCCCAGAAAATAATGAATAATAGCGTAATACAGGAAAATGTAAGCTAGCCACTCTCGCTTCCGACACCCCTCTCTCTTCCCCTACAGTAGTTTCAGCAATAAAGTCCTCCATGTCTCTAGGACGTGGTTCATTGACACTACCCTCATAAGGTAATTTGCAAACATTGTAAAAATCATAAAGTGTCATTTGCTTAGGCACATCATACAAGTGAAATTCTACCATGGGAGGATCTTTCCTAGCATGAAAGTGAAAATTTTGCACGAAGGTATTAGTGAGTAGGAGGTGTTGGTCACACTTATCATGGAGGAAGTCGGTGATGCCCGCATTCTCTGCCAAATAATAGAAATCATCATAAATTCCGGCCGCCCTCAAGAATGCATCGCTTGGCCATTCACATGGCCGAACCTCCGCCGTACGCGGAAGGTTGTACTTGGGCTTCTTCTTCTCCTCATTTTCATTTTCATTTGTATTCCGGCTTGAAGAACCCCTTAACCATCTCTTCATCATCTCTTTCCTTTTCTCTGAAAATGTTCTGAAATTTTTAGTGACTCAAAATAAAAGTGAACAAAACTCAACAAGATTGATAGCAACTACTCCCACAAGTGTCTAGAGGCTATATCATGCATCAAAGCTACTTTGGACCATATAAATTTGACATGCAAGCTCAAGAACAAGGTCACCACAGCAGCAAAAATTTGCAATAAATAAAGCACTAGAACAAAAACTAATTGGACCATTGGAGGAGTCACAGACCGAAGAACAATCCCCCAAAACAGTTTTGCGAATGGAGCTTTGAGCAAGGAGATCGAAAATGGCAGCAAAATGAGCTAGAACACGGGTTTGAGCAACGGGATGATTTTTTCTGGAGGAAGACGAAGTGGATGGGTGCTGGAATAAGTGAGGGGGACCCACATGGGGCCCACAAGCCAGCCAGGCACGCCCAGGGGGTGGGCCCGCCCTGTGGGCTTGTGGCCCACTGGTGCTGCCCCCTGGTGTGTTCTCAGTGCGAAAAATTCTTAAAAATTCTATAAAAAATCATACTAAATTTCAAGGCATTTGGAGAACTTTTATTTTTGGGATATTTTTTTATTGCACGGATAATTTAGAAAACAAGCAAATAATAGTATTTTTGCTTTATTTATTCTAAATAACAGAAAGTAAAAAGTGGGTATAGAAAGTTGTGCTTTCTAAATTCATCCATCTAATGCCCATCAAAAGGAATCCATTAACAAGGTTGATCAAGTCTTATTAACAAACTTCTTCTGAATGACATGGAACCGGAGAATTTTCGAATAACACTAGGTTACCTCAACGGGGATATGCATGTCCCCAACAATAAGAATATCATATTTCTTTTTGACAGTAGGAATAGGGAGTTCAAAACCTCCAATAGCAATAGTTGAAATTTTCCCAATAGAATTGATGCTATTAACTAGAGGTTGTTTCTTCGGAAAGTGTACTGTATGGTCATTACCATTGACATGAAAAGTGGCATTGCCCTTGTTGCAATCAATAATAGCCCCTACAGTATTCAAAAAGGGTATACCAAGGATGATCGACATACTGTAGTCCTCGGGTATATCAAGAATAACAAAGTCCATTAAAATAGTAACATTTGCAACTACGATAGGCACATCCTCACAAATTCCGATGGGTATAGCAGATGATTTATCAGCCATTTGCAAAGAGATTTCAGTAGGTGTCAACTTATTCAAATCAAGTCTACGATATAAAGAGAAAGGCATAACACTAACGCCGGCTCCCAAATCACATAAAGCAGTTTTAACATAGTTTCTTTTAATGGAGCATGGTATAGTTGGTATTCCAGGATCTCCTAGTTTCTTTGGTATTCCACCCTTAAATGTATAATTAGCAAGCATAGTGGAAATTTCAGCTTCCGGTATCTTTCTTTTATTTGTAACAATATCTTTCATATACTTAGCATAAGGAGACATTTTCAGAATATTAGTCAAACGCATACGCAAAAAGACAGGTCTAAGCATTTCAACAAAGCACTCAAAATCCTCATCATCCTTTTTCTTGGATGGTTCAGGAGGAAAGGGCATGGGTTTCTGAACCGATGGTTCTCTTTCTTTACCATGCTTCCTAGCAATGAAGTATCTCTTATCATATCTTTTATTCTTAGGTTGTGGGTTATCAAGATCAACAGCAGGTTCTATCTCCACATCATTATCATAACTAGGTTGAGTATCAACATGAACATCATCATTAACATTATCACTAGGTTCATGTTCATCACCGGATTGTGTCTCAGCATCAGAAATAGAAATATCATTAGGATTCTCAGATGTGTCTACAACAGGTTCACTAGAAGCATGCAAAGTCCTATCAGTTTTCTTTTTCTTTTTATTACTAGAAGGACTAGGTGCATCAGTATTAATTCTCTGAGAATCTTGCTCAACTCTCTTAGGATGGCCCTCAGGATACAAAGGTTCCTGAGTCATTTTACCACCTCTAGTCATAACTCTAACAGCATTATCATTCACCTTATTATTCATCTCATTAAGCAAATCATTTTGTGCCTTAAGAACTTGTTCTACTTGAGTTTTTACCATGGAAGCATGTTTACTAATAATCTTGAGATCATTAACTGTTCTACACATGTAGTCTCCCAAGCAGTCAAGCATATAAGCATTTCGTTTCAATTGTCTACTAACATAAGCATTGAAATTTTCTTGTTTAACAATAAAGTTATCAAATTCATCCAAGCATTGACTAGCAAACTTATTATGAGGAATATCACCTTCATCAAATCTATAGAGAGAATTTACCTTTACTACCTGTGTCGGGTTATCAAGACCATGTATTTGTTCAATAGGTGGTAAATTCTTAACATCTTCAGCTTTAATACCCTTTTCTTTCATAGATTTCTTTGCCTCTTACATATCTTCAGGACTGAGAAATAGAATACCTCTTTTCTTCGGAGTTGGCTTAGGAGGTGGTTCGGGAAGAGTCCAATGATTATTATTACTCAATATATTATTCAATAGCACTTCAGCTTGTTCAATAGTTCGTTCCCTGAAAACACAACCAACACAACTATCTAGGTGGTCCCTAGAAGCATCGGTTAGTCCATTATAAAAGATATCAAGTATTTCATTTTTCTTGAGAGGATGATCAGGCAAAGCATTAAGTAATTGGAGAAGCCTCCCCCAAGCTTGTGGGAGACTCTCTTCTTCAATTTGCACAAAGTTAAATATTGCCTGTAAAGCAGCATGTTTCTTATGAGCAGGAAAATATTTTTCAGAGAAGTAATATATCATATCCTGGGGACTACGCACACAACCAGGAGCTAGAGAATTAAACCATAACTTAGCATCACCCTTTAACGAGAAAGGAAACAACTTAAGAATATAGTAATAGCGATTTTTTTCCTCATGAGCAAATAGGGTGGCTATATCATTTAATTTAGTGAGATGTGCCACAACAGTTTCAGATTCATAACCATGAAAAGGATCAGATTCAACCAAAGTAATTAACTCAGGATCGACAGAGAATTCATAATCCTTATCAGTAACAAAGATATGTGAAGTAGCAAACTTAGGATCATATTGCATTCTAGCATTCAAAGATTTTTCTTTCCACTTGCATAGTAATTTCTTAAGATCATCTCTATCCTTACAAGCAAGAAAGTCCCTAGCTACCTCTCCATCCATAACATAACCCTCAGGTATATCAGACAATTCATATCTAGGAGAGCTAGGTCTAGCAGGTGTTTCAAAGTGTTCAGTTTCAGAAAAATCATCAGTTTCAGCATTAACTCTAGCAATTTGTTCATCAAGAAATTCACCCAGTGGCACAGTATTATCAAGCAAAGTAGTAGTATCATCATAAGCATCATGCATAGCAGAAGTAGTAGCATCAATTACTTGTGACATATCAGAATGAATAGCAGGTGGTGGTGTCGCAAGCTTACTTAAAACAGAAGGTGAATCAAGTGCAGAGCTAGATGACAGTTCCTTACCTCCCCTCGTAGTAGAGGGAAAAAATCTTGGTTTTGTTATCTTTCAAGTTCCTCACAGTGATCAACAGATATAAATCCCAAGTGACTCAGAGAATAGAGCTATGCTCCCCGGCAATGGCGCCAGAAAAAGGTCTTGATAACCCACAAGTATAGGGGATCACATCAGTTTTCGAGGGTAGAGTATTCAACCCAAATTTATTGATTCGACACAAGGGGAGCCAGAGAATATTCCCAAGTATTAGCAGCTGAGTTGTCAATTCAACCACACCTGAAAGACTTAATATTTGCAGCAAAGTATTTAGTAGCAAAGTAGTATGGAAGTAACGGTAACAGTGGCAAACGTAACAGTAGCAGTTTTGTGATGATTGTAACAGTAGCAACGGAAAAGTAACTTAGCAAAGATCAATATGTGAAAAGCTCGTAGGCAATGGATCAGTGATGGATAATTATGTCGGATGTCATTCATCATGCAACAGTTATAACCTAGGGTGACACAGAACTAGCTCCAATTCATCAATATAATATAGGCATGTATTCCATATATAGTCATACGTGCTTATGGAAAAGAACTTGCATGACATCTTTTGTCCTACCCTCCCGTGGCAACGGGGTCCTAATGGAAACTAAGGGATACTAAGGCCTCCTTTTAATAGAGAACCGTACCAAAGCATTAGCACTTAGTGAATACATGAACTCCTCAAACTACGGTAATCACCGGAAAGAATCCCAATTATTGTCACCTTGGGGTATGCGGATCATAACACATAATAGGTGTCTACAACTTGCAAGATAGGATCAAGAACACAAATATATTCATGAAAACATAATAGGTTCAGATCTGAAATCATGGCACTCGGGCCCTAGTGACAAGCATTAAGCATAGCAACATCAATCTCAGAACATAGTGGATACTTGGGATCAAACCCTAACAAAACTAACTCAATTACATGATAAATCTCATCCAACCCATCACCGTCCAGCAAGCCTACGATGGAATTACTCACGCACGGCGGTGAGCATCATGAAATTGGTTATGGAGGAAGCTTGGTGATGATGATGACGACGAATCCCCCTCTCCGGAGCCCCGAACAGACTCCAGATCTGCCCTCCCGATGAAGAACAGGAGGTGGCGGCGGCTCCATATCATAAAACATGATGAATCCTTCTCTCTGAGTTTTTTCTCCCCGAATAGGGTTATATGGTGTTGGAGTTGAGGTCGGAGGGGCTCCAGGGGGCCCACAAGCCTGCAGGGCGTGCCCTAGGGGGGTGGGCGCCCCCCCAGGGCTTGTGGCCTCTGGGTGGCCCCCCACTGGTTGATTCTTTCGCCAATATTTTTTTATATATTCCAAAAATATTCTCCGTAAATTTTCAGGTCAATTCGAGAACTTTTATTTCTGCACAAAAATAACACCATGGCAATTCTGCTGAAAACAGCGTCAGTCCGGGTTAGTTCCATTCAAATCATGCAAATTAGAGTCCAAAACAAGGGCAAAAGAGTTTGGAAAAGTAGATACGATGGAGACGTATCACCCAACAAGGGGCTTATCAGCAGCCTCCGGTGACCCCTTCAGCCTCAGTAGGAGCTGGGACGATTTCCAGGATGGTTGGAGTGCCGTGTTTAGTACTGGCTTTGCGTAATGAACGTCTGCCTAAGGATTTCAAGGGTCCTCGCAAAGTGCCTAATTATACAACTGATCTCCCTCTGGAGGGCTAGATTGAGAGTTATGAGTTAGCCATGGAGATGTTGGATGTCAATGATGTGGTCTGTGCCAAATACTTTACTATGATGTTGGATGGGCCAGCTCGCACATGGTTAAAAGGTTTACCACCTAATTCTATCAGCTCATGGGCAGAGTTGAAGGCGCGTTTCATCAAAAACTTCCAAGGGACGTGCAAGCAGCCTCTGACGATTGTTGACCCGGATCACTGCGTGCAGCGTGAGGATGAGTTGGCCCACCATTGGGTCCGGCAGGTCTCTGCGATTATTCACTCGTCGGATAGCATTGCGGCGGGCCAGGTGGTTCTGATCTTAGAAAAGAACTGTCACTTTGTCCCCCTTAAGCAGAAGTTCGGGTGGCTTAAGCGTTATTGCAATGACATGGGCGAATTAATGGCGGCTCTCATTAAGTATGCAGACTCTGATAGCACAAAAGACCCTGGATCCGATGATGAGAAATCTAACAAGGGCAAGAAGAATGGCAATGGTAAGGGTCAGCAGCAGAATATGGCAGGGCATAATGGCAACAACCAGGGCAACGGTGGTAAGCGTAGATGCTACTTCTTGAGCTTGCGTTGGTTTTTCCCTTGAAGAGGAAAGGGTGATGTAGCAAAGTAGAGATAAGTATTTCCCTCAGTTAAGAACCAAGGTATCAATCCAGTAGGAGATGCAAGCAAGTCGCCAATCTATGCACTTGCACAAACAATCAAACACTTGCACCCAATGCGATAAAGGGGTTGTCAATCCCTTCACGGTCACTTGCAAAGGTGAGATGTGATAGAGATAGATATAAAAGATTACTAAAACGTAAAACAAAGTAAAAACAAATAAAACACAATGATGTATTTTTGGGTTTTTTGGTTTATAGATCTGAAAATATATAATGGAAAATAGACCCGGGAGCCATAGGTTTCACTAGAGGCTTCACTCTTGAAGGCAAATAATACGGTGGGTGAACAAATTACTGTCGAGCAATTGATAGAAAAGCGCAAAGTTATGACGATATCCAAGGCAATGATTATGCATATAGGCATCACGTCCGTGTCAAGTAGACCGAAACGATTCTGCATCTACTACTATTACTCCACACATCGACCGCTATCCAGCATGCATCTAGAGTATTAAGTTCATAAAGAATGGAGTAACGCCTTAAGTAAGATGACATGATGTAGAGGGATAAACTAAAGCAATATGATGAAAACCCCATCTTTTTACCCTTGATGGCAACAATACAATACGTGCCTCGCTACCCCTACTTTGTCACTGGGTGAGGACACCGCAAGATTGAACCCAAAACTAAGCACCTCTCCCATTGCAAGAAGAACCAATCTAGTTGGCCAAACCAAACCGATAATTCGAAGAGAAATACAAAGATATCAAATCATGCATATAAGAATTCAGAGAAGATTCAAATAATATTCATAGATAATCCGATCATAAATCCACAAATCATCGGATCTCGGCAAACACACCGCAAAAGAATTATTACATCGGATAGATCTCCAAGAACATCGAGGAGAACATGGTATTGAGAATAAAAGAGAGAGAAGAAGCCATCTAGCTACTAGCTATGGACCCGTAGGTCTATGGTAAACTACTCATGCTTCATCGGAAGGGCAATAGAGTTGATGTAGAAGCCCTCCGTGATTGAATCCCCCTCTGGCAGGATGCCGGAAAAGGCCCCAAGATTGGATCTCACGGGTACAGAAGGTTACGGCGGCGGAAAAGTATTTTGGTGGATGCTTCTGGTCGTTTGGGAATATTTGGGAATATATAGAGGAAGAATTAGGGTTAGGAGAGCTCCGAGGGGCCCACAAGCCCTCAGGGCGCGCCCCTTGCCTTGTGGAGTCCTCGGGACTCCCCTGCCTTCAACTTCAAGTTTGCTCGGTGTCTTCTGGTCCAAGAAAAATCACCGCGAAAGTTTTATTCCGTTTGGACTCCGTTTGTTATTTCTTTTCTGTAAAACTCAAAAACAAGGAAAAAACAGAAACTGACACTGGGCTCTAGGTTAATAAGTTAGTCCCAAAAATAATATAAAATAGCATATTAATGCATATAAAACATCCAAAACAGATAATATAATAGCATGGAACAATAAAAAATTATAGATACATTGGAGACGTATCAAGCATCCCCAAGCTTAATTCCTGCTCGTCCTCGAGTAGGTAAATGATAAAAACAGAATTTTTGATGTGGAATGCTACCTAACATATTTATCCATGTAATTTTCTTTATTATGGCATGAATATTCAGATCCATAAGATTCAAAACAAAAGTTTAATATTGACATAAAAACAATAATACTTCAAGCATACTAATAAAGCAATCATGTCTTCTCCAAATAACATAGACAAAGAATGTTATCCCTACAAAATCATATAGTCCGGCTATGCTCCATCTTCATCACACAAAGTATTAAATCATGCACAAGCCCGATGACAAGCCAAGCAATTGGTTCATACTTTTGATGTTCTCAAACTTTTTCAACTTTCACGCAATACATGAGCGTGAGCCATGGATATAGCACTATAGGTGGAATAGAATATGGTGGTTGTGGAGAAGACAAAAAGAAGGAGATAGTCTCACATCAACTAGGCATATCAACGGGCTATGGAGATGCCCATCAATAGATATCAATGTGAGTGAGTTGGGATTACCATGCAACGGATGCACTAGAGCTATAAGTTTATGAAAGCTCAAAAAGAAACTAAGTGGGTGTGCATCCAACTTGCTTGCTCACGAAGACCTAGGGTAATTTGAGGAAGCCCATCATTGGAATATACAAGCCAAGTTCTATAATGAATAATTACCACTAGTATATGAAAGTGACAACATAGGAGACTCTCTATCATGAAGATCATGGTGCTACTTTGAAGCACAAGTGTGGTAAAAGGATAGTAGCATTGCCCCTTCTCTCTTTTCTCTCTTTTTTTGGGGCTTCTTTTGGCCTCTTTTATTTTTTTAAAGTTCGGAGACTCATCCCAACTTGTGAGGGAATCATAGCTTCCATCATCCTTTCCTCACATGGGACAATGCTCTAATAATGATGATCATCACACTTTTATTTACTTACAACTCAAGAATTACAACTCGATACTTAGAACAAAAATAGGACTCCATAGGAATGCCTCCGGCAGTGTACCGGGATGTGCAATGATCTATCATAGCAATGACATCAAAAAATGGACAAGCCATGAAAACATCATGCTAGCTATCTTACGATCATGCAAACTAATATGACAATGATGGAGCATGTCATAATAAACGGAACAGTGGAAGTTGCATGGCAATATATCTCGGAATGGCTATGGAAATGCCATAATAGGTAGGTATGGTGGCTGTTTTGAGGAAGGGTATATGGTGGGTGTAGTGCACCGGCGAAAGTTGCGTGGTACTCGAGAGGCTAGCAATGGTGGAAGGGTGAGAGTGCGTATAATCCATGGACTCAACATTAGTCGTAAAGAACTCACATACTTATTGCAAAAGTATATTAGCTATCAAAACAAATTACTACACGCATGCTCCTAGGGGGATAGATTGGTAGGAAAATACTATCGCTCATCCCCGACCGCCACTCATAAGGAAGACAATCAATAAATAAATCATGCTCCGACTTCATCACATAACGGTTCACCATACGTGCATGCTACGGGAATCACAAACTTTAACACAAGTATTTCTACCAATCCATAATTACTCACTAGCACGACTCTAATATCACCATCTTTATATCTCAAAACAATCATAAGGAATCAAACTTCTCATAGTATTCAATGCTCTTTATATGAAAGTTTTTATTATATCCCTCTTGGATGCCCATCATATTAGGACTAAATTCATAACCTATGCAAATTACCATGCTGGTTAGAGAGACTCTCAAAATAATATAAGTGAAGCAAGGGATTTCAACAATTTCTATAAAATAAAGCCACCGCCGTGCTCTAAAAAGATATAAGTGAAGCACTAGAGCAAAATTGCCTAGCTTAAAAGATATAAGTGAAGCACATAGAGTATTCTAATAAATTCATGATTCATGCGTGTCCCTCTAAAAAGGTGTGTACAGCAAGGATGATTGTGGAAAACTAAAAATCAAAGACTTATATCATACAAGATGCTCCAAGCAAAACACATATCATGTGGTGAATAAAAATATAGCCTCAAGTAAACTTACCGATAGACGAAGATGAAAGAGGGGATGCCATCCGGGGCATACCCAAGCTTAGATGCTTGGTTTTCCTTGAATATTACCTTGGGGTGACTTGGGAATCCCCAAGCTTAGGATCTTGCCACTCCTTATTCCATAGTCCATCAAATCTTTACCCAAAACTTGAAAACTTCACAACACAAAACTCAACAGAAAACTCATGAGATCCGTTAGTATAAGAAAATAAATCACCACTTTTTGGTACTATTGTGAACTCATTCTTTATTTATATTGGTGTAATATATACTGTATTCCAACTTCTCCATGGTTCATACCCCCCGATACTACCCATAGATTCATAAAAATAAGCAAACAACACATAGAAAACAGAATCTGTCAAAAACAGAATAGTTTGTAGCAATCTGTAAACTTCGTATACTTCTGTAACTCAAAAAATTCTTAAAATTTTGTAAAACCTGGGAAATTTGTATATCAATCTTTTGTTAAAAATTCAGATCAAAAGCACGCTTCTGTGATTTTTTTAAATTGTTTTACTGAGTGCAAAAGTTTCTGTTTTTCAGCAAGATCAAATCAACTATCACTGTAAGCCATCCCAAAGGTCTTACTTGGCTCAAACACTAATTAAAACACCAAAACACAATTAATACAGAGGTAATAATGTGTATTTATTGAAAAACAGAACCAAAAACCAAAAACATAAAAATAAAATTGGGTTGCCTCCCAACAAGCGCTATTGTTTAACGCCCCTAGATAGGCATAAAACTTAGATCTAGGTATTGTCATCTTTGGTATGCAATCCCTCAATTGCACACTTATAACCCTTAGGAGATTCTTTGGTTTTATCAATAATCACACTCCTGGGCAAGAAATTCACTCGTGGCAATTGGTTCCTTAATGATATTAATAAAGCTAGGGTGAACACTTATCATCTTAAGATCTTCGTTTCCTTTACTAGAAGATTCACCCTTATTCTTAGGAACATAAATAAACTTAGTAACTTTAGTAGGAGGAAAATTTGGAGTAGTTTTAACAGAGGCAAAAGTGGATCCCAAGTTGGTAATGATATCTTCTAGCTTGCCAATTCTAGTAGAATCTTGATCTATCTTTTCATTAACTATGGGTTCCTTTTCCCTTAGATTCTTTAAAGTAACTCCTACCTTAGATCCATATTGAGTGATATGATTATGAATCTTTTTATCCAAGTTTTCAACAAGCTCTACAGTAGCAATTTAATTCTCAATAATATCAATCCTTTGCATCACATGTTCCAAAGTTAGAATTGTTTCATTAACCATGAGTGGTGGTGAGCCTACCAAATCTATCATAGCATTATAAGCATCCAAAGTATGGCTCCCCAAGAATTTCCCCCGGTGATGGTATCTTGAACATATCTATTCCAAGGAGTAACACCCACATAAAAATTACGAAGGAGAACGGTAGTAGATTTCTTACGAGTAGATCTATTTTGAGCATTTCAAATTCTATACCAATCATCTTTTAAATTTTCTCCCTCCCTTTGCTTAAAATTAAGAACCTCACTTTCAGGGGTGCTAACAGTGGTAGAAGGACTAGCCATGATGGCAAAACAAGCAATCTAGTGCATGAGCAAATGAAAAGCAAACGAACAGACGAACGGAAGAAGGATGAATAAAAAGGCAAATCTTTTTGTATTTTTTTTTAAATCATTTTAGAAGTGGGGGAGAGGAAACCGAGAGGCAAATGGAAAATAATGTAATGCAAGAGATGAGAGTTTATGGTGGGTACTTGGTAGGCTTGATGTAGATCTCCGCGGTAATGGCGCCAGAAATTCTTCCTGCTACTTCTTGAGCTTGCATTGGTTTTTCCCTTGAAGAGGAAAGGGTGATGCAACAAAGTAGAGAAAAGTATTTCCCTCTGTTAAGAACCAAGGTATCAATCCAGTAGGAGATACAAGCAAGTCCCCAATCTATGCACCTGCACAAACAATCAAACACTTGCACCCAACACGATAAAGGGGTTGTCAATCCCTTCACGGTCACTTGCAAAGGTGAGATCTGATAGAGATAGATATAAAAGATTACTAAAACGTAAAACAAAGTAAAAACAAATAAAACGCAGCGAGGTATTTTTGGGTTTTTTGGTTTATAGATCTGAAAATATATAATGGAAAATAGACTCGGGAGCCATAGGTTTCACTAGAGGCTTCTCTCTTGAAGGCAAATAATATGATGGGTGAACAAATTACTGTCGAGCAATTGATAGAAAAAGCAAAGTTATGACGATATCCAAGGCAATGATTATGCATATAGGCATCACGTCCGTGTCAAGTAGACCAAAATGATTTCGCATCTACTACTATTACTCCACACATCGACCGCTATCCAGCATGCATCTAGAGTATTAAGTTCATAAAGAACGGAGTAACGCCTTAAGTAAGATGACATGATGTAGAGGGATAAACTCAAGCAATATGATGAAAACCCCATCTTTTTACCCTTGATGGCAACAATACAATACGTGCCTCACTACCCCTACTTTGTCACTGGGTGAGGACACCGCAAGATTGAACCCAAAACTAAGCACCTCTCCCATTGCAAGAAGAACCAATCTAATTGGCCAAACAAAACCGATAATTCGAAGAGAAATACAAAGATATCAAATCATGCATATAAGAATTCAGAGAAGATTCAAATAATATTCATAGATAATCTGATCATAAATCCACAATTCATCGGATCTAGACAAACACACAACAAAAGAATTATTACATCGGATAGATCTCCAAGAACATCGAGGAGAATATGGTATTGAGAATCAAAGAGAGAGAAGAAGCCATCTAGCTACTAGCTATGGACCCGTAGGTCTGTGGTAAACTACTCACGCTTCATCGGAAGGGCAATAGAGTTGATGTACAAGCCCTCCGTGATCGAATCCCCCTCCGACAGGATGCCGGAAAAGGCCCCAAGATGGGATCTCACGGGTACAGAAGGTTACGGCGGCGAAAAAGTATTTTGGTGGATGCTTCTAGTCGTTTGGGAATATTTGGGAATATATAGAGGAAGAATTAGGGTTAGGAGAGCTCCGAGGGGCCAACAAGCCCTCGGGGCACCCCCCTAGGGCGCGCCCCTGGCTTATGGAGTCCTCGGGACTCCCCTGCCTTTAACTCCGAGTTTACTGGGTGTCTTCTGGTCCAAGAAAAATCATCGCGAAAGTTTTATTCCGTTTGGACTCTGTTTGATATTCCTTTTCTGTAAAACTCAAAAACAAGGAAAAAATAGAAACTGGCACTGGGCTCTAGGTTAATAAGTTAGTCCCGAAAATAATATAAAATAGCATATTAATGCATATAAAACATCCAAAACAGATAATATAATAGCATGGAACAATCAAAAATTATAGATACGTTGTAGACGTATCAGCAGACACCCTGACGGCGGGTAAAATCTAGTAGCTAACACCAACACTGGGTACAAGAACCAGCACCGCAACAGTAATGGTAAGCCGCCCTTTGGCAGTGCAAAGCCTTTTAATCTTGAGGCGGCGCTTAATGACCCATGCCCGAAGGACAGTCTTCCCAACAGGCCATCCACTCATGCCTGGAAGGATTGCTGGGTTATGCGAGAGTTCAGGAATTACAGCCTCAGTTAGAATCATGGCAATAATAATGGGCCGCCCGGCGGGTCAGGATCTGGTTCTCAGGGGCCCGACTTTGGTGGTGGCGGTTCAAGTTCTGGCTATCCAGGTCAAGGCAACCAGGGTGGTCATAACCAGCAGTCTGGTCAGGGTAACCAGCAACAAGGTAATCAGTCAGGATATCAGAGTAATCCAAAGCAGCTCAATGGCGGCCAATACCATGTTTTCACCAAAAGTCTTTGCAAACGAGATCAGAAGGTTCATAAGCAGGCAGTTCATGCAGTAGAGCCGGCTGTTCCGTAGTATTTGAGATGGTCTGAGCACACGATATCGTGGAGCAGGGCAGATCACCCACCGCGGGTTGATAACCCGGGTCACTTAGCCCTTGTGGTGGTCCCTCAAGTTGGTGGTTATAAATTCACTAAGGTGCTTATGAACGGTGGCCGCAGTATCAACATCTTGTATTATGACACTTTTCGCTGGATGAATTTAACTGACAAGGATCTTAAGCCATCTTCCACAGTCTTCCATGGTGTGGTGCCTGGTAAGTCGGCGTATCCTGTGGGAAAAATTTCCCTGGAAGTAGCCTTTGGTGATGACTATGACTACAGGGCAGAGACACTGTGGTTTGAAGTGGTCAAAATCAAGAGTCCGTATCATGCCTTGTTCGGACGGCCGGCTTATGCTAAGTTCATGGCTCGCCCTTGTTATGTCTATTTATAGCTCAAGATGCCAAGGTGAAAAGGGACGATTACGGTCCATGGTGATCAGAAAGTCGCCTTGGAATGTGAGGGAGGAGATGCAGCTTATGCAGAGTCAGCTTGTGCTACTGAGGAGCTTATGTTTCACAAAGATAATGTTGACCCGACTGATATGACCCCTCTGAAGAAGCCCACTACTGAGCAGGACCCTCTATTGAAGTTTAAGTCGGCTGATGATACCAAGAAGTGGATTTTATTCCCGGCGACTCGTCTCAGCAGTTCATAGTGGGGGCTAATATGGATCCCAAATAGGAAAGCGCGCTCATCGAGTTCATCCGTGAGAATCGGGACATCTTTGCATGGAAACCTTCTGACATGCTGGGTGTACCGAGAGAATTCGCTGAGCACAACCTTAATGTGGATCCCAAGTTTAAGCCAGTCAAACAGTTCCTCCGTCATTTCAACGAAGAACGACGTAAGGCTATTGGAGAAGAGGTAGCCCATCTCTTAGCAGCCGGGTTTATTGTGGAAGTTTTTCACCCAGAGTGGTTGGCTAACCCTGTGCTTGTACTCAAGAAGAATGGCATATGGCGTATGTGTGTTGACTACACAGATCTCAACAAAGCTTGTCCAGCTGATCCATTTGGTCTCCCCCATATCGACCAGATCATTGATGCAACGACGGGTTGTGAGAGTTTATGCTTCCTAGATGCTTATTCTGGCTATCATCAGATCAAGATGGCAGTTAAAGACCAAGAGAAGATGGCTTTCATCACACCTTTTGGAGCTTTCTGCTATGTTTCTATGCCTTTTGGGCTCAAGAGTGCTCAGGCGACTTATTAGCGCTGTGTTCAGAATTGTTTTCACAGTCAGATTGGGTGCAACATTCATGCTTATGTGGATGATATTGTGGTTAAGTCTAGGAAGAAGGAGACTCTCCTGGATGATCTGAAAGAAACTTTTGACAATCTCCGGGTCTACAAAATGATGCTTAACCCGGCCAAGTGTGTCTTTGGTGTGCCTGTAGGTAAATTGCTAGGTTTCCTGGTCTCAGAACGGGGCATTGAAGCTAACCCGGAGAAGATAAAGGCCATCACTTCGCTTTCTAAGCCAGCGTGTGTCAATGACGTCCAGCGTTTGGCGGGTCACATTGCGGCTTTAAGCCAGTTCATAAGTCACTTGGGAGAGAAGGCAATTCCTTTATATCAGATGATGAAGAAGACAGATCACTTTGTCTGGAGTGATGCTGCCAATGAGGCGTTTGAAGCGCTCAAGAAACAGTTAGCTGAGCCGCCCATCCTCGCTGCTCCCATTGAAAAGGAATCTTTGCTCTTGTACATGGCGGCTAATAATAAGGCAGTCAGCATAGCAGTTGTTGTGGAGTGCAAGGAGGTGGATAAGGAGTACCAAATTCAGCGACCGGCTTATTATGTCAGTGAGGTGTTGACTGAGTCCAAGCAACGATATCCACATTGGCAGAAACTAGTGTTTGGGGTGTTCATGGCGAGTCGCAAGCTGAAGCATTATTTTCTTAGTCATCCTATTACTGTGGTCAGCTCTGCTCCTTTAGGTGGTATTATTCAAAACAGAGAAGCCACGGGCCGGGTTGCTAAGTGGGCAATTGAACTTGGACATCATAATTTGAAGTGTGTGCCAAGAACAGCCATCAAGTCTCAAGCTTTGGTGGATTTCATAAATGATTGGACAGAGTTGCAGACACCTGAGGAGAAGCCTGACAACACATATTGGACAATCCACTTTGATGGGTCCAGGCAGTTGGAAGGCTCGGGGGCTGGAGTTATTTTGACTTCCCACGAGGTGACAAATTCTGTTATGTTTTAAGATTAATATTTCCTTGTACTAACAATGTAGCTGAGTATGAAGCTTTGCTTCATGGCCTTCGCATGGCTAAGGAAATGAATTTAAGCCGGGTCAGGTGCCTGGGCGACTCAGACCTCGTGGCCCAGCAAGTCTCGGGTAAGTGGGATTCTAAAGATCCGCTCATGGCGGCTTATCGCCGGGCGGTTGATAATATCACTGGTCACTTTAAAGGCTATCAGGTGGATCACCTTGATTAGCGGAAAAACGAGGCGGCTGATGCATTGTCCTGGCTTGGGTATCAACGTAAGCCGGTGCCCCCTAATATATTCCTCGATGTGTTACACAATCCTTCAGTCAAGTTACCGTCTGAAGAAGACCTTGCTATCCCTGTCCCGGAGGCACAGTTGGTGGCGGCTCTTCATGCTATTCCTGACTGGATGTTGCCATATCTGGCTTATATGACTCGGGGCAAGTTACCCGAGGATGAAACTTTAGCACGACAGATCACCAGGTGGTCTAAGTCTATGACTATTATTAACGGCTAGTTACACGGATGCAGTGTGACGGGCGTGTTCCAACGCTGTGTTTCTCCTGAGGAGGGCCGTGAAATTTTACGAGAGATTCATGAAGGCAATTGTGGTCATCATGCCAGCTCAAAATCCTTGGTGGCTAAAGCTTTTCGTCATGGGTTTTACTGGTTAACGGCTCATGCTGATGCAGAGGATATTGTTAGCAAGTGTGATGGATGTCAGAAATTCTCCAGACAAGCTCATGTGCCGGCTCAGGAATTACGGATGATCCCAATAACTTGGCCGTTTGCGGTCTGGGGGCTTGATATGGTTGGACCGTTCAAGAGGTCTAAGGATAAGAAGACTCACCTTCTGGTGGCGGTTGACAAGTTTACCAAGTGGGTTGAGGCAGAGCCAGTCAGCAATTGTGATGCGGTGACTGGAGTTCAGTTTGTTAAAAAGCTAATCTTCTGCTTTGGTTATCCCCATAGTATCATCATTGATAATGGCACTAATCTGTCTAAGGGTGCTATGAAAGAGTTCTGTCAAAGAAAGCATATCCGCCTTGATGTTTCCTCAGTAGCTCATCCACAGTCTAATGGTCAAGCAGAACGGGCTAACCAAGAAATTTTGTGAGGCATTAAGCCCCGGCTTATGGTTCCTTTGGAGCGAACGCCGGGTTGTTGGGTTGAAGAGCTTCCTTCAGTCCTTTGGAGTATCAGAACCACCCCCAACAGGTCAACAAGCTATACGCCTTTCTTCATGGTTTATGGCGCAGAGGCGGTTCTCCCAAGCGATATCCGTCATGACTCGCCCAGGGTGGCGGCTTACGTTGAAGCTGATAATGAGACGACGCATTAGAACACACTCGATGCTTTGGATGAAGAACATGATCTTGCAGCAGCCCGGTCGGCGATTTATCAACAAGACCTGCGTCGCTATCATAGCCGCAGAGTCAAAACTCGGGCGTTTCAAGAAGGCGACTTAGTGCTCCGACTGATTCAAGATCAGACAGGCATGCATAAGCTATCCCCTCCTTGGGAAGGACCTTTTGTGGTTAGCAAGAATCTCAACAATGGCTCGTATTATCTCATTGATATACGTGAGCGCAAGAAATCGCATACTTCTGAGCAAGAGACCAACAGGCCGTGGAACATTGCTCACCTTCGGCCTTACTACACTTGAGTCATTGACTCTCATCATTGTGTATACCTTCATTGATGTACATATCTTTTCATAGTCAATTTAATAAAGCCGGCACCCCCAAAAAATTTGGGGACTCTGTCGTTTCATCTCACATATTCTGTGCATGAGTCTTTATTGGTTGATCATAAGGTCATTTTGGGGCTTCCTGCTCAATGAGCATAGCTATTCTTATCCTCTTGATCGGCTTCCATGCCATATTATAGGTCACTTGGGGGCTTCCTGCTCAATGAGCATTGCTATGCTTACCCTCTTGATCGGCTTTCATGCCATAGGTCGCTTGGGGGCTTCCTACTCAATGAGTATAGCTTTCATACCCACTTGACCGGCTTTCACGCCATAACTGGGTTAAACCTACCTGTTTGCAACTTGCTACTCCGCTAGGTGACCCACCGTACTCCTGACAGTCAATCTTTTAAATAAGACCCTGAACTCGTCAAGGTTAAAACGACGGCTTATGTCACATGAGAGCCGGCTTACAGAGAGCTAGGATAAACTCACCTGTCTGCTGTACTCTCTCCGCTATGTGGCCCGTTCGTACTCTTAACAGTCAATCTTTTCAATAAGACCCTGAACTGGTTAAGGTTTAAACGACGGATTTATGTCACGTGAGAGCCGGCTTACGGGAAGACAGGCTTTCATGCCAAGCTTCTTTGAAGCGAAAAATTAAGTTTTTTCAGAAAACCAATATGTTTTTGTCGTGCCTTACAAGCCGACTTAACAAATATTTGAGTTATACATACTCTCTATTTCTATTTTGTAGAAGTTTTTGCAGATGAAAATTTGTCGGGTCATATAGATCCGGGATATATTGCTCTACATTGGGCTTCTTGAGGCTATAAGCCGCCAAAGTGGTCTTTTCAAAGACTGGATATGACTGCAAGTCTCCCTGGATTGTTGGGTTATTTAACTCGCCCTGGTTTGTGACTATAAGTCGCCAGTGCAAGACACTGTTGGATCTTTTACAAATTATATATCAAGCTTTCAAGAAATTTTGGCAAAGTTGAAAGACCAAATGTGCATATATAAGGCAAGATCAAAAAAGATTACGTCGGTGAAGCATAATTGACAAAACATGCATGAAGGCATGGCAGAGCAGATAATTGTTTTTTAGCTACCTATTACAAGGCTACAGCTGAGCCCAAAAGTTTTTTCAATCAAGTGTTTCTAGAGTTACATCACTCCGTTGAGCCGGCCTCAGCGTGGTCCGGGTTCTGACCAGGCGGGTTATTGTCATCATGGCGCCTTGAGGTAGAGGCCTCCGGGTCATCCTGTGCAGGCTCTTCGTCGTCTACCATCTGGAGATCAGCCGATGTCCAGTCGATGCCAGTTAACGCCTCAAAGGTCGCCTCATCGTTAAGAATAAGAGAAGGGTCAATATCAGGAGCAAAGATATGCTTACGCCGTTGAGGGGTTAAGTCCATAATCTCATGTGTTGGCGGCTTCATGCGAACATTGTTGCTGTCATAACCTGCCTGATACTTGGACAGATCTGCTTCTTGTGCAAGTTGACATGCAAGAGGTCTCATCTCTTTAACACATCTGGTGAAGTCGGCTTTTTCGAAAACAGATCCATCGTCAGTAAATTCCGGACACCTGCTAGCCATCTCTGTCGGGTCTAATTCTGGTTGCCACGCCTTCGCCCGGCTTAAAGCAACGATGGCTCCTATGCGGGCGGCTGATAGCTTCACCTCTTTAATTTGAGCCGGCACTATGGATAGATGATCTAGCACAATTTTTATAAGTTTTGGCGGCCTCTTGCCATTTGATATAGCTATGAGTGCTCGCAGGCTTCTAGCGTATAACTTTTCTGTCAAAGAATACACGGCCTTCAGCTTCATCACATCATTCTCTACAAGGCTAGCGCTCCTGGCACCTGGTAAGCAATTTCAAGCATGAGTCGCCAGGCGGATTAACAATTACATTACAAGTCGCCAGGCGGGTCAATACAGTAAAATATATGTTTTACTTACCAAAGATGGCGGATGTCATTTGAGAGATATGTTGCTTTAAGCCGGATAACTCTTCAGTCACCGGTTTAAGCTGAGCCTCAGCATCTTCTGCTCTCTTTAAAAGATTGGTCTTCTCAGTTTCCAAGGCGGCCCTTTTTTCATCAAATTTGGCCTTGATCTTCACAATATTTTCCAATGATGATTTTAGTCTTAATTCAGCCTTGGCGCGTTCACTTTGCTGCGTCTCCAGATTTTTCTTCAACTCGGCAATGCTTGACTCGCCCAAACTCAGAGCTTCCTGCCAAGGGTGACAAGCAATTTTAAGATGATTAAGTTCATATTCAACAATGGTATTCAAGTCCCAAGCACATTACAAGCAATATACTTGGCACTTGGGGGCTAATGTAGGTCATTTCAATTTATAAGACCCGACTCATCTTATCAAGATAAGCCGGCCCTTGGGGGCTACATATTTGGTTCTCACAAGTGATTGTAAGACCTGGCTCATCTTATCAAGATAAGTCGGCCCTTGGGGGCTACATATTTGGTTCTCACGAATGATTGAAAAGCCCGGCTCATCTTATCAAGATAAGCCGGCCCTTGGGGGATACACTTTGGAAGTTTTCACAAGTCTCAAGCATACTCAATATTATTCCTATACTTAAGACTTGGGGGCTAGTATGGACATATGTATGCAAGGCTAAAGAGGAGTTTGATATATTCATACCTCATATTTCTGCTTCATCAAATGGACTAATCCGGCCTCCATGTCCCGGCTTGTGTGAAGGCAGCTTAAATAGCCCGCGTACACCTCACCTGTGTTGAATGAGGAATAGCTCTCCAGATCCAATTTGGCCTTGCCTTTCTCCAATGAAGGTGATTCTTCTTTGGTACTATGCTTGGCTAGCACAGTGGAGGATCCTGGCGCTGTATAAGCCGTCCCAGTGATAGTAATATCATCACAGTTCTTCTTAGGAGGGATCTCTTCAATTGATTGAGTAGGAGAGGTAGGCTTAGGACTTTGTGGGTCATGGCTAGGCGTCGGGTTAACATCAGTGTCCATGGGTTCAAAAGTTACAGTGTCAGTTTGTGGACGCGGGTCATTTTGCTGGCTGGCAAGGTCTTCAGGGTTTTGGATTGGGCCCTCAGGGGTCTCCAGCGGCTGCTTCTCCAGCTCAGAAGCTTCGGGAGCCTTGGAAGAGCCACCCACCTTCTTCTTCTTGCCAGTTTTGGCCTTACACCTGTGACAAGAGTACAAGTTTATGAGTATGTGAAAACAAGTTTTTATCAACAAAAGAAAATACTTACCCTTGGCGACAATGAAGGCAGCAAGTTGTGTTCCAGTTGAGTCGCCAGATGATGGAGGCATTCCCTGGTAGTTTGAATCAGAAGAATCAAGAGGTTGACACATGAGACCGGCTTGTGGAAGGGATAGAATCGGGCTGTGAGGCACCTCATTGTGACATTTCCGGTGAGCCGGCGTGTTGGATAGGCTGGCCATGAGGTCTTCAGTGCCGCCACTCCGGGTCTGACACCTTGACTTGTGCTGCTGTTTCTTCAAAAGAAAGTAGGGGTCCAAATGAGCAAGAGGGTGAGAAATCTTACTTTTCGGATGACCCGCCATGTTTTCTTTCTTGGCAAGGGTTCTGAGTCGGAGGAGATAATAGTTACCTCTGCTTCATTGGCCTGGCTCATCTCCACTTCATCCTGAGAGGAATCAGCATCAATAAGTTGCATAAAAATAAGACTAAGGGAATCAAGTTCTACCTCCGACTCATCTAGCTCGAGAAGTTCTTCTACCGTTTGTCTCTTATGGCGACCCGTGCCACGAGACTTTGTTGCTTTAGCCTTCTTAATAGGCGGGGCGGCTGTTAGCTTCTTTTTCCAGAAAGAAGAGTCGGCCTGTATACATATATGAGTGAGTTGAAAGAATATGAAGCACTAGAGATAGATAAACAAGATGAAGATTTGTTGAAAATACTTACAGCCGGAGCCGGGTTAAGAGTGCAGAAAGGATTCAGTCCTGCTTTGCTGCAAGTTTCTAGAGATTCCCCAAGCAGTGTCTTAACTGTGTCATTTATCTCTTTATCAGTCAGACGTGTTTGGTTGTAGCGCTACGGGTCCTTTGTATCACCAGTATATTGGCACATTAAGCCATAACGCCGGCTCAGTGGTAAAATCCTCCATGCGACCCAGCAGCGGGTCAGATCAACTCCAGTTAAGCCGTTGGCTATTAACACCCTTATCTTTGAAAATGTGCGGGCATATCGGGCACGGTCTGCGGCAGTCAATCGACCCGGAAGCTCGCTGCTGGTGCTGAGCCGGTAGGGGCGATAACCCGGCAAGGGATTTTCTCCAGCTGGAGTGGTGTCCTTGCAATAGAACCAAGTATAGTTCTAGTCCTTGGGGTGGCTGGGCAGTGCAGCTGAGGGAAATGTTACATCTCTCCGCCTCTAGATGGAAACACCTCCAAGTTCAAGACTGGGTCCGTCTGACATCTCTGTCTGGCGGTTGATATAAAAGAAATCTCTGAAGAGATCAACAGTGGGCTCTTCTTGAAGGTACACTTCAAAGAATACTTGGAAGTGGCATAGGTTGGAGACGGAGTTGGGTCCGATGTCTTGAGGATGAAGCTTGTAAAAATGCAGAGCGTCCCGGAAGAATTTTGACCCGGGTGGTGAAAAGCCGCGGAAGAGGTGATCCGAAAAAAGGACAACTTCACCCTCTCCGGGTTGAGGAGTAGTTTCAGGACCAGGATGTAACACCCCTATGTAATGGTGCAACAGTAATCCATCATGATGATGCTAAGCTACTGTGATTTGCAATGATAATCATGTTGGCATAATATCTCATTTCAGATTCCTTCTCTGAATTTTACTCAAATTCAAAGGAAAAATTAAGTTGCTCAAACACTGTTGAAAAAATGTTCATTAAATAGCAAATAATCCAGAGGCAAATAAAAAAATTGAAATCCACAATAATGAATTTAATTAAGTAACTCCAACAACATGAAACAGCACCAAAATAGAAATATTAAAGTGCTAATTCATTTATTAAAAATTCAAATGAAATCATTTGCTCACCAAACCAATTTTTGGCAGTGCTAAATATTATTTCATATTTATGTGACATAACTCACTATTTTACAAAAGTCATTAAGTGGCCTAACAAATTACAAAATAGAAAAGAGTACAAAAACAAAAGTAAGAAAAAGAAAAGGCCCGCGCTACTGGGCCTAAGTCAGCCAGTCGGCCCAGCCCGCTCCTCACCGACTCCCTCATCTCTCTCTCTGCGCGTGTCGGCGCGCCCGTGGACGCACACGCGCGCTCCGTCGAGCGGCCGACACGGCGATGCTACAGCAACGGGGAGGGGATAAGGACGCCCCCGTCCATCTCCCCTAGTCGACCTCGCCATTCTTTCCCTCTCCCTCGCGTGCACTCGTCCTCTTTTCCTCTGCCTCGAGCGCCGCTGCCGCCGTTCGTCTTGCACCACCACGGCGAGTACCGCCCCCTCTCCCCTCCGACATGCCCTTCCGCTTCGCCGGCCTCCGCTGCCTCCTCTCCAATCGCACGCTCGAGCCGGATGCCCCCATGACGCCGTCCCCACCACCGGCTTTTTCCTCAGCTCCGGCGTGCTCCGTCGATGAATCCGGCCACCTCGAGCCTCCATCGAGCCCGCTGCCATCCCCTACGGCTCCACGGTGAGCTCCCGCGCGTAACCCCTCACCGCCTCGTCCGTTTCCATGATCGTAACCGCCGTCGCCATAGCTCCCGTAAGCCACCGCCGCCCTGCTCCATCACCGCCGTGGCCACCGCTCGTTCCGAGCCAGCCGAGCACGGGTACGTGCTGAGGGCCTCGCGGTGAAGCCGCCCGTGCCCTCCGCTTGTCCTCCCATGTCCCCTTGCACCGGATCCGTCTGCGCCCGACTCCGGCGGCCGCGGACCTCATCGCCGGTGCCAACTTCGGCCTCCCCAGTGCCGCCCAGTACCACCGCTGGACGCGGCCCCTTCCGCTCGCTCGAACGGTACCTCCCGCACGTCGAATGGACGCCAGACGGTGATTTCCGACGCCAACCGTGGCCTCTCTGCCACATTTGAGGTCGCCGGAGTAGTTCCGGCGCCGGCGCCAACGTGGCGTCGACGTGGCCGTGCCTGGGTCACTGGCCACTGGGTCCCGCGGGCCAAGTTGACCAGTTGACTAGGTCAACCCTACTAACGTGGCAACTACTGCCACTGACAGGCGGGCCCCACCGCCTAAACCGTTTTAGTAAATAAATAAAACTGCTAATTAAATATGTTAGTTAATTAGTTAGACACTGACCAGTGGGCCCCTGTTAGTTAATTAGGTAATTAGATTAGTTTAGCTCAGTTAGTTAGCCCACTGTCTATGACAGGTGGGTCCCGCTGGTTAGGTTTGACTCTGGCCAGTCAGAGTTGACTGCTGACATCACCATTCACTATTCTGGGTAATTCAAATTTAAATAAATAAAATAAATTCCATAAAATGTTTAAAACTTTAGAAAATCATAGAAAATAAACCATAGCTCAAATCGAAAACTTTCTACATGAAAGTTGCTCAGAACGACGAGACGAATCCAACCGTGCCATCTGTTTCCATGTCGGGACTCTCTACAGAGGTGAACCCGCAACTTTTAGCCTATTTTTGGTAAATGAATAGTGCATATATACCGGTTAATAATTCCAAATTAAATCCTAAAATAACTAAAATGGTTTAGACATGCTTTTAGGCAACCCTGCACTGCACGTTAGCATAGCATGCTCTGTGTTACTTATGTTTGCCGTGTATTTATCTGTTTCTTCCCCCTCTTCTCTCTCGGTAGATCCCGGTACCGACATAGTCCCCGAGACCGACGCAGCTCCGGTGATTGGCTACACTACCGACGACCAGACCTTTGCCGCAGAGCTTCCAGGCAAGCACCCCCCTTTGAACATGTCTATATCGCCTATTCTTTCTCCCTCCTGTTTTCATTAGAATTTGCTACTGCTTTGAGTTATCCTATTCTTGTGCATAGCCTGTTTATTGTAACCTGCTATTGATACCTTACCTGCTTAACCTAAACTGCTTAGTATAGGCTGGATAGAGACCCCAGTGACCCCACTTGTCCTGGTTGCCCCGCTGGATTATCCGAAGACTCGACAACCAGGCCTCGGCACCGCACATCACCCACTTAGTTGTACAACACTGCAGCGTTACTATCGAGTGCCGAGGGTGATACCTCGTTTAGCACTTTTGATGTTAACTCTGTAGAGTAGCTATTCGGTCGTGGTCATCGAGGGTGATTCCTCCTTCACCACTCCCGATAACGACACTGCCGTGCAACACCTCAAGTGTGAACCGTGCAACACCTCAAGTGTGAACCCGCCTCAGGGTCGAGGTTCACACTTGAGGTGTTGCACGGCAGCGTCGTTGTCGGGAGTGGTGAAGGAGGAATCACCCTCGATGACCACGACCGAATAGCTACTTTACAGAGTTAACATCAGAAGTGCTAAACAAGGTATCACCCTCGTCACTCGATAGTAACGCTGCAGTGTCGTACAACTAAGGGGGTGATGTGTGGTGGCGGGGCCTGGTTGTCGAGTCTTCCGATAATCCAGCGGGGCAACCGGGACAAGTGGGGTCACTGGGGTCTCTATCCAGCCTATACTAAGCAGTTTAGGTTAAGAAGGTAAGGTATCAATAGCAGGTTACAATAAACAGGCTATGCATCAGAATAGGATAACTCAAAGTAGTAGCAAATTCTAATGCAAGCAGGAGGGAGAAAGAATAGGCGATATAGACATGTTCAAAGGGGGGTGCTTGCCTGGAAGCTCTGCGGCAAAGGTCTGGTCGTCGGTAGTGTAGCCAATCACCGGAGCTGCGTCGGTCTCGGGGACTACGTCGGTATCGGGATCTACCGAGAGAGAAGAGGGGGAAGAAACATATAAATACACGGCAAACATAAGCAACACAGAGCATGCTATGCTAACGTGCAGTGCAGGGTTGCCTAAAAGCATGTCTAAACCATTTTAGTTATTATAGGATTTAATTTGGAATTATTAACCGGTATATATGCACTATTCATTTACCGAAAACTGGCTAAAAGTTGCGGGTTCACCTCCGTAGAGAGTCCCAACACGGAAACAAATGGCACAGTTGGATTCATCTCGTCGTTCTGAGCAACTATCATGTAGAAAGTTTTTCGATTTGAGCTATGGTTTATTTTCTATGATTTTCTAAAGTTTTAAACATTTTCTAGAATTTATTTTATTTATTTAAATTCGAATTACCCAGAATAGTGAATGGTGATGTCAGCAGTCAACTCTGACTGGCCAGAGTCAAACCTGACCAGCTGGACCCACCTGTCATAGACAGTGGGCTAACTAACTGAGTTAAACTACTCTAATTACCTAATTAACTAACAGGGGCCCACTGGTCAGTGTCTAACTAATTAACTAACATATTTAATTAGCAGTTTTATTTATTTACTAAAACAGTTTAGGCGTTGGGGCCCGCCTGTCAGTGGCAGTAGCTGCCACGTCAGCGGGGTTGACCTGGTCAACTGGTCAACTGGGCCCGCGGGACCCAGTGGCCAGTGACCCAGGCACGGCCACGTCGACGCCACATCAGCGCCGACACCGGAACTACTCCGGCGACCTCAAATGTGGCGGAGAGGCCACGACCGGCGTCGGAAATCACCGTATGGCGTCCATTCGACGTGCGAGAGGTACCATTCGAGCGAGCGGAAGGGGCCGCGTCCAGCGGTGGTACTGGGCGGCACTGGGGAGGCCGAAGTTGGCACCGGCGATGAGGTCCGCGGCCGCCGGAGTCAGGCGCAGGTGGATCCGGTGCAACAGGACATGGGAGGACAAGCGGAGGGCACGGGCGGCTTCACCGCGAGGCCCTCAGCACGTACCCGTGTTCGGCTGGCTCGAAACGAGCGGTGGCCACGGCGGCGATGGAGCAGGGCGGTGGTGGCTTACGGGAGCTATGGCAACGGCGGTTACGCGCATGGAAACAGACGTGGCAGCGAGGGGTTACGCGCGGGAGCTCATCGTGGAGCCGTAGGGGATGGCAGCGGGCTCGATGGAGGCTCAAGGTGGCCGGATTCGTCGACGGAGCGTGCCGGAGCTGAGGAAGAAGCCGGTGGTGGGGACGGCGTCGCGGGGGCGTCCGGCTCGAGCGTGCGGTCGGAGAGGAGGCAGCGGAGGCCGGCGAAGTGGAAGGGCACGTCGGAGGGGAGAGGGGGCGGCGCTCGCCGCAGTGGTGCAAGAAGAACGGCGGTAGCGGTGCTCGGGCAGAGGAGAAGAGGGCGAGCGCACGCGAGGGAGAGGGGAAGAATGGCGAGGTCGAATAGGGGAGATGGATGGGGGCGTCTGTCGGTGTCAAAACCGGCAGACCTCGGGTTAGGGGGTCCTGAGTTGTGGATCTAGGACCGATGGTAACAGAGACGATGAACACGGTGTTTTACCCAGGTTCGGGCACTCTCTATGGAGGTAAAACCCTAGGTCCTGCTCTTGTTTATATTGATGAAGTATCAAGGTACAGAGTTGATCTACCTCGAGATCATATATTGTGATCTAAACCAAAGGGGTATGATGAGTAATGTCATGATAATCTATCTATCAACGAGCCTGGCCTCGGCTTATATAATGTACCAGAGGCCTAGGATAACAAGAGTCCTAGTCGACTACGTCGGTGGAGAGGAGTCCTTGTCTTGATCACCAAGTCTTGTAGAATCTTCCTCGTATATGTCATCGGCTGTCCGAACTGGCCCATTTGTGAACCGCCACGGGGGTCCTCGGCCCAACCCACTGGTCGGGAGACGACATGGTGAGTACCCCCTAGTCCAGGACACCGTCAGTAGCCCCCTGAACCGGTCTTCAAGTTGGGGACGCTCCTCGATTCTTCTGAACTGTTCTTCATCTTTGGTCGTCGGTCTTGAAAACTGGTTCAACAAATCTTCCCATCTCCGATCTTGAGGATCGCCAAGGTGTATCCGAAGAGTTCATACGTCGGGTATCCGAGGAGTCTTTTTAAGTTATCAGCCTTTATCAATGCCTTGTAAGTTTTTTTTACGTCACACCTGGGGTTTGAAGTGTTTCCCGTGCGACGGTGCCCTCTTGCGCCCGAGCTCCAACGCCGGACTGTATTTGAGGTATCTTTTGCAGCCGAGCACCAACGCCGGACTGTATCCGAGCTCCAACGCAGGACTGTATCCGAGCTCTAACGCCGGACTGTATCCGAGCTCTAACGATGGTTAGCGTCCGAGGTGTCATAAACTACCACGGTCTTTTGAAAGATTGAATGAATTCAGCCGAGCTTAATGCCGGAAGTGCCCTCTATGGAGCCAGCCACTGGCGCCCGAGCTTTATGCCAGACTGCTTCCGAGGTGGTGCACCACCCCGACTGCGGACTGATTTTTTGTGAATATTTTTTATTGGTGCAATTTATTCTCCGCCGAGATATATAGCTAGTAGGCCTCAAGGTGTGTGTCGGTCTAAAACCCGAGATGCACCTGAAGGAAAACATGAAACCGCTGATCCAAGTAGCCCCTGAGACTCAGGTCGATGCGCGAAATTGGCCTGAGGATCAACTCCTAGCTCGGCAGCATATGTAGGAATAGAAACTCAGTGTAATATATTAGAGATAATAGTGATCGGCAAACGGGCCCTTGAGAGAGGGTCTTGAGAAGTTGCCGTAATATATTAGCTTGATGCCAGATAGGTCCAGATGGTACCTGTTGTTGTCCGAAGACGCGTTTGCCTATAGTTCGGTCAAGCCGAACACTAAGCACTTTGAATTTTCTGCATTGAACAAGCAATGCAGTAGCCCCCGACACACTGGTCGGGTGGCAACACCAGATCAGGGAATCGATGTGCCACTTTAATATTTGTAAATAATAAGCCCGAAGCCCAGTAGCCCCCAAGTCTTAATGCGGGCACGGGTGGCCGAATTAAGGATCGATATCCATAGTAAAATCACAAATTATGTGTAATGACTCTATGTATCCAAGTACTTTACATCATTAGTGCTCGGATCCGCATTGTACAAAACTTTGTTGACCGACCATCGGCTTCAACCTCTTCGGCCAGTAGCCGAGGAGTGTTTTCCTACTTTATAAAGCCGTTCTAAGGGCAAAGATTTATGGAAAACAAGGCAATCCGGTCATACGGTTTTATAAACAAAGGTACACGGAGAGATATGTTATATTACGTTTTAACGTAAGAAACATCTTCCAAAGAAAATAGTCCCGCTATTGGTTCCTTTCTTTGGGTCGTCATGCTTATCATGATCATGAAACCTCACCTCCGATCAATGTGGGAGGAAAATATTGAGGATTTAGTTCGGGGAAAGTTCCCGAACTCTATGGTATTAATGAACCAAAATTTTCACTTCCATCATTGCCGACCAATGTGATCCTTTAAGATTGCTAGCTTTCGGCTTCACCCAGTCTGAGGTACTTACTCGGATGACCCGGTAGTAACAATCACAGAGGTGCTCCCTTTACCACCTAGCCGAACAATCGGGAACGTAGGGGTAAGCTCAGGAGCCAGGCAACCCAGCTTGGCCAAAATCTTAAGTCAAATTGATGCATATTTATGGCTTTATAACGATGATTGCGGATGGAGGCCCTCGTATATTAAATACAAACGCCGATGATATGTTTATTTTGACTCCGTTGCGACCGTTTATCATTTGAAAGTGGCCCATCGTCGGCTTCCACCCCCTTGTAGATGCTGCACAGGGTGTTTCCGCAATAACAAAACAACCCTTAGCCGACGTCTCGGTGCCCGAAGGCGGTTGTGTTAGCGGAAACGAGGCAATCAGATATGCGGGCTTTATAACTTTCACTTAGTCATAGGAGCTTAAAGTTGGGAGGCCAGTTACTAGCCCCCAGTTAGTGTTCGGCGACAGTCGAGGTCAAGCCATAAACACTTCGGCCAATGTTATGAACGGAACGTCATTTAACATGGGGTGACCTCTATCGATCTTACAATTTAACACAGTCATCGGATCGCTGACCAGTTTACACTTATTGTGACAGTCAGTTTTCGGCTTTCTCCACTGAGGCGCTTAACCATGCTAGCTGGAAGTACAATCGCAGTGGTTCTCCCTTTGCACACCTAGCCGAACAAAGCGGAACGTAGGAGGCAAGCACAGGAGCCGGGCAACCCAACTATTGACCAAAGACACAGTTCAAAACCGATGCATATAAAGCAATACCCGAGAATGTTTTGCCGAATCTCTAAAGGTGTCCGGCGTTGCACTGCGAGACTTATGCTGGAAACACACAAATAGTTTAAAAGTGCCATAGGCTTAAAAACCAAAAGACTTATGCGGAAACTCCACGTCCGAACTAAATCAAGTCAATTGCTGCCAATCCGAAAATTGGTCTAAAAAAAAGAAATTTGTGCTTCTGTCGTGCTTTAACATGACACATCCGATCTCAAGACTGCAAGTGGGTCAAGATCGGACCCAGGCTATCCGGCTATTGACCACACACTCGAGTCGAGGAAGGAGTGATAGAAAAAGACTTTGCAACGAACAAGAAGAAAACACACTTATTATAAAACGGCTCATGTAAATTTAAGAGCCCCCAGCTAACATGGGTAAAGGGAGTTTCTTTTAATAAACAACTCACGTGAGCACGGTCAAACCGAACACAAATTAAAAATTTAAAACTTTGGGCATGAAAGCGACTTAGCTGGTTAATGTGCTCGGCATCGATGACGCGGTCCGAGTTTACGGCGGGACGAGGTCCCAGCCCCTAAGCCGGTCCCGAGATGGAAGAGCGAAGAGCTCGGCACTCCGAAGTGGCGACACAGCACGGCCAATGTGGCGAGGTGGAACCCCCCGTCCGTTCGAGGCGACGGAGTAGGCCGACCGTATGACGCCGAAGTTCCCGGTGTGGGTTAATGAAGTGATGACGAAGCCCCAGGTCCAGCCGAGGTGACAGCGCTGCCCAATCCGGATCATTTACCTGTGCACGGAAGATAGTGGAAGCGGGAGATAACAGTAATAAAAAAAGGTTGCATGATTAATAATTCATGCAAATTGAGTAATAAAAGAAATATGGCCCGTGCGCCAAACACCCGACGAGGTAGGACCCTCTTGATGATGCCGAAGTTCCCGAGGCAACCGAACATGTCGGTATGGCAATTCAATCAACAAGATGATCATGCGAGCCGATTTATGCCAATTGGGATGACGACATTGGCTTGCCGAAGTGACCGTGTGACGCAGTCGAAGTCAATCACCTGCACACATAAAATAGTGCGGTCCAAAAAGAATAATATAAATATATATAAAATCCTTGCATAATTGCTTTTCGCAAAAATAATTTATTTAAAGAGATGTGGCCTGGCGCCGAAGTCAATGTCGATGCAGGGCGTCGGCGTGATGCGGTAAAGGCGTGGCAAAGCCCGAATTCACAGGTCGGTCCGAGTTCCGGATGCGGCGTTCGCCGAACTATGTACGGAAACTGACCGAACCACCACGCGACCGTCGTTAATGCGGCCACCATTTGATAGACCTGTGTAAAGATGATGGAACAAACAAGAGTAATAATTCCTTGGAAAAAAATAAACCCAAACAAGCAAAAATTGCTAGGATTAATAGCACCTGGTTTATTTGTTGTAGCAGTCCGAAGAAAGGTTACTCCCAAAATTGGGACTCGATCCGCACACCCATTGCCTGATGGGTGATGAAGCGACGGCATGGCGATGTTGGCAAAGATTGTCTCGCCGAGGCAAAGCCCCCGGTCCAGCTAACGTAACGAAGCTGGTCGGCTGGTGACGCCGAAATCTCCGGAGTAGGTTGATGAAGAGATGGCGAAGCCCCCGGTCTAGCCAAGGTGACGGAGCAGGTCGGTAAGGAGACGTTGCAGTTGCCATGTCAGCCGAGGTGTTGAAGCAGTTCGGCGTGATGGACATCGGCTTGAAGAAGCAACAGTGCGGCCATGCCGACGCAGGTCGTAACTTGTGACGCGGTCAATGCCGGCTTGATGAAGTGGCCATGCGGCGATGCCGGTGTGCCCGCTCCGTATAATCCGTGGGGCGGCGATGTTGGTGATGATTTATCCTTGGCGATTCCGAACCCTTGTTCGGCTCGCCGAGATGGTGATCCGAAGAAGTTGAGCTCGGCTCAAAAAGCGACGACGCGTCTAGCGCAGGTCGGCAGCCGTGGAGCAATATTGCCGGACTGGTTTGACACTAGCATGATGGTGAAGATTACCTCAGAGGAGGCTTAAAATTTTATGGGCACGTGTTTAAAAACAACGCACAATACCCTAGAAGAAAATTCCTTTGAAGAGGTTGTCCAATATCACGTTCATAAAGAAACATGAATTCGGGTCGGATCCATATTCGCGCAGAAAACAGATCTGAAAATTGGTCCACTCATCGGAAGGTTCCCGGAGTTTGAACCGTCGGATCGAGCTGAAATTTTGAGGGGTGGTAGATATAGAAATTATGCAGCCGATCAACGGTTGGATCTTCCAAAGGACGTCCGAGCTACATGCTGGACACCACGCTCCAAACTCATCCAGATTCCCATTCAGATTCGACAGGGCTACGGTATATCGGAGATCGCCGGAGATTCCTCCATCGGAACTCGGCGAAATTTTGCATGGTTGTAGTAGACTTAATTCCACACAATTCCACCGAAGCAATCGTTAAATCGACACTCGAGGATGCGGTGGAGGCGGATAAAAGTTTGCTGTCTAGAAAAATAGCACGGTCGCCCGAGGGCAATGTTGACGTTGAGCCCCCGAGCTCCAAGGATGATTCCTCCGTGATCATGATAGAGATCGGAGTTGATGTTTGATGAAGGCCCTTGTCCAAACATGATGATCGGAGACGGAGCGCAGTCCTCGGTCGAGCCAAGGTGACCAGTCGAGCTGGCGACGAAGATGCCGACGTCGCAGTTTGATCTGTGGGCGAGCCATTGATCCTTTGCCGATCACACAGCGGAACTCTCAATGAAAGCACCATTGTCGGTGTCAAAAATGGCAGATCTCGGGTAGGGGGTCCCAAGCTGTGTGTCATGGATCGATGGGTAACAGGAGACAGGGGACATGGTGTTTTACCCAGGTTCGGGCCCTCTCTATGGAGGTAAAACCCTACGTCCTGCTCTTGTTTATATTGATGAAGTATCAAGGTAGAGAGTTGATCTACCTCGAGATCATATATTGTGGTCTAAACCAAAGGGGTATGATGAGTAATGTCATGATAATCTATCTATCAACGAGCCTGGCCTCGGCTTATATAATGTACCAGAGGCCTAGGATAACAAGAGTCCTAGTCGGCTACGTCGGTGGAGAGGAATCCTTGTCTTGATCACCAAGTCTTGTGGAATCTTCCTCGTATATGTCATCGGCTGTCCGAACTGGCCCATTAGGGAACAGCCACGGGGGTCCTCGGCCCAACCCATTGGTCGGGAGACGACATGGTGAGTACCCCCTAGTCAAGGACATCGTCAGCGTCCTTATCCCCACCTCGTTGCTGTAGCATCGCCGTGTCGACCGCTCGACGAAGCGCGCGTGTGCGTCCACGGGCGCGCCGACATGCGCAGAGAGAGAGAGAGAGATGAGGGAGTCGGTGAGGAGCGGGCTGGGCCGACTGGCTGACTTAGGCCCAGTAGCGCAGGCCTTTTCTTTTTCTTATTTTTTGTTTTTGTACTCTTTTCTATTTTGTAATTTGTTAGGCCATTTAATGACTTTTGTAAAATAGTGAGTTATGTCACATAAATATGATATAATATTTAGCACTGCCAAAAATTGGTTTGGTGAGCAAATGATTTCATTTGAATTTTTAATAAATGAATTGGCACTTTAATATTTGTGTTTTGGTGCTGTTTCATGTTGTTGGAGTTACTTAATTAAATTCATTATTGTGGATTTCAATTTGTTTTATTTGCCTCTGGATTATTTGCTATTTAATGAACATTTTTCCAACAGTGTTTGAGCAACTTAATTTTTCACTTTGAATTTGAGTAAAATTCAGAGAAGGAATTTGAAATGAGATATTATCCCAACATGATTATCATTGCAAATCACAGTAGCTTAGCATTATCATGATGGATTACTATAGCACCATTACATAGGGGTGTTACAATTCTCCTCCTCTAAAAGAAATTCTCGTCCCGAGAATTCAGGAGGTAGAAGGAAAGATGTCGGGGTATTCCTCCCGAAGATGATCCTCGCGTTCCCAAGTGGCTTCATCTTCAGAAGGATTTGACCACTGAACTTTAAGTAATTTGATAGCCCTCTGACGATGCGACATTCAGCTTGATCAAGAATGCGGACCGGACAGATACTTCAGAGTTCGATGTAGCATTTTCAATTCTCACAAAAGGAGAAGCGTTTCACGCATTCAAGGAATAAATCCGTGCTTCGGCATTTCGAACAAGATGAGTATGGTAGCTTACTATCTCATTTGATGAATGTAGTACATGGACGGTTTTAGTGGCGCAAATGATAGAAGCAGCATGTGTTTTCAACCATTCCATTCCCAGAATGAGGTCGATATTGGACGACTTCAAAACAATGGGGGAAACATGGAATTCCAGCCCTTCAATTTCAACAAGGACGTTGTGACTAACCATGGTGGTTCGACATTGGCCCGCGAAATGTTGCTTGGAATTTTGGCCAAGTGGTGGCGGTTACAAAAGGTAAGGAACACCTATGGTTGTCCTACCATTGAGCAGCGGGACCTTTCAGGTAACAAGCCGCGAAGGTGACATAGTTGGTAGGGGCTACATCAGCAGACTCCAACTCGAAAGTGATGTCATGGAGCCAGTCATCAGCATCAAGGGGCTGAGTTAAGCTGTGGTAGATGACAGGGTTGAGACGCGCAAAGTCTTGCAGAGTCACTGGGGTGGGTTGCTGATTCATAATGGGGCACGAAAACTAAGCCATGACTACTTCCATGAACTCGCGATTCAGCTCAACTGTTGTATCATTCCGGCCACGTATTCGGGCGGTGGTGGATACTCGCCACTATGGCCACAACCAGCGGGGTTGACCTGGTCAATTGGGCCCGTGGGACCTAGTGGCCAGTGACCCAGGCACGGCCACATCGACGCCACGTCGGCGCCGGCGCTGGAACTACTCTGGCGACCTCAAATGCGGCGGAGAGGCCACGGCCGGCGTCGGAAATCACCGTCTGGCGTCCATTCGACGTGCGGGAGGTACCGTTCGAGCGAGCGGAAGGGGCCGCGTCCAGCGGTGGTACTGGGCGGCACTGGGGAGGCCGAAGTTGGCACCGGCGACGAGGTCTGCGGCCGCCGGAGTCGGGCGCAGACGGATCCAGTGCAAGGGGACATGGGAGGACAAGCTGAGGGCACGGGCGGCTTCACCGCGAGGCCCTCAGCACGTACCCGTGCTCGGCTGGCTCGGAACGAGCGGTGGCCACGGCGGCGATGGAGCAGGGCGGCGGTGGCTTACGGGAGCTATGGCGACGGCGGTTACGCGCATGGAAACAGACGGGGCGGTGAAGGGTTACGCGCGGGAGCTCACCGTGGAGCCGTAGGGGATGGCAGCGGGCTCGATGGAGGCTCGAGGTGGCCGGATTCATCGACGGAGCGTGCCGGAGCTGAGGAAGAAGCCGGTGGCGGGGACGGCGTCGCGGGGGCGTCCGGCTCGAGCGTGCGGTCGGAGAGGAGGCAGCGGAGGCCGGCGAAGCGGAAGGGCACGTCAGAGGGGAGAGGGGGCGGCGCTCGCCACGGTGGTGCAAGACGAACGGCGGTAGCAGCACTCGGGGCAGAGGAGAAGTGGGCAAGCACACGCGAGGGAGAGGGGAAGAATGGCGAGGTCAACTAGGGGAGATGGACGGGGGCGTCCTTATCCCCTCCCCGTTGCTGTAGCGTCGCCGTGTCGGCCGCTCGACGGAGTGCGCGTGTGCGTCCACGGGCGCGTCGACACGCGCAGAGAGAGAGAGAGAGAGAGAGAGAGAGATGAGGTAGTCGGTGAGGAGCAGGCTGGGCCGACTGGCTGACTTAGGCCTAGTAGCGCGGGCCTTTTCTTTTTCTTATTTTTGTTTTTGTACTCTTTTCTATTTTGTAATTTGTTAGGCCACTTAGTGACTTTTGTAAAATAGTGAGTTATGTCACATAAATATGATATAATATTTAGCACTGCCAAAAATTGGTTTGGTGAGCAAATGATTTCATTTGAATTTTTAATAAATGAATTGGCACTTTAATATTTATGTTTTGGTGCTGTTTCATGTTGTTGGAGTTACTTAACTAAATTCATTATTGTGGATTTCAATTTTTTTATTTGCCTCTGGATCATTTACTATTTAATGAACATTTTTTCAATAGTGTTTGAGCAACTTAATTTTTCACTTTGAATTTGAGTAAAATTCAGAGAAGGAATTTGAAATGAGATATTATCCCAACATGATTATCATTGCAAATCACAGTAGCTTAGCATCATCATGTTGGATTACTGTAGCACCATTACATAGGGGTGTTACAATTCTCCTCCTCTAAAAGAAATTCTCGTCCCGAGAATTCAGGAGGTAGAGGGAAAGAGGAAGGGGTATTCCTCCCGAAGATGATCCTCGCGTTTCCAAGTGGCTTCATCTTCAGAAGGATTTGACCACTGAACTTTAAGTAATTTGATAGCCCTCTGATGATGCGACGTTCAGCTTGATCGAGAACGCGGACCGGACAGATACTTCAGACTTCGATGTAGCATTTTCAATTCTCACAAAAGGAGAAGCGTTTCACGCATTCAAGGAATAAATCCGTGCTTCGACATTTCGAACAAGATGATTATTTTAGCTTACTATCTCATTTGATGGATGTAGTACATGGACGGTTTTAGTGGCGCAAATGATATAAAGGTGAGTCCCTGCGGTGGGTAAACCTAAGTTAGAATCCATCGATAACTAGGTTAAGCGATTCCGCTCCCTTGTAATCGATACTCAAGCAATACAACTCAAAGCAGGACGTAGGCTTTTACCTCGATCATGAGGGGCGGAACCTGGGTAAACTCGTGTCTCTCGTCCCGCACAACCCCTTCAAGCTAATCGCCGTAGCGATGGCTCCACACCTAAGTCCTTTTGCTAGGGCATCTGCCATGTTAACCCCATGATAGAACCAGCGCGCGATGTCTACTACACAACTTGTTCTTGTAGACTCGTGTTGGGCCTCCAAGCGCAGAGTTTTGTAGGACAGTAGCAATTTTCCCTCAAGTGGATGACCTAAGGTTTATCAATCCATGGGAGGTGTAGGATGAAGATGGTCTCTCTCAAACAACCCTGCAACCAAATAACAAAGAGTCTCTTGTGTCCCCAACACACCAAATACAATGGTAATTTGTATAGGTGCACTAGTTCGGTGAAGAGATGGTGATACAAGTGTAGTAATGATAGTAGATATTGATTTTTGTAATAGGAACAATAAAAAATAGCAAGGTAGCAATTGATAGAACGGAGCACAAACGGTATTGCAATGCTTGAAAATGAGGCCTAGGGTCCGTACTTTCGCTAGTGCAATCTCTCAACAATGCTAATATAATTGGATCATATAACCATCCCTCAATGTGCGATGAAGAATCACTCCAAAGTTCCTATCTAGCGGAGAACATAAGAACAAATTGTTTGTAGGGTACGAAACCACCTTAAAGCTATTCTTTCCGATCAATCTATCCTAGAGTTCGTACTAAAATAACACCAAGCTATTCTTTCCGATCGATCGAACCAATAGTTCGTACTAAAATAACACCATATATACACATCAACCAACTCTAATGTCACCTAGATACTCCAATGTCACCGCGAGTATCCGTGAGTTGATTATACGATATGAATCAAACAATTTCAGATTCATAATATTCAATCCAACACAAAGAACCTCAAAGAGTGCCCCATGATTTCTACCGGAGAAACAAAGACGAGAACGTGCATCAACCCCTATGCATAGATTACGCCAATGTCACCTCGGGAATCCGTGAGTTGAGTGCCATAACACATATCAAGTGAATCAATATGATACCCCATTGTCACCACGGGTATTCATAGCAAGACATACATCAAGTGTTCTCAAATCCATAAAAGTATTCAATCCGATAAGAACGAAATCTCAAAGGGAAACTCAATTCACAACAAGATAGAGAGGGGAAAACACCATATGATCCAACTATATTAACAGAGCCCGCGATACATCAAGATCATGACATCTCAAGAACATGAGACAGAGAGAGAGAGAGAGAGAGAGAGAGAGAGAGAGAGATTATACACATATCTACTGGAACAAACCCTCAGCCCTGAGGGTGGACTACTCCCTCTTCATCATGGTGGCCGCCGAGATGATGAAGATAGCCACCGGTGATGATTTCCCCCTCCGGCAGAGTGCCGGAACGGGGTCTAGATTGGTTTTTCATGGCAAAAGAGGCTTGCGGCGGCGGAACTTCTAATCTAGGGTTACTTTTTTGGGGGTTCTGGAATATTTGGAAATTTATAGGGCGAAGAGGCGGTGCGGGAGGCCACCGAGGTGGGCACAACCCACCAGGGCGGGCGCGCCCAGGTGGGTTGTGCCCCCCTCAGGGCGCCCCTCTAGTACTTCTTTGGCCCAAGTTGTGTCTTCTGGTCCATAAAAATTCTCCAAAAAGTTTCGCTGTGTTTGGACTCCGTTTGGTATTGATTTTCTGCGATGTAAAAACAACAACTGGCACTGGGTACTATGTCAATAGGTTAGTCCCAAAAAATGATATAAAGTTGCTATAAAATGATTGTAAAACATCCAAGAATGATAATATAACAACATGAATACTTCATAATTTATAGATACCTTGGAGACGTATCAGCATCCCCAAGCTTAATTCCTACTCGTCCTCGAGTAGGTAAATGATAAAAGAAATAATTTATGAAGTGTGAATGCTAGCAAAGTGCATAAGTTTGATCAATGATAATTTGAATCACTTTTCCTAGCATCATAACAACAATTCTTTCTCGTAAAACTTCTCATGTTAAAGTAGCAACCAATTCACATGTTAAGGTTCAAACAATGAATTCTCTTGAAACTCAACAACCTATGTTCTGAGTCACCAAACAATTGCAATTCAACTTATTCAACAAAATCTAAGTAAGAGCTCTACATACTCAATCATCATATAGTCTTCTATGATTGCTAGTACTCAAAGCATATTCTTAGAACAAATGGCATCCATCGAACACAGAGAAAGATAGGGGCTTAATATTTCGCCTCCCAACTCATTTATCATAGAGATAAATGTCAACAATAATAAATCATGATCAAATATATTTGACTGGTCATATGTGCCTAGATCTTTACCCACCACATGATGCTTGCCAACTAGAGAATAGTTGAGGTTGAAATGAGATTTCATACAATTGACTCTTTGCATAAAAGTAAATACTGAAAAGTAAAAGATAGGCCCTTCGCAGAGGGAAGCAGAGGTTGTCATGCGCTTTTTATTTGGATGCCCAAGCTCTTAATGCAAAGGAACGTCATGTTATATTGCCCTTATGATAGCAACCTTTGTTATGCAGTCCGTCGCTTTTATTACTTTGCCATCACAAGTTCGTACAACGCTCAATTTTCCCTTACAATAAAAGATCAAACATATTTAAGAGCAATTTTTATTGCTTTATGCACCGATGACAACTTACTTGATGGATCTTATTCAATCCATAGGTAGGTATGGTGGACACTCATGGCAAGAAACTGGGTTTAAGGGTTTTTGGATGTACAAGTAGTATCTCTACTTAGTACGATTTTTTGGCTAGCAAAAGATCCTAGGCAAACACCACATGTTGGAGGATCCATAACAATATAACTTCTATGCAAATATACACAACCATAACTCATTACGTTGTCTTCCTTGTCCAACTTCAACTAATTTGCTCAAGTTTGAAAATAATTAATGGGTATTCACAATCATATAAGATGTCCAAGATAATATATTTGTATGTGGAAGTTCTCTTCCTTATACTAATCATTCATGAATTGCTTGTATGACCAATATTGTGATTGTCAAGCTTCAAAAGATTTCACTTCCTAAACCCAATGTGAAGATACCACTAGGCATGATATTAACATACGATTTCAACTTCATGAAATTCAATTCATTCAACAATTTACTCATAGGATATAAGTGAAGCACAAGAGTAAATGACAAGCTACTCCAAAAAGATAAAAGTGAAGATCAAGCGAGTAGTTAAGTAAATGGGTAGCTATTTTAGGACTCTCTCTTATTTAAAAACTTTCAGATATAAGTATTTTATTAAAACAGCAAGCAAAACAAAAATTAAATGACATTCCAAGAATAGCACAACTCATGTGAAGAAGCAAAAACTTAGGCTCAACCGATACTAACCGATAATTGTTGATGAAGAAAGGTGGGATGCCTACCGGGGCATCCCCAAGCTTAGATGCTTGAGAATTCTTGAAATATTATCTTGGGATGCCTTGGGCATCCCCAAGCTTGAGCTTTTGTGTCTCCTTAATTCCTTTTATATCACGGTTTCACTAAATCTTAAAAACTTCATCCACACAAAATTCAACAAGAACTCGTGAGATACGTTAGTATAAATCAATGTATAACCTTATCATTCTCTACTGTAGCAAATCACTAAAATTATTATTTAACATTGCATACTAAATGCCTCTGCATATTTAATAGTCCTATCCTCAAATAGAATCATTAAATAAGCAAACGTATGCAAACATAACAGCAATCTGCCAGAACAGGACAGTCTGTAAAGGATGCAAGAATGTCAATACTTTTTTAACTTCCAAAAATTCTGAAAATTTACCAAACTGTAGAAAATTTATCATAGATTATTTTTCAAAATGTTTCAAGATTTTATCACATTCTGACTTTTCTCGGGAATTTTTGCAACAGCGATAAACTTTCTGTTTTGAAACAGCAACATGTAGACTTGCAAAATAAGCATGGTAAAGGCCATCCTTGACATTTTTTTTGAAATGAAAGATGGAAAACATTATTATAAATATCAGCAAGCAAATACAAATAAAAGAAAATGATGCTCCAAGCAAAACACATATCATGTGACGAATAAAAATATAGCTCCAAGTGAGGTTACCGATAATGTCGGAGACGAAAGAGGGGATGCCTTCCGGGGCATCCCCAAGCTTAGTTGCTTGGATCTTCCTTGAATATTACCTTGGGGGTGCCTTGGGCATCCCAAGCTTAGGGTCTTGTCACTCCTTATTCTCCTCATATCGATATCTCACCCAAAACTTGAAAACTTCAATCACACAAAACTTAACGGAACTTCGTGAGATGGGTTAGTATGATAAAGAGAAATCATTCACTTTGGTACTGTCAGGATAAGATTCATAATTGTTTCCACATAATTCCTACTGTACACTACAATTTCCACAATTTATATTAAGCAATATAAATGATGGAAACCATAAAACAAGCAAACTATGCATTGAAAACAGAATCTGTCAAAAACAGAACAGTCTGCGAAGATCTGAATTGTAGTCATACTTCTGTAACTCCACAAATTCTGAAAAATTAGGACAACATAGACAGTTTTTATACCAAACAACTAAAAAATCCAAAGTTTTTCGATGCTCCAATGAATTTAAACAATTATGTTACTAGGCGCAAAAGTTTCTGTTTTTGCACAGAATCAAGTCAACTATCATCCACACTATCCCAAAGGCTTTACTTGGTACTTTATTGAAACAAAAGCTATAAAACATGATTACTACAGTAGCCTAATCATGTGAACACACAAAAATAGTAGGGGTAAATGTTGGGTTGTCTCCCAACAAGCGCTTTTCTTTAATGCCTTTTAGCTAGGCTTGATGATTTCAATGATGCTCACATACAAGATAAGAATTGAAAAACAAAGAGAGCATCATGAGGCATATGACTAGCACATTTAAGTCTAACCCACTTCCTATGCATAGGGATTTTGTGTGCAAATAATTTATGGGAGCAATAATCAACTAGCATAGGAAGGCAAAACAAGCAAAACTTCAAGATTTTCAACACATAGAGAGGAAACTTGATATTATTGCAATACCTACAAGCATATGTTCCTCTCTCATAATAATTTTCAGTAGCATCATGAATTAATTCAACAATATAGTTATCACATAAAGCATTCTTTTCATGATCCACATGCATAATTTTTTTATTACTCTCCACATAAGCAAATTTATTCTCATTCATAGTAGTGGGAGCAAACTCAACAAAATAACAATCATGAGATACTTGATTGACATATCCAAATTGAACATTAAAATCATGATGACAAATTTCATGGTTATCATTATTCTTTATAGCATACATGTCATCACAATAATCATCATAGATAGGAGGCATGCAATCATCATAATAAATATTCTCATCAAAACTTGGGGGACTAAAAATATCATCTTCATCAAATATAGCATCCCCAAGCTTATGGCTTTGCATATCGTTAGCATCATGGAGATTCAAAGAGTTCATACCAACAACATTGCAATCATGCTCATCATTCAAAGATTTTTTTGTCAAACATTATATAGAATTCTTCCTCTATCAATTGAGCACAATTTTCCTTTCCATCATTTTCACAAAAGATATTATAAAGATGAACAATATGATGCAACCTCAATTCCATTTTTTGTAGTTTTCTTTTATAAACCAAACTAGTGATAAAACAAGAAACTAAAAGATTCGATTGCAAGATCTAAAGATATACCTTCATGCACTCACCTCCCCGGCAACGGCGCCAGAAAAGAGCTTGATGTCTACTACACAACTTGTTCTTGTAGACTCGTGTTGTGCCTCCAAGCGCAGAGTTTTGTAGGACAGTAGCAAATTTCCCTCAAGTGGATGACCTAAGGTTTATCAATCCGTGGGAGGCGTAGGATGAAGATGGTCTCTCTCAAACAACCCTGCAACCAAATAATAAAAAGTCTCTTGTGTCCCCAACACACCAAATACAATGGTAAATTGTATAGGTGCACTAGTTCGGCGAAGAGATGGTGATACAAGTGTAATATGGATAGTAGATATTATTTTTGTAATAGTAACAATAAAAAACACCAAGGTAGCAATTTATAAAATGGAGCACAAACAGTATTGTAATGCTTGAAAATGAGGCCTAGGGTCCGTACTTTGGCTAGTGCAATCTCTCAACAATGCTAATATAATTGGATCATATAACCATCCCTCAACGTGCGATGAACAATCACTCCAAAGTTCCTATCTAGCGGAGAACATAAGAAGAAATTGTTTGTAGGGTACGAAACCACCTCAAAGCTATTCTTTCCGATCAATCTATCCTAGAGTTTGTAATAAAATAACACCAAGCTATTCTTTCCGATCGATCTAACCAAGAGTTCATACTAAAATAACACCATATGATACACATCAACCAACTCTAATGTCACCTAGATACTCCAATGTCACCACGAGTATCCGTGAGTTGATTATACGATATGCATCAAACAATTTCAGATAGATAATACTCAATCCAACACAAAGAACCTCAAAGAGTGCCCCAAAATTTCTACCGGAGAAACAAAGACGAGAACATGCATCAACCCCTATGCATAGATTACCCCAATGTCACCTCGGGAATCCGCGAGTTGAGTGCCAAAACACATATCAAGTGAATCAATATGATACCCCATTGTCACCACGGGTATTCATAGCAAGACATACATCAAGTGCTCTCCAATCCATAAAATTATTCAATCCGATAACAACGAAATCTCAAAGGGAAAACTCAATTCATCACAACAAGATAGAGAGGGAGAAACACCATATGATCCAACTATATTAACAAAGCCCGCGATACATCAAGATCGTGACATCTCAAGAACACGAGAGAAAGATTAAACACATAGCTACTGGTACAAACCCTCAGCCCCGAAGGTGGACTACTCCCTCCTCATCATGGTGGCCGCCGGGATGCTGAAGATGGCCACCGGTGATGATTTCCCCCTCCGGCAGAGTGCTGGAACGGGTTCTAGATTGGTTTTTCTTGGCTATAGAGGCTTGCGGCGGTAGAACTTCTAATCTAGGGTTACCCCGAGGGTTTTGGGAATATTTGGCGATTTATAGGGCGAAGAGGCGGTGCGGGAGGTCACCGAGGTGGGCACAACCCACCAGGGCGCCCCTGGGCCCCCAGGTGGGTTGTGCCCCCTCGGGGCACCCCTATGGTACTTCTTTGGCCCAAGTTGTGTCTTCTGGTCCATAAAAATTCTCCAAAAAGTTTCGCTGCGTTTGGACTCTGTTCGGTATTGATTTTCTGCGATGTAAAAAACAAGCAAAAAACAGCAACTGGCACTGGGCACTATGTCAATAGGTTAGTCCCAAAAAAATGATATAAAGTTGCTATAAAATGATTGTAAAACATCCAAGAATGATAATAAAATAGCATGAATACTTCATAAATTATAGATATGTTGGAGACGTATCAGAGCGCGATCTCCCTGTACTACACGCGTATCTCTTGGTCGTTGCCAGCCAGCTCTTCGATGGCCTTTTGCTAGCCGAGGCTCTGGTCCATGGCGATGGTCGGTGGCGTGGTGGTCGGCGAGGGTTTCTCAGGTGGTTGGGAGAGTGATATGTCTCTGGTGTATCTACTTTTCCTAACGCTTTTGCTCTTGTTATGGACTCTAATTTGCATGATTTGAATGAAACTAACCCGTACTGATGCTGTTTTCAGCAGAACTACCATGGTGTTGTTTTTGTGCAGAAATAAAAGTTCTCGGAATGGAACGAAACTTTTTGGAGAATTTTTATGTAATAAAAGAAAAATACTGGAGCCAAGAACCACCGGAGGGGGCCCCCTGGGTGAGAACAACCCACCAGGGCGCGCCCCCTCCAGGCGTGCCCAGGTGGGTTATGCCCACCTGGTGGCCCCGCAGACCCTGACTCCGATGCTATAAAATCCTATTTTTGGAGAAAAAGTCAAGGAGAAAGAATTATCGCGTTTCACGATACGGAGCCGCCGCCACCTCCTGTTCTTCATCGGGAGGCCAGATCTGGAGTCCGTTTGGGGCTTCGGAGTGGGGGATCTTCGATCTTTGTCATCACCAACCCTTCTCCATGGCCAATTCCATGATGCTCCCCACCGGGAGCAAGTAATTCCTTCTTAGGTTCGCTGGTCGGTGAGGAGTTGGATGAGATTCATTATGTAATCGAGTTAGTTTTGTTAGGGCTTGATCCCTAGTATCCATTATGTTCTGAGATTGATGTTGTTATGACTTTGCCATGCTTAATGCTTGTCACTTTGGGCCCGGGTGCCATGATTTCAGATCTGAACCGTTTATGTTATCACCATTATATCCATGTTCTAGATCCGATCTTGAAAGTCATATTCACCTATTGTGTGTTATGATCCATAAACCCCGGTGTGACAGTAATCGGGATACTTTCCGGTGATGACCGTAGTTTGAGGAGTTCATGTATTCACTATGTGTTAATGCTTTGTTCCGGTTCTCTATGAAAAGGAGGCCTTTATATCCCTTAGTTTCCTTATGGACCCCGCTGCCACGGGAGGGTTGGACAAAAGATGTCATGCAAGTTCTTTTCCATAAGCACGTATGACTATTTACGGAATACATGCCTACATTATATTTATGAACTGGAGCTAGTGCCGTATCGCACTAGGTTATGACTGTTATATGATGAATATCATCCAACGAATTCACCGATCCAATGCCTACAGAGTTTCCACATATTGTTCTTGCTAAGTTACTACTGTTACTGCTACTGTTACAATTGCTAGGAAATCATTGCTATCACTGTTACTGTTACTATTACTATCATCACTGCTATCGAAACATCATATTACTGTGTTGCTGATCATATTGCTGCAGATAATTAATCTCCAGGTGTGGTTGAATTGACAACTCAACTGCTAATACTTACAAGTATTCTTTGGCTCCCCTTGTGTCGAATCTATAAATTTGGGTTGAATACTCTACCCTTGAAAACTGTTGCGATCCCCTATACTTATGGGTTATCAAGGCCTTTTTCTGGCGCCGTTGCCAGGGAGCATAGCTATATTTGTTGAGTCACTTGGGATTATTATCTATTTATCATTAAGAAGAATCTGAAGGATACCAAAACTAATACCGTTCCCTCTAGGATGAGGGGAGGTAAGGAACTGCCATCACACTCTGCACTTGATTCACCTTCTGTTTTGAGTAGACTTGCAACACCACCACATGCTATTAATCCTGATATGTCGCAAGTTATTGATGATGCTACTTCTGCTATGAATTCTACTCATGATGATGCTAGTACCTTGCTGGATGATAATATGCCACTAGGTGAATTTCTTGATGAACAAATTGCTAGAGATAAAGATATTGAGAATGCTGAAACTGATGAAATTATTGGAACTGATGAAGTACTTGAAACTGAAAATCTTGAAACACCTATTAGGCCTAGCTCTCCTAGATATGAATTGCCTAAGATACCTGAAGGTTATGTTATGGATGAGAAGACAGCTAGAGATTTTCTTGCTTGCAATGATAGAGATGATCTTAAGAAATTACTATGCAAACTGAAAGAAAAATCTTTGAATGCTAGAATGAAATGTGATCCTAAGTTTGCTACTTCACCTATCTTTGTTGATGATAAGGATTATCAGTTCTTTGTCGACCCAGAGTTAATCACTTTGGTTGAATCTGATCCTTTCCATGGCTATGAAACTGAAATTGTTGTGGCACAGCTCACTAAATTAAATGATATAGCCATCCTATTTGCTCATGATGAGAAGATTCGCTACTATTATATTCTCAAATTATTTCCGTTCTCATTAAAGGGTGATGCTAAGATATGGTACAATACTCTTGCTCCTGGTTGTGTGCGTAGTCCCCAGGATATGATTTACTACTTCTCTGAAAAATATTTTCCTGCTCATAAGAAACAATACAAGAAATATTTAACTTTGTGCAAATTGAAGAAGAGAGTCTCCCACAAGCTTGGGGAGGCTTCTCCAATTGCTTAATGCTTTGCCTGATCATCCTCTTAAGAAAAATGAAATACTTGATATCTTCTATAATGGACTAACCGATGCTTCTAGGTACTTCCTAGATAGTTGTGCTGGTTGTGTTTTCAGGGAATGAACTATTGAACAAGCTGAGGAATTATTGAATAATATATTGAAAAATGATGATGATTGGACTCTTCCTGAACCACCTCCTAAACCCACTCTGAAGAAGAGGGGTATCTTATATCTAAGTCCTGAAGATATGCAAGAGGCAAAGAAAAGTATGAAGGAAAAAGGTATTAAAGCAGAGGATGTTAAAAATTTACCTCCTATTGAAGAAATACATGGACTTGACACACCACCACGAAAGGTGGTAGAGGTAAATTCTTTAATGAAATTTGATGAAAGTGGCATCCCTTACAATAAACATCCTAGTCAATGCCTTTATGAGTTTGACAACTACATTAGAAAACAAGATCACTTCAATGAAAATGTTATGAAACAATTGAAATACAATTCCAATATGATTGCTCGCCTGAGTGACTTGTTATTTAGAATCTCTAATGATGTTAGAGGTGTGGGAAAACATGCTTCTATGGTTCAAACTCAACTAGAACAAGTTGCTAAATCTCAAAGAGAGGTGCTAGATGAAATGAATAATAATATAAATGACTTTGCTGTTAGAGTTGCAACTAGAGGAGGTAAAATGACCCAGGAACCACTTTATCCTGAGGGTCACCCTAAAAGAATTGAACAAGACTCTCAAAGAATTAACACTGATGCACCTAGTCCTTCTAGAAAGACGAAGAAAAAGAAAAATGATAGGACTTTCCATGCCTCTAGTGAACCTGAAGCAGAAAAACCTCCTGATAATGATAATGATGTTTCTATTTCTGATGCTGAAACTCAATCTGGTAATGAACACTCATCTAGTGATAATGAAAAGGATAATGATGATGTTCAAGAAGACACTCAACCAAACAATGATAAACAACCAGATAATGATGTTGAAATAGAACCAGTTGTTGATCTTGATAACCCACAACCTAAGAATAAAAGATATGATAAAAGAGACTTTATTGCTAGAAAACATGGAAGAGAAAGATAACCATGGGTTCAAAAGCCCATGCCCTTTCCACCTAAATCAACTAAGAAAAAATATGATGAAGAATTTGAACGCTTTGCTGCAATGCTTAGGCCAGTCTGTTTGCGCACTCGTTTGACTGATATATTAAAGATGGCCCCTTATGCAAAATATATGAAAGACATCATCACTAATAAGAGAAGAATACCTGAAGCTGAAATCTCCACCATGCTTGCTAATTATTCTTTTAAGGATGGAGTACCTAAAAAACTTGGAGATCCGGGAATACCAACTATACCTTGCTCCATCAAAAGAAATAATGTCAAAACTGCTTTGTGTGATTTAGGAGCTGGTGTTAGTGTTATGCCTTTCTCTTTATATAAAAGACTTGATTTGAATAAATTCACACCTACTAAAATATCTTTGCAAATGGCTGAAAAATCAATGGCCATACCTATTGGTATTTGTAAGGATGTGCCCGTTGTTGTTGCAAATGTTACTTGAGATGCCCGAGGACGACAATATGTCGATTATCCTTGGTAGGCCCTTTTTGAATACTGCAGGGGCTGTTATTGATTGCAATAAAAGCAAGGTCACTTTCATATCAATGGTAATGAACACACGGTGCACTTTCCGAAGAAACAATTCGAAGTGAATGGTATTAATGTTATTGAAAAATCTCCGACACTCACTATTGGAAGTTTTCAACTACCTCTACCTACTGCCAAAAAGAAATATGAAATGCTTATTGTTGGGGACATGCATATCCCCGTTGAGGTAAGTTAGTGTTTTACGAAAGTTCTTCGGTTTCATGCTAATCGAAGGTGGTTGTTAATAAGACTTGATCAACCTTATTAATGGATCATTTTTGAGAGGTATGAAGTTGATGAATTTAGTAAGCACAATCTTCTGCCCCCATCTTTTGTTTTCTATTTTTCTTAGTTAAATAAAATAAAATGCCATGTTTTGTCTGTTTTCTGAATTTCCCTTGCAATAAAAAAATGACCCAAAAATAAAAGTTCTCAGAATGCCCTGAAAATTTAATACGATTTTTTATGAATATTTCTGAATTTTTAGTACAAATAACATCAGAGATGGGTGCACCAGGTGGGCACAACCCACCTGGGCGTGCCAGCAGCCCCAGGCGCGCCCTGGTGGGTTGTGGTCCCCACGTGGGCCCCCTCAATTATCTCTTTAGCCCATGTCATCACCTACCTCCAGAAAAAATCACCATTGCTCTCTTTCTCATGTTCTTGCTCTCAAACCCGCGGATTTCGATCTCTTTGCTCGAAGCTCCATTTCCGAAACTGTTTTGGGGGATTGCTACTTGGTATGTGACTCCTTCATTGCTCCAATTAGTTTTTGCTTTAGTGGATTATATTTTGAATATTTAGGTACTCTTGGTGCTGCTGTAGATGAGCTTGCATGTTGAATTCTTAGAGTTCTAAGTAGTTTGAATGCTCAATATAGCCTCTATGCCTCCTTATGAGTTGTTGCTATCAATCTTGTGAAGTTTTGTTAAAAAAATTGTGTCCCAGAAATTTTTCAGAAATTGTACGCGAATAAAATGAGTTTCTTTGGGAGGATTTCTTCAAGGAGGAGGTCCTCGGAGGCCTCGTTAGCAGTGGCTCAACTTGTCGGTCTTATGTTGAACCAAGTGCAAGTTCAGTACGAGAAGCCGCTACCAAATCATGCCTATGGCCGAGCGACGATTTCATGATGAGTGCAGGTATTAAAGAAGAGTTTGATCAATATATCCACAACGTCGAGCTCGGTCCCTACATTGAGCATAAGTGCAACCAACATCTCAGCCTCACATAATCATTTACTAAAGAATTTAAATTTCATCCTCGTGAGTCTAGAGTTTCGTTTAAACTTTATGACCGTCCAATTACCATGCCTTTAGACGAGTTTAGTGGTGTGTGTAAAATTCCGTTTTGGGGTTCGCTGGACGAGCCACCAAGGGCTGAGTATGAATCATTCTTGATCAATCTTTGTTACGGCGAGGACAGAGGAGTGACACAAGGTAGAATAAAAAGTATTCATTTCCCATCAATTCATTACTTTGCACTGTTTAATGGCAAATGCATCATAGGCAAGCAAGACTGTAGTACACTTTGTGCTCCTGACTTGAGCCTCATACACACTGCTCTCACCGGTATTAAACGTTATAATCTTGGAGCGATTGTTGCATGCAGACTGCGACACAACACTAGTAGTGGATATTTTATGGTGGGATTTATGCTTCATGATTAGCAAAGGAGCTGGGTGTATCGCCATGGCCTAATGACCCTATCCTTCCCACTCAGTACTTAGACTTTGAGGCCATGAAGCGCCATAAGTTCCTTAAGGGCGAAATCAATGATTATACTTATAACTTGCTGTTCAATAAAGTATCTGTTGTGCATACCTTTTTGCCTGTGCCTGCTCTCTTTGATTTTCAGAGCAAAAGAAGGTATTATGTTTTTGAGAACGAGGCCCGTGCACACAACGCTGAGGTCGTGGCTGCCCGGTAAGCCGAGGAGGCTGCACCAAGAGCCTCCGTGAGCTATCACTCTGACTATTATGCAGGCCGCGGGTGGTGATTACCAAGCTAGGCCAAAAGCCTAGGCTTGGGGGAGTTTGTATTCTCACCGACATTACATTCAAGTTCACACGTTTCACTCCAGTTGTCGGTGTTCACACCTTTCATTGTATTATCCATGCTATATTTATTTTCTCGCTTTCTTCCTGTGTGTTTGAAAAAACATTGAGAAAACCCAAAAATATTTCTCACTTCTTTTCAGTTTTTCTTTCTAGTCTAATTTAGTTGTAATGTTAAAAGAAAACCCAAAAAGATTTCCTTTTTCTTCTTTTGCTTGTTGGGAGCTCTCCCGTGTAAATAGTTTTTCTCATTTTTGTTTTTCTCCTTAATTTGCTTTCTCCAAGAAAAACTAAAAACTCTAAAAATATTTCAGTGTGTTTCTCTGAAATTCTTTTCCTTTTATTGAGTCGTACCAAGGAGAAGACCATGATGAAAATGTTGAGTGGCTCTCATATGCATTGATGTTGATCTAATGAAGAGCCCATATTACCTTGTCTTCTCCTTTTTGAATAAAATGTTTGCAGATTCCAGCTTAGTCCACGGTACTCTTGCACTATTATTATTTTCATATCATTCGGTCGTGCAAGTGAAAGGCAATGATGACGATATCCAATGAACTGGTTGTGGCAGAGAGAAACGGGTATGAACTCAACTTGTTCTGTTTTTATAAATATGTTTAACCTAGTATCCATGATTCAGCCTATTATGATCAAACATGTTTGCAATGACAATTAGAGATTATAGTTTCTCATGCCATGCTTAAGTAGTTAGGAGTGGATAATGATTTATCTTGGATGTCAACATGCATTAAAATGATTGTGATGTGGTATGATGATATGGTATCCTCCTCTGAATGTTTCAAGTGGCTTGACTTGGCACATGTTCATGCATGTAGTTGAATCAAAACCAACATAGCCTCTATGATATTTATGTTCATGGTGTTCATATCCTACTCATGCTAGTATCCAATGTTACTTTTGCATAATGCATGTTCATGACCGTTATTGCTCTCTAGCTGGCCGCTTCTCAACCTATTTGCTAGCTCTCACCTGTACTAAGCGGGAATACTGCTTGTGCATCAAAATCCTAAAACCCAAGTTATTTCAGATGATTCCACAATATATCTACCTATATGCGGTATTACCCTGCCATTCTAAGTAAATTTGCATGTGCCATCTCTAAAAACTTCAAATAAACATCCGTTTTTGTGTGCCTGGATTGTTCATAGAGCGACATGAGGTAGCCGGTATCTTCCATGCTAAGTGGGTTATTCTCATGATGAGTGTTTATTCATTCATCCTTGCACGAGAGGGGCGGTAATAGGGATTCCCAGTCCCGAAATAAAAAATTGCAAATAATTAAACAAAACTCCCCTAGGAATGATGTTGGTATGGACGGTACCCGTGGATTCGGCTAGCCGTGGAGTCTGTTTGTTGGTGGAGGGGGAGTAAACCTTTACTTTTATCGCTTGGGAATCGCCACTAATGTGTTTAGCATGGAAGATATCGATAACTAATGGTCGCGAAGTAAACAGGAAGGGTTCATTTCTCAAAATTTCATTTATCTCTATTTTAAAAATCTGAGCTCTGGCACCGCTGCAAATCACTGCTTCCCTCTGTGAAGGGACTATCTATTTAATTTTATGTTGTGTCATCACCTTCTCAAATAAGCGCTAGATCTAAGAGCACTATTGTCATCCTCATGCATTGTGTGTAGCTAATGTTGGATGCATCATGACTGGATCTTTTCTACCATGAATTACAATGTTTAGTTGCTGCTTGAACTTTGCAGGTGCTCTGCATTTATGTTTTGCGGTCTCAGAAAGGGCTAGCGAGATCCCACTGTTGTCATATTATATCATGATTGTTTTGAAAAAGTGTTTTCATTTGAGATATTTTATTATTGCTTGCTAGTTGCTTATGACATTGATATGAGATAATATAATTTTTAAGAGTTATTTTTGACATTGTTAGTTATAATATTTGCTGAAAACCTGGGTGCTACTTAAGCTTATTTATGTTAATAAGAACAAAGGAGTTCGTAAAAGTTTTTCTTTTTCACTTTCAGTTTATCAACCGAGTTGCTTGAGGACAAGCAAAGGTTTAAGCTTGGGGGAGTTGATACGTCTCCGGCGTATCTACTTTTCCTAACGCTTTTGCTCTTGTTTTGGACTCTAATTTGCATGATTTGAATGAAACTAACCCGGACTGACGCTGTTTTTAGTAGAACTACCATGGTGTTGTTTTTATGCAGAAATAAAAGTTCTTGGAATGGAACGAAACTTTTTGAAGAATTTTTATGGAATAAAAGAAAAATACTGGAGGCAAGAACCAGCGGAGGGGGGCCCCTGGGTGAGCACAACCCACCAGGGCGCGCCCCCTCCAGGCGCGCCCAGGTGGATTGTGCCCACCTGGTGGCCCTGCAGACCCTGACTCCGACGCTATGAAATCCTATTTTTGGAGAGAAAAATCAGGGAGAAAGAATTATCGCGTTTCACGATACGGAGCCACCGCCACCGCCTGTTCTTCATCGGGAGGCCAGATCTGGAGTCCGTTTGGGGCTCCGGAGAGGGGGGTCTTCGATCTTCGTCATCACCAACCCTTCTCCATTGCCAATTCCATGATGCTCCCCACCGGGAGTCAGTAATTCCTTCGTAGGCTCGCTGGTCGGTGAGGAGTTGGATGAGATTCATCATGTAATTGAGTTAGTTTTGTTAGGGCTTGATCCCTAGTATCCATTACGTTCTGAGATTGATGTTGTTATGACTTTGCCATGCTTAATGCTTGTCACTTTGGCCCCGGGTGCCATGATTTCAGATCTGAACCGTTTATGTTATCACCATTATATCCATGTTCTAGATCCGATCTTGCAAGTCATATTCACCTATTACGTGTTATGATCCGTAAACCCCGGTGTGACAGTAATCGGTATACTTTCCGGTGATGACCGTAGTTTGAGGAGTTCATGTATTAACTATTTGTTAATGCTTTGTTCCGGTTCTCTATTAAAAGGAGGCCTTAATATCCCTTAGTTTCCTTGTGGACCCCCCTGCCACGGGAGGGTAGGACAAAAGATGTCATGCAAGTTCTTTCCATAAGCACGTATGACTATTTACGGAATATATGCCTACATTATATTTACGAACTGGAGCTAGTGCCATATCACTCTAGGTTATGACTGTTATATGATGAATATCATCTAACTAATTCACCGATCCAATGCCTACGAATTTTCCACATATTGTTCTTGCTAAGTTACTACTGTTGCTACTACTGTTACAATTGCTTCAAAATCATTGCTGTCACTGTTACTGTTATTGTACTATCATCACTGCTATCAAAACTATCATATTACTGTGCTACTGATCATATTGCTGTAGATCATTAATCTCCAGGTGAGTTTGAATTGACAACTCAACTGCTAATACTTACAAGTATTCTTTGGCTCCCCTTGCGTCAAATCTATAAATTTGGGTTGAATACTCTACCCTCAAAAACTGTTGCTATCCCCTATACTTGTGGGTTATCAGAGAGGGGAGTGGGGAGTGGTAGCATTGAGTGGGGAGGGAGAGCGGCGGGAGGGCACGTCTTAATGCCTGGGAAACCCAAACTGTAATGCTATGCAACGCATGCTCGCCATGCAGCGGGCGCAACGCACGTGAAACTAGAGGGCCCACTAACTAATAATAACTACAAAAGACGGTGCTCCTCAAACAAATCACTGCTACTGTCCCACTGGCATTGCACATAGTGTTACAAACGACAGGTCCTGGGTTCGAGCCCTAGGCCAAACTTTTTGTTTTTTCTGTTTTCTTTTTTTTCAATTTTTCATATTCAGATATTTAGTCGTTTCCACCACCATAGTAACGCCGTCACTTTAATTTGTTTTTTATTTTGAGTTTTTGCATATTCAGTTGACTACAATACTAGCTCATTTTGCAGTTAAGTTCACTTAACTACAATAGTAAGGCAATATTCAGTAAAATTCAGTTAACTTGAACATCAATGAAATGAAACTACTACTACTATTGTTGCCCTTGTCTACCTACCAATGTTCATTTCTGTGGTCACCCTTGGCTGAACACCATACTTGTTGGTGAATCAATTAGATCCAACCTAGGATCTGGCTGGTTGGGGAAGATGTTCTGCATATTCAGTTTTATACATTTAAGTTTAGTGAAATTTAGTTAAGCACATACACTTAAGTTCAGTTAAGAAAATTTAGTTATATTCAGTTAAATTTAGTTAAGCACATACACTTAAGTTCAGTTAAATTCAGTTATGTACCATAAACTTGTTTTCAGTTAAGTATAGTTAAAATGCAGTTAAATTGAGTAGTGCATATACCTGAAGAAAGGTTGGGTCTCATCAACCACATCTACCCCTTCTTCAATGATAGCTTCCTGCCATCTGTAGTGCCCCTTTCTGTTGTGATCAGCTCTACCACAGATTGAGTAGTGCACTGTAACACCTTTTCTGTTCAAAACCATAACACCATTCTTGATCTTCTCCTCTGGTGTCTTCTTCCTGTTTTTCTTTGGCCTTCCCAACTGTTTAATAAACACTAGTGGATGCACCTTATACCCATTCCGTATCTCCCACTGCTTTGGGTCTGCAAGAGGGACAAGAGTCTATCCATATGCCTTGAGATTTGTCTGAACTGTATAACAATCATGAACCATTGTCTCTAGGTCAATCCTCTCCTCCCTGCAACAAGATACTGCATGCCCACATGGTACTCCAGAAAACTGCCATCTCATGCATTCACATGTGTGCAAGCACAGATCCACTGTACAGCTAGAGTTACCAGACTGAACTCTGAAGAGTTGTTGGTCAGCTTCTAATACATGACAATTTGCAGCAAACTCAGTGTTCTTTTCTAATTTCTTCCTGGTCTTTGGGCATATTCTCTGCCGTATCCACTTTTCTATAGCTTCTCTCTGTTTACTCACTAGCATATGCATGATCTTGTAAAAGATATATTCAAGCATACTAAGCACTGCCATCTCTCTGCCCTCAAGGATGTAGCTACAGAAAGTTTGCAATAATTCAACTTGGTATGTTATGATAAGCAATAGTAGTGACATGGTACAAGCATAGCCAATTAAGAAATGAACAAAAAGATTACATGTTAAACACTTCAGAGTTATTGTTCAGCGGGATGTCACATTTGGGAAAGACACTGAAAAATGCCTTGCACCAGGTCTTTACCTCAAGTCTTTCAATCCAGCAGTGGAAGGCAGCTGGGTAGTGATCATCCATTTTCTGATAGTTCTCTCTCCACTTCACCTTGTTTGGTGATCTTGCAATGGCGCACAGATCTTGCTTCAGTACCTCTCCCTTGTGCTTCTCATTAAAATTTTGGTAAATATGCCTCACACAAAACCTGTGTTCTGAATCTGGCCAAACTTTGTGCACAACATTTTTTAATCATTTCTGCTTGTCACTCATAAGTGTGAAAGGAGCGGTGTTAGTGATGTTCATATCATCTCTTAGAGTGGTCAGAAACCACTCCTAGGAACTTGTGCATTCTACCTCCACCCAGCCCGTAGCAATGGGGAAAATGCAGTCATTAGGATCGATTCCAATAGCACTAAGTAACACTCCTTTGAACCTTGTTTTCATGTGACAACCATCAATGAAGAGAATAGGCATGCAACCCTTTAGCCATCCTCTCTTACATGCATCATATGACTAGTACAATGTTTCCAAACATTTCCTACCCAATGGTAATTGTTTATCTTTGACCAGTGGAGTTGTTAGCAGAAATGTAGGCCGATGGTTCTTGCTCCTTAACTCATGCCCATAATCCCACAGCCTACTGAACTGCTATTCCTCATCACTATGTATCTCCTTAAGTGCTTGCTTTCTAACCCTAGCTAGCTTCCATCTGTTAAGAGCAACATTGATTTCCTTAGTTATTTTCCTTTAAAATGTTCCACGTGACATCTTCTGGTCATCTCTGAACTCATCCATGAAAAACTGGCACATGAATTTACCTGTCAAATGTTTTAACTTCCATTTCTTCTAGCACATATTGATAACCCACAAGTATACGGGATCGCAATAGTTTTTGAGGGTAGAGTATTCAACCCAAATTTATAGATTCGACACAAGGGGAGACAAAGAATATTTGTAAGTATTAGCAGTTGAGTTGTCAATTCAACCACAGCTGGAGATTAAATATCTGCAGCAAAGTGATCAGTAGCATAGTAATATGATAGTTTGACAGCAGTAGTAACGATAGCAGCAGTAACAGTAGCATGAGTAACAGTTTTGTAGCAGTTGTAACAGTAGCAATAGCAATAGTTACTTAGCAAAAACAATATGTGAAAAACTCGTAGGCATTGGATTGGTGATTTCATTGGATGATATTCATCATATAACAGTCATAACCTAGGGTGACACAGAACTAGCTCCAGTTCATAAATATAATGTAGGCATGTATTCCGTAAATAGTCATGCGTGCTTATGGAAAAGAACTTGCATGCCATATTTTTTCCTACCCTACCGTGGCAGTGGGGTACATAAGGAAACTAAGGGATATTAAGGCCTCCTTTTAATAGAGAACCGGAACAAAGCATTAACATATAGTGAATACATGAACTCCTCAAACTATGGTAATCACCGGAAAGAATCCCAATTATTGTCACCTTGGGGTATGCGGATCGTAACACGTAGCAGGTGCATATAACTAGCAAGATCGAATCACGAACATAGATATAATGGTGAAAACATAAACGGTTCAGATCTGAAATCATGGCACTCGGGCCCTAGTGACAAGCATTAAGCATAGCAAAGTCATAGCAACATCAATCTCAGAACATAGTGGATACTAGGGATCAAGCCCTAACAAAACTAACTCGATTACATGATGAATCTCATCCAACTCCTCACCGACCAGCGAGCCTACGAAGGAATTACTCACTCCCGGCGGTGAGCATCATGAAATTGGTGATGGAGGATGGTTCATGATGACGAAGGCCGAAGATACCCCTCTTCGGAGCCCCGAACGGGCTCCAGATCTGGCCTCCCGATGAAGAACAGGAGGTGGCGGCGGCTCCGTATCATAAAACATGATGAAACTTCCTCTCCTATTTTTTCTGGAAAAATAGGATTTTATAGCGCCGGAATTAGGGTCAGCGGAGCCTCATGGGCCCCACTACCCTCCAGGGCGCGCCAGAGGGGGGTGGCGCACCCTGGTGCAGAACTACCCAATCAGGACCAATCCTGCGGTGGGTCTTGGTTCCAGTATTTTTTATTTATTCCAAAATAATTCTCCAAAAAGTTTCTTCCGATTCCGAGAACTTTTATTTCTCCACAAAAACAACACCATGGTAGTTCTGCAGAAAACAGCGCCAGTCCGTGTTAGTTTCATTCAAATCATGCAAATTAGAGTCCAAAACAAGAGCAAAAGCATTAGGAAAAGTAGATACGATGGAGACGTATCAACTCCCCCAAGCTTAAACCATTGCTTGTCCTCAAGCAATTCAGTTGACCAACTGAAAGTGATGAATAAAAACTTTTATGAACTCTTTTGTTCTTGTGTCCGTATATATGCTTAAATAGCACCCAGGTTTTCAACAAAGATCATAACTAACAATGCAACCAATAACTCTTAGAAATTATATTCACTCATATTAATGGCATGATCAGCTAGCGAGCAATAATAAAATATCTCAAATGCCTACACTTTGTCAAAACAATCATGATATAATATGACAATAATGTATCTCACTAGCCCTTTTTGAGACCGCAAAACATAAATGCAGAGCACCTCCAAAGTTCAAGCAGTGACTAAACATTGTAATTCATGGTAGAAGAGATCCAGTCATGATGCATTCAACATTAACTATACACAATGCATGAGGATGACAATAGTGCTCTCAGGACTGGTGCTTGTTTGAGAAGGTGATGACTCAACATAAAAGTAAAATAACATACAAGTAAATGGATAGTCCCTTCGCAAAGGGAAGCAGGGATTTGCAGAGGTGTCAGAGCTCGAAGTTTAAATCAGAGATAAATATAATTTTGAAAAACATACCCTTCCTGTCAACATTACGACCAAGAGTTTTCAATACCTTCCATTCTAAACACATTAGAGACGGTTCCCACGCCATAAAAGTAAAGTTTACTCCCCCTCCACCAACAAACACAAGCCATGGCTAGCCGAATCCTCGGGTGCCCTCCATACGAACAACAGTCCGGGGGAGTTTTGTTTAATTATTTGTAATTTTTTATTTCGGGACAGGGCATCCCTATTACCAGCCCCTCTCATGCAAGGACGAGTGAATAAACACTTATCACGAGAATAACCGATACACTCTAACGTATCTATAATTTTTGATTGTTCCATGCTGTTATATTATCATTCTTGGATGTTTTATATTCATTTTATAGCAACTTTATATCATTTTTTGGGACTAACCTATTGACATAGTGCCTAGTGTCGGTTGCTGTTTTTTGCTTATGGGGCCCACAAGACACAAGGGCGCGCAAGAGGCCCCTAGCGCGCCCAGGTGGGTAGTGGGGCCCACGGGAGTCCTTTCCACCACCTCTCAGCTCTATAAATACCCAAATATTCCAGAAACTCTAGGGGAGTTGACAAAACACAATTCCAGCCGACGCAAGTTCCAGAACCACGAGATCCAATGCAGAGCCTTATTCCGGCACCTTGCCGGAGGGGAACACGATCACAGAGGGGTTCATCATCCTCATTGGTGCTCCTCCGATGATGCGTGATTAGTTTACCACAGACCTACGGGTCCGTAGGCAGTAGCTAGATGGCTTCTTCTCTCTTTTTTAATTCTCAATACAATGTTCTCCTCGATGTTCTTGGAGATCTATTTGATGTAATGACTTTTTTCGGTGTGTTTGTTGGGATCCGATGAATTACGAGTTTATGATCAGTTCTATCTATGAATATTATTTGAGTCTTCTTTGATCTCTTATATCCATGATTGTTATAGCCTCGTATTTCTTCTCTGAAACTTTGGTTTGGTTTGGCCAACTAGATTGATTTTTCTTGCAATGGGAAGAGGTGCTTTGTGATGGGTTTGATCTTGCGGTGTCCTCACCCAGTGACAGAAGGGGTAGCAAGGCACGCATGTATCGTTGCTATTAAGGATAAAAAGATGGGGTCTATTCCTACATGAATAGATCTTGTCTACATCATGGCATCGTTCTTATTGCATTACTCCATTTCTCCATGAACTTAATACACTAGATGCATGCTGGATAGCGGTAGATGTGTGGAGTAATAGTAGTAGATGCAGGAAGGATTCGGTCTACTAATCTTGGACGTGATGCCTGTATACATGATCATTGCCTTGGATATTGTCATAATTATTTGCTCTTCTATCAATTGCCCAACAGTAATTTGTTTACCCACCGTATGTTATTTTCTCGAGAGAAGCCACTAGTGAAATCTACGGCCCCGGGGTCTATCTTTTATCATATTGTTTTCAGATCTATTATTCCAAAAACCCAAAAATACCTTGCTGCATGTTTTCTTTCTTTATTTTATTTTGTGTTTTCTCTATATCTATTTATCCAATCTCATACAATTTTATCTATCTTATTACCGGGGAGGGATTGACAACCCCTCTTACGCGTTGGGTTGCAAGTATTTGTTATTTGTGTGCAGGTACCGTTTACATAGTGTTGCTTGGTTCCCCTACTGGATTGATAACCTTGGTTTCATAACAAAGGGAAATACTTACCGTTGCTGTGCTGCATCATCCTCTCCTCTTCGGGGAAATATCAACGCAGATACAAGCAATCAGGAAGAATTTCTGGTGCTGTTGCCGGGGAGACATCATCAACATCTATCAGGTTCCTAATCACAAATATCATCTCCTTGCAATTTACATTATTTGCCATTTGCCTCTCATTTTCATCTCCCCCACTTCCAAAAAATATTTGCTTTTTATTTGCCTTCTTTTTCGTTTGCCTTTTTCTCATTTGATCTTTTTCTTTGCTTGTGATCTTGTTTGCGTAGTTGCGATGTCTCAAGAAAATACCAAGTTGTGTGATTTTTCCAATACCAATAATAATGATTTTATTAGTACTCCGATTGCTACTCCCGCCACTAGTGCGGAGTCTTATGATATTAATGCCGCTTTGTTGAATCTTGTTATGAAAGAGCAATTTTCCGGTACTCCTAACGAAGATGTCGCGTCCCATCTAAACACTTTCGTAGAATTGTGTGATATGCAAAAGAAAAAAGATGTGGACAATGATATTGTGAAATTAAAATTGTTTCCTTTCTCTTTGCGGGATCGTGCAAAAATTTGGTTTTCTTCTTTGCCTCGCAATAGTATCGATTCTTGGGATAAGTGCAAAGATGCTTTTATTACTAAGTATTTTCTGTCCACGAAAATTATTTCCCTTAGAAATCAAATTATGAATTTTAAGCAACTTGAGCATGAACATGTTGCACAATCTTGGGAAAGAATGAAATTAATGCTAAGAAATTGTCCTACTCATGGTTTAAATCTTTGGATGATTATACAAAAAAATTATGCGGGATTGAATTTTGTTTCTAGAAATCTTTTAGATTCCGCCGCGGGTGGTACTTTTATGGAGATTAATTTGGGTGAAGCTACTAAATTTCTAGATAATATCATGGCAAATTATTCACAATGGCATACCGAAAGAGCACCTACTAGTAAAAAAGTTAACTCGGTTGAAGAAATTAGTACTTTGAGTGAAAAAGTTGATGCTCTTATGAAATTGGTTGCTAGTAAAAATGATCCTATTGATCTTAATGATGTGCCTTTGTCTACTTTGATTGAGCAAAATAGTGATCCTGTAGATGTGAATTTTGTCTCACGAAACAATTTTAATAACAATGCTTATAGAGGTAATTTTAATCCTAGGCCTTTTCCAGGAAATTCCTCTAATAATTATGGCAATTCCTATGGTAATACTTCTTACAATAATAATTGGAACCCCTCTGATCTTGAGAGTAATATTAAAGAATTTATCAATGCTCAAAAGGTTTTCAATACTACGATAGAAGAAAAATTGAGTAAACTTGATGATATATCTAGAAGCATTGATAGAATTTCACACGATCTAGAAAATCTCAAGATTAAAATTTTTCCACCTAAGGTTGATGTTAATGAATGAATTAAAGCTCTATATGTTTCCATGGATGAAAGTAAGAAAAGAACCGCTATGCTTAGAGCTAAAAGAGAATTTTTAGAAAGAGCGTTTTCTACCCATTGCTTTCATAATAATGATGAAGATCTTAAAATGATTGGTGTTTCTTTTATTGATTCTTTGTTATTAATATTAAACTTGATGATAAAGGGACTGAAGAAGAGTCAACTTTAGCTAGAAGGCGTCCCCATAATTCGAAGGGTGAAAATCTTTCTGAAAAATTGATAAAAGTGGGTTTGGAGAGGTCAAAACTTTAAATAGTGATGTGCCCACTCTTTTGGATTACAAAGATTTTAATTATGATAGTTTCTCTTTGATTGAATGTATTTCTTTGTTGCAATCCATGCTAAATCCACCCAATGCCTATGAACAAAATAAAGCTTTTACTAAACATATTGTAGAAGCGATGATTAAAGCTTTAGTAGAAAAGTTGGAATTAGAGATTTCAATTCCTAGAAAATTATATGATGAATGGGAACCTACCATTAAAGTCAAGATCAAAATTATGACTACTTTGCTTTGTGTGATTTAGGTGCTAGTGTTTCCACAATTCCAAAATCTCTATGTGATGTGCTTGGTCTTACCAATATTGAAGAATGTTCTATTAATTTGCACTTGGCGGATTCTACTATTAAAATACCTTTGGGAAGGATAAATGATGTTCTTATTCTTGCAAATAGGAACTATGTTCCCATAGATTTTATTGTTCTTGATATTGATTGCAATCCTTCTTGTCCCATCATACTTGGTAGACCATTTTTACGAACTATAGGTGCCGTGATTGATATGAAAGAAGGTAATATTAAGTTCAATTTCCACTAAGAAATGGTATGGAACACTTCCCTAGAACAAGAATTAAGCCACCATATGAATCAATCAAGAGGGCAACCTATGGGGCAAAAACCAAACTTGACAATACTTGAATCTATGCATTATGCCTAGCTATGGGCATAAAATGATAGCGCTTGTTGGGAGGCAACCCAATGAATAAAATAATTATTTCTCTTTTTCTTTATGTTTTTGTGTGTTCACACAATAATGCCTCTTTTATTATTATGTTTTTATGTTTTAATTAGGGTTTGTGCCAAGTTAAGCCTTTGGGATAGCTTTGTGTGATAGTTGATTTGATCCTGTTGAAAAACAGAAACTTTTGCGTCCAGTAACAGAATTGTTAAAATTCACAGAAGCAACGAAAAAATCTGAATTTTTTACACAAGATTTATATACAAATTGCCTATGTTGTACTAATTTTTAAGAATTTTTGGAGTAACATAAGTATGAGTAAACTTTGTGTCTTTACAAACTGTTCTGTTTTTGACAGATTCTGTTTTGTTTGCATTGTGTGCTTATTTTGATGAATCTATGGATTGTATCAGGGGTTATAAGCCATGGTAAATTTCGAATACATTAGGTATAATGCAATAAGAAAATATTAATGGGTTTTCAACAGTACTTAAAGCAAAGATTGGTTTTCTTATACTAACGGATTTCACGAAGGTTTTGTTAAGTTTTGTGTGATTGAAGTTTTCAAGTTTTGGGTGAGATCTCGATGGATGAAGGAATAAGGAGTGAAAAGAGCCTAAGCTTGGGGATGCCCATGGCACCCCATGGTAATATTCAAGGAGAACCAAGCAACTAAGCTTGGGCATGCCCCGAAAGGCATCCCCTCTTTCTTCTAACAACCGTCGGTAATTTTACTTGGAGCTATATTTTTATTCGTTAGATATCATGAGTTTTGCTTGGAGCGTCTTGTATTATATGAGTATTTGCTTGTTTTTCTTTTTAGTTTTTTGCAATTATCCTTGCTGGACACACCTATTTTAGAAAGACATAATGATGCTATGATTTGTTAGAATTGCTCTATGTGCTTCACTTAAATCTTTTGAGCTATGGAATTTCTCTAGTGCCTCACTTATATGTTTTTGAGCATGGTGATGCTTTAATTTTTGAACAAATACTCTCATGCTTCACTTAGATTAATTTGAGAGTTAATAAATTTTTGAATAAATTCTCTCATGCTTCACTTATATTATTTTGACAGAAGGAATTTTTTATGCTCATGTTCTTCACTTAAATTATTTGAGAGCTTGTTAAAAGCAATGGTAATATATTGAATCTAGTCCCAAAGTGATAGATATCCAATAGGGTTATAATAAAAACTTTCATGAAAGATCATTGGACAAAATAAACTTTATTCTTTGTAATAGTTTTTAGATATGATGATAGTAATATGTGAGTCATGTTGGTGAGTAATTATGCTTTAGTAAGAATATTGGTGTTATGGATTGTGATTCCCTATGCAAGCATGAAAGTCAATAGTTATGCAATGAAATTACATCCTACTTGTGGTGCATTATTCGGTGTTAGTTATGCTTAATGCTCGTTTATGAGAATTTTTGCTTTTTGGTTGGTTGCTTCCGTGACGCCCCCCGGCTTAATCGTGCACTAATCATACACGCAAATGCACATGATCAAGCCTAAGGACTCACTTGAAGATATCACAACACAACTCTAAAGGATAGATAAAGGCATACAAGCATTATATTACAAGCCAGGGCCTCGAGGGCTCGAATACATAAGCTTGATGCCAAACAAGCATCAGCGGAAGCGTTAGATATCTGAGTACAGACATAAGACAGAGTGATAAAAGGGAAAATATGGGTACCCAAATCAAATTGGAAAAATGTGTGACTTGGCCCATTAACTACTTTGCATTTTTAGGCACTGCCACAAAAAGTTTCAAGGCAATTGGAAGTGGCTAGGTATTTTTAGAAATTGAATAGGGTAAGATAAATGCTGCTGGACCTCCAAAAATAAAATCCAGGGACATTTTGGGAATTTTGGTAAGGTTGGTTCCAATTTTATAATTGCCCTGGGATTATTTGCAATGTTATGAACATTTTTATGTTGCTGTTTGATGAGATAATTATTTGACTTGCATTTTGAATTTTTGATTTGAAGTTGAATTATTTCCTAATGCAATTTCATGGAGATGATCATGATGACATGGCATTATCAGAGGGTGATCACTGTAGTGTGAAGCTGGGGATTTTACAAATCTCCTCCACTACAAGAAATCTCGTCCCGAGATTTAAGTGGGGAAGTAAAGGGTAACTTCGGGAGAACTGACCTTTGTATGGTCGATTATCTGGTGGACGATCCAGTGAATGTGGCAGAAGTATCTCTGGAGTTGAAACTTAAGAAAACATCGAGAGCAAGGTAAGAGGTTACAGTAAGAGGTTCCAAGAGAACAGACAATTGTTCGATGCTGGAAGTAAAGTGTGAAAGGGGTTCATAGCATCGGGCATAGATCAACTCTCGGAGGGTGGCTCGTGATAACACAAAAAGTCAAGTGCAAAGAATATTTCGGAATCAAGGATGAACAGAAGAGTCAGGTTCCGATCTTGTGGAACCGTGGGGGGGTGTCAATCAAAAGTAGGGAGAACGGTGACATCTTACCGGTCATGACAACAAGGTATGTCAGAGGATAGTCTATCAGTTATGTCAGTGACAACGTCGGTACCAAGGGCGAGGGACGAAGAGAACCATTTTCCTGCTCGTTAAAACGAGGCGGACCAATAGGCAAAGTTCTCGTCCATCGGTGGTTACCGGAATGTCATCAACAATAGTAACAGGGTCATACTGACTGAGTTGTAGACCGAGGTGTTTCCTTAAGCAGGGAATTAATAATGTTTAAGTCATATAGATCACAAGAAAGGTTAAACAAAACAATGGAAAGGAAGAATGATTAATTGAGTATTCAAATTATCCAATAGGAAGGAAGATGTGTTTACACACAAGAACTAGAAGTATATCCTTTCCCAAGGAAAAGCGGAGCACGATATACATGATAGGACAGCAAGTTCAAAAGCATTTAGATAATGGGGCGAGGGAAGAATCATGATATTACCCACACAACGGTGTGAGGGTAATTGAACGAGAAGCATTTGGTATTATGCTTCCGATGTTCTTGTTGATATTCAGAATACCATAGTCATGCTCCAAGGTAGCGATAACATGGTGTTTAAGAAAAAGGTCGGATCTAAAGAGCGCAAGAGTCACAAAGGAACAACTTCAAGAATAACAAGGAACTCAATGTATGAGCAAAACATCATCAGGTGAGTGTTGGAGGAAGTCAAGGATGTGGTCGATGATAACACAGATCATCGAGGGGTAGGAATGGTATTTCTAGCCATGAATTCATTTGACATCTCTGAAGAAGCCAAAGTGCTGACGGTAATCACGACAAATTTTGTCGAGAGACTCCATGAAGATGCCATCGAGCAGCAACGACATCAAGCAAAAGGAAGGATGAAGTGAAAGGCTATGAGAACCATGGATTTGACACAAGCTCAAAGTCAAGCTTGTTGTTCGAGGTGAAATGATAAGTTGAGGAAGATCGACGTAAGCTTCACTCACCATCAGAAGTTGCTCCGGGCATAAGGACCAGGTACCACAGTTAAAAGTTGGCACAATAAAAATATAGCCGATCAGGCTAGGAATGATGTGATGGAGTATTAAACTTCCCAGTAACAAGTACTAGGGGTAATATCGGAAGGTAAATCGGAGTAGAGGTTGGATGGGGGAAATGATTTGCAGAGGATAAGTATTTTAACTTATCCGGAAAATGGAATCAAGGAGGAAATATGGTCGAAACCACGATTGCAAAGGATCAATTCATATATACAAGATGAACTTGTACCAAGGAATTTTTTTTTACGAGCAACTTCCATGATAAGTTCTACATCGGGTCCATGGGCATGAACACAAAGGTTCAAGGTCGACTCCCACTTCTTCAATGCATAACTTCTCATTCTCTGCTCTCTGTTAAGAGTGTTTAGAGTTTGAAAGTTTAACTGGTGGAATACCAGAAGGTATGGCACATGAAGCCTTGTGGGTTCTCACAGATAGCGAAGGCATAGACACAACCCATAGGGGCATTTTACGAATCCATACAACCATCAACCAAAACAAGGGATGCGAGTTCGAAAGCAGAGTATCGAAGTCAAAGCAGATGATACAATTTATTGGAAGTACTAAATACCACGGGAAGAGCTCATAAGATGTTTGAATATGAAGGATATTGTCGGATATTAATCCAACAAAAGATCAGGTAGACGACAAAGGATCTGACATGGGTAGCGGTACTCAACCAGAAGAAGAAGAAATGCAAGGGCATCGGTTTATGGAAACATCTGAATAATTCGATGCTTAAATTCAAAGAAATTTGATTTCTAGATCAGTGTATCAGAATCAGATGTTCCGATCGAAGATGGATAGGTTGAACAGACTTATAGGCACACCGATTGAATCTTGATTGGGCAAGAACCAGCTCATATCCGGAATGATGTCTCAGCCAGAAAGAAAATTCCTAAGGATTAATTGATAATAGTAAGCAGTCACATACATAATGAATCAAGGGACTCAAAATTGTGTAACACCCCCAGTGGTTAACTACAGTAATCACCCTTTTGATTATGCCATGTCATCATGATCAACAGTGCCAAATCATCTTTTGCATCATATTGCATTCAGGTCCTAACTCAAAATTCAAATTAAAACTAAAGTGGAAAATAAAAGTTGTTCAACATAGAAACTAAAATGTTCAATAAATAACAAATATTACAGAGACTATTCTAAAATAGTAACCAACAAATAATAAATTAATTATGTGGCTCTAACATTACCAAAACAGCAAGGTTTAATACATTTTATTTATAATAAAATTTGTGTGAACTCCAATTGTCTCCAAACCAATTTTTGGCAGTAGTAGATAATGCCTAGCGTTTAATGGAACAAGTGCCATATTTTACAAAAGTCATTTTGAGGCCTAACTAATTACAAAACAGAAAATAAGAATAAATAAAAAGAAAAGACAAAACAGAATTAAAACTAAATACAAAAATAAAAGAAAACAACCCCTCCTAGCCCAACTGGGCCACGGCCCAGCCAGGCCATCAGGCCGGCCCACCCCATCCCCAACCGAAAAACCCTAGCCCGCCACAGGACACTCCCCCCCCACTCGCTCGCCCCCGCTCTCCTCTGGATCGAGATCCAGGGAGAGGCTTGGCCTCGATCCCGGTCGGTTCGACGTCGCCCGGAGCCGCCTGCCGCCGCCGCTCGCCGTCCCTGAAGCCACCTCGATGCCGCCGGAGCCCCACCGCCTCGCCCTCGTCCCCGTCGATGCCTCGCCGTCCCCGACCTCCTTCCCGCTGCCTAGTCCCTACTCCCCGCAGTGAGCCGCCGTCCCTCTTCCTTCCTCCCCTGCTTACCGCGACCCCGCTCCGCCCGGCGTGCCACCGCCGTCCCGTCGCGCGCCCGCTCGCCCCGGCTGCTTTGGCCCCTGCCGCGCCGCGCTCCCGCACCTGCCCGTCCACGCGCGCGCCCGCACCTTGCCCAGCCGAGACAACCCCATGTCGTCGCGAGCACCGTCCCCGCTGCGCTCGCGCCCGCGGTCGTAGCGCCTCCCGCTCGCTCTCTGCTTGCCACCGAGCACAACCGGCCCCGGCCGCGCCCGCTCGGCCCCTCGCGCCGTCCCGCGCACACCCCCAGCGCCCGAACTCGCCCCTGCCACTGCCCACGCGTGCGCGCGCGCTGTGCGAGCCCCGGACGTGTCCGGCGCCCGAACGGGCACCGACGGACATGTCCGGCTCGGGCCACTGTCAAACGGGGCCCACTGCCCAAAACGTTTTAAAATAAAAGATAAAATATTAATTAATTAATTAGATAATTAATTAACTTAATCAATTCTATTTAATTAAACTAATTAAACATTAGTTAACCTAATAAACTAATTAATGTTAATTAGGTTAATGTAACAATGACAGGTGGGACCCACATGTCAGGTTGACCAGTCAACAGTCATGTTGACTGCTTATGTCAACATGACATCATTGCTGATGCAGTAAATGAATTTCTGAATTAAATAATTCAAAATGATTAATAAAACTTCAGAATTTAATATAAAATAATCCATAGCTCAGATCGAAAAACTTTGTACATGAAAGTTGCTCAGAATTTCGAGACGAATCCGGATGCGCGGTTCGTTCGTCCATCACGTGTCCCTAGCTACCCGAACATGGAACCATTCCCCTCCGGTCATTTGTCTGACAACTGTCCGGAACAGAAAACATTCCCGGATGGATTCCCCCTTCTTCGTTGCCGTGCAACCATACGTTAAGGCACACCCGGCACTGCGTATTGTCATGTCATGCTCTTGTTTGCTTTATATTTACTGTTTCCTCCCCCTCTTCTCTCTCGTTAGGCCCCGATGCAGTTCCCGGTATCGACGCAGCTCCGGAGCCCGGCGCCACCGTTGACGACCTTGCCTTTGCCGCAAAGCAACCAGGCAAGCCCCCCCCCCCCTTGAGCATACCAATATCGCCCATTCTATTTTCTCATGCTTGCATTAGAATTGCTGCTGCTGCTTTACCTATTCTAATGCATAGCCTGTTTATTGTAACCTGCTGTTGATAATTACCTGCATAACCTAGACTGCTTAGTATATGCTGGGTAGAGACCTATTAGTGATCCCACTAGTCCTGACTGCCCCGCTGGATTATCAGAAGACCCGATCAACGGGATTGAAGACCAGGCCACGGCACCGCACTTCACCCCCTTAGTTGTAACGACACTGCTGTGTTACTACCGAGTGCCGAGGGTGATACCTCGTGTAGCACTTCAGATGTTAACCCTGTAGAGTAGCTATTTGGTCGTGGTCATCGAGGGTGATTCCTCCTTCACCACTTCCGATAACGACGCGGTCGTGCAACACATCAAGTGTGAACCCATCGAGGGTGAATCCTCCTATGTTCACCTTGACAGTTACATCGAGTGGGTATCCGTCGAGGGTGATACCTCAGATTCCCTTGATGCTATGGACACACGGCTACTGTGACTTTACCCCTGCACCCTATTAGAAACGGGTCGGCCCCGAGGGCGACCCGAGGGAGTTACTTTAACTGCAGGACTGGAGGGACAGGCGGTACCACCCAGTAGAGGTGGACCTGAGTTCCCGACAGTCTTTTGTGAGACGGGTTGACCTGGATGGTGCCCGAGTGAGAATACGAGGCGTGGCCGGGCATTCTTGACCCTTGCCGCAAGTCCTCGAGACGGGGCGACGGGGTCACATCGATCGTGAGTCTCTGCTCGTTACCGCACCCCCAAGGTACTAACGATTTGGATATTTGATTCGAGTGGGCCTCTGGCCCGATAGCACTAACCACCACGTGGGCATAGTATGGGCGTTCTGCATCGTATGCATCAGCAGAAAGCTCTGTCAGACGTCCAGTTCAGCAGTGCGGCATGGAGTGATTGGCGCCATTCACGACAGAGGTGGTGCTTGGATCTGAGCCATGTGCGCAACGACCCGGAGGGCGAGGGGCGATGGCCCATGACCCCCTTGCGCTTAGGATGTAGACCGGCGGGGACCTCTCTGCTGAGCTCTAGGTAGGGCTGCGGTGTGTTGTTTGGCCGAGGCCGGGCATGACCCGGAAAAGTGTGTCCGGCCAGAGTTAAGCGAGCGTGGTGGGTAAGTTGGTGCACCCCTGCAGGGAAGAACTAATCTATGCATAGCCGGATCCTCGGTAACGGACACTCGGAGTTGTATCCCGATTGATACAAATAGAATTGGATACTATGGCTCTGGGATTGCTTCTCGCAGGGAGTCGAGAAGGGATCTCAGGACGAGGTTGATGACTGTATGGCTCTGGGATTGCTTTCTCGCAGGGAGTCGAGAAAGGATCTCTGGGTGAGGTTGATATCATTACTGCTACCTTATATTGTACTGTTCTACTCTCTTCTATTGCTGCAAGACCTCTGAAGATGCTAGTATTCGATAGGACTTGGCCTTCTCTCTATTCTGGCATTTCTGCAGCCCAGTCCACATATACAGCCTCCCTTTGAAAATGTTGCATATGTAGTGTAGATCCTTGCTTGCTGAGTACTTCTGAGTACTCACGGTTTCTTTGTTTTCCTTTTCTCCCCATATCAGTTTGTCGTGACCAGATGACGGAGCCACTGAGACAGCTACCCCACCGACGATCGCTACTACTACCCCGAGAGTGGATACTACTACGAGTTGGCTGACGACCAGGAGTAGGTTCGGAGGGTCCCAGGCAGGAGGCCTACGCCTTTGTGGCGCCCCCGACTCAATCGTACACTAATCATACACGCAAACATGTACGATCAAGCACAGGGACTCACGGGAAGATATCACAACACAACTCTAACACAATTTAAACGGAGGTCCACAATATTACAAACCAGGGATCCGAAGATCCGAATACATAAGTCAGTCATACAAATATTATCTAAGTACAGACATAGTTAGACAAGTTTTGCCTTAAGAAGGCTAGCACAAACAGCGACACTAGATCGAAAGGCGTTGGCCTCCTGCCTGGGAGCCTCCGATCCTACTCCTGGTCAGCTGGCTCGATCCAGTAGTAAGTACGCTCTGGACCCTCCTGGTAGTACGCTCCGGTGGTGGCATCTGGCTCCTGGACTCCATCGTCTGATGTATCATCAAGGTGGGGTATATGGGGAAAAGAGAAAGTAAAGCAACCGTGAGTACTCATCCGAAGTACTCAGCAAGCAAGGATCTATACTACATATGCAACATTATCAATGGAGAAAGGCTGTATATGTGGACTGGGCTGCAGAAATGCCAGAATAGAGAGAAGGCCTAGTCCTATCGAAGACTAGCATCTTCAAACATCTTCACAAGGCCATCATCTTGCAGCAGTAAAAGAGAGTAGAATAGCATTTTATTTAGCAAACATGTTGAAGTACAGCTTAAAGATCCTTCCTCGACTCCCAAGCGAGAAAGCGATCCCGAAGCTTCAATTAAGTAACAAGTATCCAATTTAAGTAGTAGATCGGGATACACAAACTGAGCGTCCTTTACTGTAGGACCGGCTATCGATAGAAGATTCATCCCTGCAGAGGTGCACTACTATTACCCAACACACTCGATCAACTCTGGCTGGACACACTTGCTGGGTAATGCCCGTCCTCGAAAGATCAACACGAAGCAGCGCTATACCTAGGCTCGGCAGAGAGGTCAGCACGCCGGACTAACCTATGCACCCAGAGGTCTCGGGCCATCGCCCTGGGCACCCTGCGCGTTGAGAGACTGGCCGGGGTGCAGGCGCGACACTGAGCTTGTCAGTGAAGTATCCAGCCCAATCCTGACAATCAGCCTGCGCGGTGAATCATGACGTCAGACGAGCTTTCGGGAGAAATGTACTTCGCGGAGGGTCCCATAACCATTATCCCGCGTGGTGGTAGTGCGTATAGGGCACGTCGACCCACTCAGATCACACACCCAAATCCAATAGGCTCAATTAGTATCACGCGGAGACAATCAGAGTCTCTGATGCTCCGCCACAATGTCACACTCGAGTGCCCTTCCGGCACACCCGACATTATAGATCCCCAGCGGGTACCCACCAGGGTGGACCCGCCTGTAACAAAGGTCAAGTAACCGTGTGGTCATAACATCAAGGGGGAAACCCGAGGAATCACCCTCGGTGGATTCCACTCGACGAAAACATCAGGGTGAACGTATGAGGTATCACCCTCGAGGTTCACACTGAGGGTTGCATGACAGAGTCGTGTCGGAAGTGGAGAAGGAGGAATCACCCTCGATGACCACGACCGAACAGCTACACTGCAGAGTATTCATCCGGAGTGCGTTACGAGGTATCACCCTCGGCACTCGATAGTTACTACGCAGAGTCGTACAACTAAGGGGGTTTGAAGTGAGGTGTCGGTCTCTGGTCGATGATCATGTTGATCGAGTCGTCGATGATCAAGCAGGGGCAACAAAGGAAAGGTGGTGGCGTCACTGATGGTTCATTCCAACCTAAACTAAACAGTTTATCATAGGCAGGTAAGGTAGCAATGAACAGGTTACAACAGCAGGCTATGCATCAGAATAGGAGCATACATTAACAGTAGCAAAATCTAATGCAAGTAGGAGAATAGAATGGGCGATATCTGGAATGCTCAAGGGGGGGCTTGCCTGGTTGCTCTGGCAAGAGAGAGGGGTCGTCAACGGGCTGCTCGTCGGTAGTGTAGTCGTACCCGGGTGCAGCGTCGTCGCTGTCGGCGTCTATCGAGAGAGAGAAGGAGGGGGAGAGAAACAATAAATTCACGGCGATAATGCAAACAATATGTATGACATGCCTAAATGATATGCCGGGGTGTTCTACTGCTTAACTAAATGATTTAGTTAATTTAGGAATTTATTCGGATTTATTTAATTAAAGTTGGGCACTATTCATTTATCGAAATCGGTTTAAAAGTTCAATGTTCTTATAGCTAGAGGCATCTGACGGGAATACGGAGGGCGTATTCGGGTTCATATCGGAATTCTGAGCAAGTTTCATGTATAAAGTATTTTCATCGGAGTTACGGATTATTTTATATGATTTTCTAAAGTTTTTATTAATTTCTAGAATTTAATTAATTATTTAAATCAACATTATCCGAAACAGTGCTGCGATGACATCAGCATGACATCGTGCTGACGTCAGCAGCCATCTGACAGGGTGGGTCCCACCTGTCATAGGCTGTTAGCTTAATTAGGTTTTAACGAATTAAATTACTGTTTAATTAACACTAACTACTTAATTAGATTAACCTAATCAGGATTAATTAACTAATTAATTAATTAACTAATTAATTAATTATTTATTTTAATTATTTTTATTTTTATTTTTATTTTCCTAAATGTTTTTCGGGCGGGGCCCGTTTGTCATTGGGCCAGGGGGTTCGGGGCCCAGCAGCCAGTGGCTCAGGGGCGCGGGGCCCCACCTGGCAGTGGCCCAAAGGCCAAGGGCGGGCGACGGGCGCGGCGCGGCACGTGCGCGGGCGCGCGGCAGGGGCGCGGCGAGGCGCGGCCAGGGGGACTAGGCGAGGCCATGGCCGGAGCGGGGCGCGCCGGCCGTGGCCGGTGGAGAGGCGGCCGCGGGGAGGAGCGCTGGGGGCCGGTGCCGGCGGCTGTGGCCGCGACCGTGTGCAAAGGAGGCGGGGGCGCAGGCTGCGGCAGCCGGAGCGGGCAAAGGCAGGAGCGGCGGGGCTGCAGCGGAGCTCGGGAGTGCGAGGTGCTGCGCGCGCGTGGGGTGCAGGCGGTGAGCGCCGGCGGGACTAGCGGCAGCAGCTAGCGAGGACGAGGCCACGCGTGCGGGCCGGAGCCTGGCCGGAGCGCGGCGGGGAGCAGGCGTGGCGACCGCGGGACGGGCGCGGGGAGCGTGGCGTCGGGAGCGCGGGCGGCGGTGGCGAGCGTGAGCGCGCGAGGGAGAGGGAGGGAGCGAGGAGGGGCGCGGCTCACGGGGATTCACAGGGTTCGGGGCAATGGGGAGCGAGGAGGAGTCGAAGACGACGGTGACGCGATGACGAGGTGCAGGCCGGCGAGGGAGCGCTCCGGTGAGGCCGTCCGGCGAGGAGCTCCGGGCGGCGACGTCCTGGCGCGGGGCGGCGGTTGGCGCTGCGAGCCCCGATCCGATCTGGATCGGGGGAGGGGGAGGAGTGGGACGAGTGGGGGGGGGGAAGTGGCGATGGGGGTTAGGGTTTGGCCGCCCAGGGGATAAGGGGGTGGGGTGGGCCGGTCGGGCCAGCTGGGCTGGGGCCCAGTTGGGCCGGGGGGGGTGTTTCTCTTTTTCTTTTCTGTTTTGTTTTCTTTTACCTTTTATTTTATTTATTTTCTTTTCTCAGTTTAACAAATTGTTAGGCCACATATTGAATTTTGTAAAACAGAGGAATTGCTCCAACAAATACTAGGCATTACCTACCACTACCAAAAATTGGTTTGGAGTCAACTTGAGTTCACACAATTTTTATAATAATTAAAATGCATTATTCCTTACTGTTTTAATTATGTGAGTGCCACCTAATTATTTTATCATTTGTTGGTTTCAATTTTAGAATAGCCTCTGCAATATTTGTTATTTACTGAACATTTTAGTTTTTATGTTGGACAACTTTTATATTTCACTTTCATTTAAATTTGAATTTGAGTTAGGAGTTGAAATGCAATATGATGCTAATGATGATTATGCACTATTAAGCTTGCTGACATGTCATTATCAAAAGTGATTACTGTAGCTAATGACAGGGGGTGTTACAGCCTTTCGATCGTAGTGTTTTATTTTGCCCTGCCTTTCTAAAGGCCTTTCTGTGCTTTCTTTTATATCTGTACTCAGATATCTGATGCTTCCGCTGACGCTTGTATGCGAGCTGATGTATTCGAGCCCTCGAGGCCCCTGGCTTTTAATATAAAGCTTATATGACTTTATTTATGTTTTAGAGTTGTGTTGTGATATCTTCCCGTGAGTCCTTAGGCTTGATCGTGTGCATTTGCGTGTATGATTAGTGCACGATTGAGCCGGGGGCGTCACAAATTGATGGCGACAAAGGATGCCGATAAGATTAATAGACATATGGAATTAACCATAATGAAAGCAGGTAAGAAGAATCTCATAGGCAGTAGGCTGCAGGAGATTCTCGGAAGATCGGATAGCATTATGAAATATTTTAGGAAACACAAGAGCAACTGGGGACGAACGAATCCCGGTAATGTGAGGAATTAACCGTAGTGCGAAAGAAGCTGCACGGCAGTAGGCTCAAAGGATTCCCGGATTAATGAGGAGTATTTCGGGGTATCTCGTACATAAAGGAGTAACTGGGAATGAAGATACAAACGGTAAGGAAGTGTAGTTATTCACAGTGATTATTGGTGGTAAGGTTTTGCAAAGATAGTGGGCACAAGGGTCTCGGGAACTTCGAGGAGTATCTTCAGAGTCTTTTGATGAACCAAGCGATCATCTGGCATGACGGGCTCTCCGGGAGGAAGCGGTTACGAGAACCTAAGTGCCGGCGTTAGTAAATCCATTTTAACCCGAATAGAAGAGAGATCAGAGTCCCAGAGTAAGGAAGAGGAATAAAAGATCCTAATACCACCCAGTTGGCGACATGGGCCCGTAAGCCACATAGCCAAGTTAGTAAAATAGTTTTGGACCACTAGACTCAACTTCGGCCAAGGAGTTGGAAAGGGGGGACTCCTACAGGCAGTCGGCTCTGATACCAACCTGTGACGCCCCCGGCTTAATCGTGCACTAATCATACACGAAAATGCACATGATCAAGCCTAAGGACTCACTTGAAGATATCACAACACAACTCTAAAACATAGATAAAGGCATACAAGCATTATATTACAAGCCAGGGCCTCGAGGGCTCGAATACATAAGCTTGATGCCAAACAAGCATCAGCGGAAGCGTTAGATATCTGAGTACAGACATAAGACAGAGAGATAAAAGGGAAAAGATGGGTGCCCAAATCAAATTGGAAAAATGTGTGACTTGGCCCATTAACTACTTTGCATTTTTAGGCACTACCACAAAAAGTTTCTAGGCAATTGGAAGTGGCTAGGTATTTTTAGAAATTGAATAGGGCAAGATAAATGCTGCTGGACCTCCAAAAATAAAATCCAGGGACATTTTGGGAATTTTGGTAAGGTTGGTTCCAATTTTATAATTGCCCTGGGATTATTTGCAACGTTATGAACATTTTTGTGTTGCTGTTTGATGAGATAATTATTTGACTTGCATTTTGAATTTTTGATTTGAAGTTGAATTATTTCCTAATGCAATTTCATGGAGATGATCATGATGACATGGCATTATCAGAGGGTGATCACTGTAGTGTGAAGCTGGGGATGTTACAGCTTCTCAATCTATTTGCTAGCCTTTCCTTGTACTAAGTGGGAATACTACTTGTGCATCCAAAATCCTTAAACCAAGGTGTGCCATATGAGTCCACCATACCTACATATATGCGGTATTTTTGTGTTGTTCCATGTAAATTTGTATGTGCCAACTCTAATTTTCAAAATAAATTTCCTTTTTGAGTGCCCGTACCGCTCATGAAGCGACAGGGGGTGGCCAATATTTTTCCATGCTAGATGTGTAATTCTCAAGATGAGTGTTTATTCACTTGTCATTGCACGAGAGTGTGGCGGTAATAAGGATGCCCAGTCCCGAAATGAAAAAGAAATTTACTTTATGTTGTCAAATGATAAATTCCTTGGAAAGTGTTGGTATGGAAGGCACCCGTGGATACGGCTAGCCATGGATTGTGAAAGAATGGTGGAAAAAGGAATAAAATTTATTTTATGTTTGGGAACCGCCTATGATATATCTAGCATGGAAAGTATTGGGAATTCTCGGTCATTTTCGTTGACAGGAAAAGCATGCCTCTCAAAATATTTTATCTCTCAATTTAAGCTTTGAGCTCTGGCACCTCTACAAATCTCTGCTTCCCTCTGCGAAGGGCCTATCTATTTACTTTATGCAATTTTTATTTTTATTTGAGTCGCCATCTTCTCTTATAAAGCACCAACTAGGGAGCACTATGATCATACTTGTGCATTGGATGTAGCTAATATTCGAGTGTGTTTCATGAATTGATCAATGATTGAGCATGATGGGCTAGGGATAGCTTTCTTTAGTGTTGATATTTTGAAAGACATGGTTGCTTGTTGATATGCTTGAGTATTGAAATATTCATGTCAAAATAGACTATTGCTTTGAATCATCTAAAAGTCCAAAAGTCCATTCTACCAAAGAAAAGAATATGTGATGAAATGTTAGGCATCATTCCACATCAAAATTTTTGTTTTTATCATTTACCTACTCAAGGACGAGCAGGAATTAAGCTTGGGGATGCTGATACGTCTCCAGCGTATCTATAATTTTTGATTGTTCCATGCTATTATATTATCATTCTTGGATGTTTTATATTCATTTTAGAGCAACTTTATATCATTTTATGGGACTAACCTATCGACATAGTGCCTAGTGTCGGTTGCAGTTTTTTTCTTGTTTTTTACTTCGCAGAATATCCATATCAAAAGGAGTCCAAACGTAAGGAAACTTTTTGGATATTTTTTTCTGCCCAGAAGACAACTTGGGAGCCAAGGAAGTGCACGAGGGGAGGCCCATGGGGCCCACAAGACACCAGGGCGCACCAGAGGCCCCTGGCGCGCCCAGGTGGGTAGTGGGGCCCATAGGAGTCCTTTCCACCGCCTCTAAGTTCTATAAATACCCAAATATTCCAGAAACCCTAGGGGAGTCGACAAAACACAATTCCAGCCGCCGCAAGTTCCAGAACCATGAGATCCAATCTAGAGACCTATTCCGGCACCTTGCCGGAGGGGAACACGATCACGGAGGGGTTCATCATCCTCATTGATGCTCCTCCGATGATGCGTGAGTAGTTTACCATAGACCTACGGGTCCGTAGGCAGTAGCTAGATGGCTTCTTCTCTCTTTTTTATTCTCAATACAATGTTCTCATCGATATTCTTGGAGATCTATTTGATGTAATGACTTTTTGCGGTGTGTTTGTTGGGATCCGATGAATTGCGAGTTTATGATCAGTTCTATCTATGAATATTATTTGAGTCTTCTTTGATCTCTTATATGCATGATTGTTATAGCCTCGTATTTCTTCTCTGAAACTTTGGTTTGGTTTGGCCAACTAGATTGATTATTCTTGCAATGGGAAGAGGTGCTTTGTGATGGGTTCGATCTTGCGGTGTCCTCACCCAGTGACAGAAGGCGTAGCGAGGCACGCATGTATTATTGCTATTAAGGATAAAAGATGGGGTCTATTCCTACATGAATAGATCTTGTCTACATCATGTCATCATTCTTATTGCATTACCCCGTTTCTCCATGAACTTAATACACTAGATGCATGCTGGATAGCGGTCGATGTGTGGAGTAATAGTTGTAGATGCAGGCAGGAGTCGGTCTACTAATCTTGGATGTGATGCCTATATACATGATCATTGCCTTGGATATCGTCATAATTATTTGCTCTTCTATCAATTGCCCAACAATAATTTGTTTACCCACCGTATGCTATTTTTTCAAGAGAAGCGACTAGTGAAATCTACGGTCCCTGGGTCTATCTTTTATCATATTGTTTTTAGATCTGTTATTCCAAAAACCCAAAAAACCTTGCTGCACTTTTTCTTTCTTTATTTTATTTTGTGTTTTCGCTAGATCTAATTATCCAATCTCATACAATTTTATCTATCTTATTATCGGGGAGGGATTGACAACCCCTCTTACACGTTAGGTTGCAAGTATTTGTTATTTGTGCGTAGGTACCGTTTACATAGTGTTGCTTGGTTCTCCTACTGGATTGATAACATTGGTTTCATAACTGAGGGAAATACTTACTGTTGCTGTGTTGCATCATCCTCTCCTCTTCGGGGAAATACCAATGCAGATACAAGCAATCAATAACCCGCTTAGCATGTAAGATACTGACCACCCCCTGTCGCTCCATGAGCGGTCCAGGCACACAAAACAGATGTTCTTTTGATTTTTTAGAGGTGGCACATGCAAATTTACTTGGAACGGCTGGGTAATACCGCATATAGGTAGATGTAGTGGACTCATCTGGAATAACTTTGGTTTTAGGATTTTGACGCACAAGCAGTATTCCCGCTTAGTACAGGCGAAGGCTAGCAATTAGGTTGAGTACCGACCAGCTAGAGAGCGAAAACGGTCATGATCAGGCATTATGAACAATTAACGTTGAATACTAGCATGAGTAGGATATAAACACCATGAACATAAATATTGTGGAGGCTATGTTGGTTTTGATTCAACTACATGCGTGAACATGTGCCAAGTCAAGCCACTTGAAACATTCAGAGGAGGATACCATATCATCATACTACATCACAATCATTTTAATGCATGTTGACACTCAAGATAAATCATTATCCACTCCTAGATACTTAAGCATGGCATGAGCAACTATAATCTCTTATTGTCATTGCAAGCATTTTTAATAATAATATGTTGAATCATGGATACTAAGTTAAACATATTTACAAAAACAACAACAAGTTGAGTTCATACCCGCTCTTCCCTGCCACAGTCACTTAATCATATATCGTCATTATTGCCTTTCACTTGTACGACCAAATGGTATGAAAATAATAGTAGTGCAAGAGTGCCGTGGAATAAGCTGGAAACTTTAAACATTTTATTCAAAGGAGAAGACAAAATAATTTGGGCTCTTTGTTAGATCAACAATAATGCATATGAGAGCCACTCAACATTTTCATTGTGGTCTTCTCCTTGGTACAACTCAACAAAAGAAAGGAAAAGAATTTCAGAGAAGCACACTCAAATATTTTTGGAGTTTTAGTTTTTCTTGAAGAAAGCAAATTAAAGAAAGGAAAACAAAAACAAGAAAAACTATTTACACGGGAAGGCTCCCAACAAGCAAAAGAAGAAGTGAGAAATCTTTTTGGGTTTTCTTTTAATACTACAACTAATTAAACTAGAAAGAAAACCCTAAAAGAAGAAAGAAATATTTTTGGATTTTCTCAAAGTTTTTCATACACACAAGAAGAAAGCGAGAAAATAAAACTAACATGGATAATACAATGAAAATTGTGGACACCGACAACTGGAATGAAATGTGTAAACATGAATGTAATGTCGGCGTACTCCCCCAAGCTTAGGCTTTTGGCCTAGCTTGGTAATCACCATCCGTAGTAGCCGTCCGGTCCCACGTAAAAGTGTTGCGGCGGCGGCACCTGAGCGTCCCACTCCTGGGGCTCCTCCTCTACCGCTGCCTGAGCATTCCGGTAAGCGACAATGTCCGCTGGTAGGATGATGTATCCGTTCCTGGCATGAGAATCAAACAAAGCAAGTGCAGGCAATGGGATAATATCACGGGTTTTCTCACTGGATACCAAATTATAGCGAAGAGGTTCTAGTAGTTCGGTGTTGTCAAGAAAGTGGTGGTCCATCATCGACTGGCAGTCTAAATAAACTCTAGGCAACAAATAATCCTGCTAGCGTATCTGAACATTAAAGTGACTTGCTAAGCGAGTGGCATAAATACCACCATGGATTTTACCCTTAAATCTGTTAAGATGCAGACGACGTGCAACAATAGCCCCTAGGTTAAAGGTGTGATCATTGTGAAGTGCACAACATAAAATGGCGAGGTCAGGGGCACTAAGTATACTCCCCTTCTCTCTAGCAGTCAAACACTTCGTGATAAATAAAGCAAAGTAATGCACAGAAGGAAACTGCAGACTAGTGGTTGTGGATTTCGACACGCCCCTTTCCTCACCCACAATTAGGGTGTGGAGGAAACACTCAAACTCCGCTGGTCTAGGTTCTCTTAAGTCCCCATAAGAGGGAATTAAACATATCTCACAAAATTCAGTAAGCGGTATCTGGCGAGTTTCAGAGTATAAATTAAACCGCACCTCAGGAAGCTCGTTCCTACTCAAGAAATGAAAAATTTGCACAAAGGAATTTGTAAGGACGTGGTGTTGGTCACACTCATCTGCGAGGAAGTTGGTAAGTCCAGCATTTGCAATGAATTGCGCGAACTCTTGGTGGAATCCGGCTTCGTCCATGAAAGCAATATGCGGCCATTCACACGGCCGGTGTAACACCCCTAGTGGTTAGCTACAGTAATCACTTTTGATAATGGCAAGTCAGCATGATTAACAGTGCCAAATCATCATTTGCATCATATTGCATTTAAACTCCTAATTCAAACTTCACATTAAATTAAAGTGGAAAATAAAAGTTGTCCAAACCTGAAAACTAAAATGTGCATCCTGTTGCAAATATTCCCATAGCATTTATAAAAATGATTACAACATTTATTGGAATTGTAAAAGGACTCAAACAGCAAGAAACAGTAGGGAGATAGCACTATTTAATCCTTTTTCAATTAAATAAAATCCAAACAAAAAGATATGGACACCAAACCAATTTCTAGCAGTGACTAATGTTGCACTGGGATTTATGGACCAGTTCTTATATTTTACAAAAGTCCATAAGTAGCCTAAACATTTTTGCAAAACAGAAAAGAAATGAATAAGGAAAAAAGAAAAAGAAAACAAAACAAAAAGGAAAACCCCCCTCCCCACTGGGCCTCGGCCCAGCCGAGCAGCCCAGTCGGCCCACCTAACCCCCGGCCTATTTAACCCTGCCGGCGCCCGAACCCTAAACCGAAACCCCCACTCCCCTCGCTCCCTCTCTTCCCCGGGGCGCCGCCCGCCCGACGCCCCGCCGTCGCCGCACGTCGCCGCCTCGTCCTCGTCGCCGTTCGCCGTCGCCAACCGCCTCCCCGACGAGCTACACCGAGCCTCACCGCCCCCTCTCCCCACGCCGCCCGTGAGCTCGCTCCCCTCTTCCCCCTTCTCTCTGTCGCCGCCGCCTCTCGCTGCCGTCGCCCGCTCGCGCCTCGCCTTGCCTGCCTGCGCCAGCGCCCGCGCCGCGCTCCGCCGTCCGTGCGCTGCCGCTGACCGTGCCTCGCCTCGCTCCCGCTCGCGTGCGTCTCGTCTCGCTCCGCGCCGCGCGCCCGCCTCCCGCTGCAGCCTGGCTCTGTGCCGGCACCGCCCGACACCGCGCCGCCGCCACCCCACGCCAGCCTCGGCCTCCCCTGGCCTCGCCTCGCCCATTCGCCGCCTCGCCCGCCGCGCGCGCGCGCGTTGTCACACACGCCCGACCCTTTGGACACCGGACATGTCCGGTGCCCGAGTGGGCGCGCCGCGGATGTGTCCGGCCTAGCCCACTGACTCCTGGGCCCAGCCCTTGTTAAAAAAAAGAAAATAATAATAATAAATAAAAATGAATTAATATTAATTAGATAATTAATTACCAATTAACCTAATTAACTTTGATTAATTAAGACTAATTAAGTTTAATTAACTTAATGATTTAATTAACCTAATTAACTATTGTTAATTAATTAAACAGGCTGCTGATGTCATGCTGACGTCATGTCATGATGACATCAGCATACACTGTTTCGGATAATTCTAATTTAGTTAATTAAATAATTCCAGAATATTATTAAAACTTTGAAAAATCATAGAAATTATTCCGTAACTCCGATTGAAAAACTTTGTACATGAAAGTTGCTCAGAACGATGAGACGAATCCGAATACGCAGTCTGTTCATCCGTCACACGCCCCTAACTATCCGAACATGGAACCATTCCCCTCCGTTCATCTGTCTGACAAATGTCCGGAACCGGGAAAACCTTCCCGGATGGATTCCCCCTTCCCCGGTGACATGCAACCATACGTTAGGTCACCCCTAGCACCGCGTATTTGCCATGCTGCGCTTTGTGATGCTTTGATTGCTCTGTTATTTATTGTGCTTCCCCTCCGTTACTTCTTTCTGGTAGATTCCGGTACCGACGTCGTCCCCGAGACCGACGCAACCCAGGAGCCCGACTCCACCATTGACGACCTTGCCCTTGCCGCCAAGCAACCAGGCAAGCCCCCCCCCCCTTGAGCATACCGATATAGCCCATTCTATTTTCTCATGCTTGCATTAGAATTGCTGCTGCTGCTTTACCTATTCTGATGCATAGCCTGTTTATTATAACCTGCTGTTGATAATTACCTGCATAACCTAGACTGCTTAGTATATGCTGGGTAGAGACCTATCAGTGACCCCACTAGTCCCGACTGCCCCGCTGGATGATCAGATGACCCGATCAACGGGATTGAAGACCAGGCCCCGGCACCGCACTTCACCCCCTTAGTTGTAACGACACTGCAGCGTTACTATCGAGTGCCGAGGGTGATACCTCATGTAGCACTTCAGATGTTAACCCTGTAGAGTAGCTTTTTGGTCGTGGTCATCGAGGGTCATTCCTCCTTCACCACTTCCGATAACGACGCGGTCGTGCAACACATCAAGTGTGAACCTATCGAGGGTGAATCCTCCTACGTTCACCTTGACAGTTACATCGAGTGGGTATCCGTCGAGGGTGATACCTTGGATTCGCTTGATGTTATGGACACACGGCTACTGTGACTTTACCCCTGCACCCTATTAGAAACGGGTCGGCCCCGAGGGTGACCCGAGGGAGTTACTTTAACTGCAGGACTGGAGGGACAGGCAGTACCGCCCAGTAGAGGTGGACCTGAGTTCCCGACAGTCTTTTGTGAGACGGGTTGACCTGGATGGTGCCCGAGTGAGAATACGAGGAGTGGCCGGGCATTCTTGGCCCTTGCCGCAAGTCCTCGAGACAGGGCGACGGGGTCACATCGATCGTGAGTCTCTGCTCATTACCGCACCCCCAAGGTACTAATGGTTTGGATATTTGATTTGAGTGGGCATAGTATGGGCGTTCTGCATCGTATGCATCAGCCGAAAGCTCTGTTAGACGTCCAGTTCTGCATGGCGGCACAGACGGACCGGCGCCTTCCTGTAGTGTTGGTGCCTGGCTTCACCGTGTGCGCAATGACCCGGAGGGCGAGGGGCGATGGCCAAGACCCCCTTGCGCTTAGGATGTAGACCGGCGGGGACCTCTCTGCTGAGCTATAGGTAGGGTTGCGGTGTGTCGTTTGGCCGAGGCCGGGCATGACCCGGAAAAGTGTGTCCGGCCGGAGTTAAGCGATCGTGGTGGGTAAGTTGGTGCACCCCTCTATGCATAGCCGGATCCTCGGTAACGGACACTCGGAGTTGTATCCCAATCGATACAACTATAACCGGATACTATGGCTCTGGGATTGCTTCTTGCAGGGAGTCGAGAAGGGATCTCAGGACGAGGTTGATGACTGTATGGCTCTGGGATTGCTTTTCTTGCAGGGAGTCGAGAAAGGATCTCTGGGTGAGGTTGAGACTTAATGATACTGCTACTTTATATTGATCTGTTCTGCTCTCTTCTATTGTTGCAAGACCGATGAAGATGCTAGTCTTCGATAGGACTAGGCTTTCCTCTCTATTCTGGCATTTCTGCAGCCCAGTCCACATATACAGCCACTCTTTGATAATGTTGCATATGTAGTGTAGATCCTTGCTTGCTGAGTACTTCTGAGTACTCACGGTTGCTTTGTTTTCCTTTTCTCCCCATATCAATTTGTCGTGACTAGAGGACGGAGCCCCTGAGACCGCTGCCCCGGTTGACGACTTCAGCTACCACTTCTACCCCGAGGATGGATACTACTACGAGCTTGCCGATGACCAGGAGTAGGATCGGAGGGTCCCAGGCAGGAGGCCTGCGCCTTTCGATCGTAGTGTTTTCTTTTGCCCCGCCTTTCAAAAGGCTTTTATGTTTCTGTTTCATATCTATACTCAGATATCTGATGCTTCCGATGACGCTTGTACGCAAGCTTATGTATTCGAGCCCTCGAGGCCCCTGGCTTGTAATTTAAAGCTTGTATGACTTTATTTATGTTTTAGAGTTGTGTTGTGATATCTTCCCGTGAATCCTTAGGCTTGATCGTGTGCATTTGCGTGTATGATTAGTGGACGATCGAGCCGGGGGCGTCACAGCCGGACCTCTGTCCATCGCGGAGTGTTGATGTCACCATATGATGATACACCGGTGACTCCCTTGGCATTTTTCTTGGATGAACTCCTTCGAAAGAAGTCCATTTTCCTATGAACAAATTTCTGAAATTTTTGACCCACAAAATTTTGTCAATAAAACTTTGCAAGATTGATAACAACTACTCATATGGATGTCTAGAGGCTATATCAAGCATTCAAACTACTTGGAAATCAAAGAATTCAACATGCAAGCTCATTTACAGCAGCACCAAGAGTAGCTAATTACTCAAAATATAAACCACTAGAACAAAAACTAATTGGAGCAATGGAGGAGTCACATACCAAGTAGCAATCCCTCAAAATAGTTTCGAAAATGGAGCTTCGAGCAAAGAGATCGAAATCCGCGGGTTTGAGAGCAAGAACACGAGAGAGAGAGAAAGAGAGAAAGCTGGAGTGATTTTTTCTGGAGGTAGGTGATGACATGGGCTAAAGGGATAAGTGAGGGGGCCACGTGGGGCCCACTACCCACCAGGGCTCGCTTGGGGTAGCTGGCGCGCCCTGGTGCCTAGTGGGCACTAGGGGCACCCCCTGTGATGTTATTTATATAAAAAATTCCTAAATATTCAGAGTAAAATCATGTCAAAATTTCAGGTCATTCTGAGCACTTTTATTTTTGGGCACTTTTTTATTGCACGGAAAATTCAGAAAACAGGAAAAACATGGCATTTTATTGTATTTAACTAAAAAGTAATAGAAAATAAAAGGTAGGGACAGAAAGTTGTGTTTACTAAATTCGTCGACCACATGTCTCTCAAAAGTAATCCATTAATAAGGTTGATCAAGTCTTATTAACAACCACTTCCGATTAACATAAACCCAAAGAATTTTCGTAAAAACACTAAATTACCTCTAGGGGGATATGCATATCTCCAACAATAAGTATTTCCTATTTCTTTTTTGTAGTAGGAAGAGGGAGTTGAAAACTTACAATAGTAATTGTTGGAGATGTTTCAATAACATTAATACCATTCACTTGAAATTGTTTCTTCGGAAAGTGCACCGTATGCTCATTACCATTGATATGAAAAGTGACTTTGCTTTTATTGCAATCAATAACAGCCCCTGCATTATTCAAAAAGGGTCTACCAAGGATAATCAACATGTTGTCGTCCTTGGGCATCTCAAGTATAACAAAGTCTGTTAACATAGTAACATTTGCAACAACAACGGGCACATCCTCACAAATACCGATAGGTATGGCAGTTGATTTGTCAGCCATTTGCAATGATATTTCAGTAGGTGTGAGTTTATTCCAATCAAGTCTTTTGTATAAAGAGAAAGGCATAACACTAACACCGGCTCCCAAATCACATAAAGCAGTTTTGACATGATTTCTTTTAATGGAGCATGGTATAGTTGGTATTCCTGGATCTCCTAGCTTTTTAGGTACTCCATCCTTAAAAGAATAATTAGCAAGCATGGTGGAGATTTCAGCTTCAGGTATTTTTCTTTTATTAGTGACAATGTCTTTCATATAGTTAGCATAAGGGGCCATTTTTAAAATATCAGTCAAACGAGTACGCAAAAAGACTGGCCTAGGCATTTCAGCAAAGCGTTCAAATTCTTCGTCATCCTTTTTCTTAGATGGTTTAGGTGGAAAGGGCATGGGTTTCTGAACCCATGGTTCTCTTTCTTTACCATGTTTTCTCGCAACAAAGTCTCTTTTATCATAGCGTTTATTTTTTGGTTGTGGGTTATCAAGATCAACAACAGGTTCTATTTCAACATGATTATCTGGTTCCTTATCATTGTCTGGTTGAGCATCTTCATGAATGTCATCATGATCATTTTCATTATCACTAGGTGAATGCTCATTACCAGATTTAGTTTCAGCATCAGAGAGAGAAATATCATTGTTTTCTTCAGAAGGTTTTTCTACCTCAGGTTCACTAGAAGTATGCAAACTCTTATTAATTTTCTTTTTCTTATTAGTAGGACTAGGTGCATCAGTATTAATTCTTTGAGAGTCTTGTTCAATTCTTTTAGGGTGACCTTCAGGATAAAGTGGCTCCTGAGTCATTTTACCTCCTCTAGTTGCTACTCTAACAGCATAATCATTCATATTATTGTTCATTTCATTAAGAAATTCACTTTGAGAGTGCAAATTGTTCTAACTGGGTTTGAACCATAGAGCATGTTTTCCTACACCTCTTACATCATTTGTAATTCTAAACAACAAGTCACTTAAGCGAGCAATCATATCAGAATTTTGTTTCAACTGTTTCTTAACATTTGCATTGAACTGATCTTGTCTACTAATGTAGTTGTCAAATTCATACAAGCATTGACTAGGATGTTTATTGTAAGGATATCACCTTCATCTAACTTTAAAAGAGAATTTATCTCTACCACCCGTGGTGGTGGTGTGTCAAGTCCATGTATTTCTTCAATAGGTGGTAAATTCTTAACATCCTCGGCTTTAATACCTTTTTCCTTCATACATTTCTTTGCTTCTTGCATATCTTCAGGACTGAGAAATAAAAAACCCCTCTTCTTTGGAGTGGGTTAGGCAGTGGTTCAGGAAGAGTCCAATAATAATAATTCTTCAATATATTATTCAATAATTTCTCAGCTTGTTCAACAGTTCGTTCCCTGAAAACACAACCAACACAACTATCTAGGAAGTCCCTAGAAGCATCGTTAGTCCATTATAGAAGATATCGAGTATTTCATTTTTCTTGAGAGGATGATCAGGCAAACCATTAAGTAATTGGAGAAGCCTGTCCCAAGCTTGTAGGAGACTCTCTTCTTCAATTTGCACAAATTAAATATTTCCTGTAAGGCAGCTTGTTTCTTATGAGCAGAAAAATATTTTTCAGAGAAGTAATAAATCATATCCTGGGGACTACGCACACAACCAGGAGCAAGAGTATTGTACCATATCTTAGCATCACCCTTTAATGAGAACGGAAATAACTTGAGAATATAGTAGTAGGGAATTTTTCCTCATGAGCAAATAGGGTGGCTACATTGTTTAATTTAGTAAGATGTGCCACAACAGTTTCAGTTTCATAGCCATGGAAAGGATCAGATTCAACCAGAGTAATTAACTCTGGGTCGATAGAGAATTCATAATCCTTATTAGTAACAAAGATAGGCAAAGTAGCAAACTTAGGATCACATTTCATTCTAGCATTCAAAGATTTTTCTTTCAACTAGCATAATAATTTTTTAAGATCGTCTCTATCCTTACAAGCAAGAAAATCCCTAGCAACCTCTTCATCCATAACATAACCCTCAGGTATCTTAGGCAATTCATATCTAGGAGAGCTAGGTCTAATAGGTGTTTCATAATTTCCAGATTCACAGACTTCATCAATTTCAATAGTTTCATTAGTTTCAGTAATTTCATTCTCTTTAGCTCTAGCAATTTGTTCATCAAGAAATTCACCTAGTGGCACATTCTTATCAAGCAAGGTACTAGCATCATCATAAGCATCATTCATAGAAGAAGTAGCATCATCAATTACTTGTGACATATCATGATTAATAGCATGTGGTGGTGGTGTAAGTTTACTCAAAACAGAAGGTGAATCAAGTGCAGAGCTAGATAACAGTTCCTTACCTCCCCTTGTCTTAGAGGGAATGATCTTGGTTCTATCATCCTTAAGATTCTTCATAATGATTGATAGATATAAATCCCAAGTGACTCAACAAATATAGCTATGCTCCCCGGCAACGACGCCAGAAAAAGGTCTTGATAACCCACAAGTATAGGGGATCGCAACAGTTGTCGAGGGTAGAGTATTCAACCTAAATTTATAGATTCGACACAAGGGGAGCCAAAGAATATTTGTAAGTATCAGCAGTTGAGTTGTCAATTCAACCACACCTGGAGATTAAATATCTGCATCAAAGTGATTAGTAGCACAGTAATATGATAGTTTGATAGCAGTAGTAATGATAGCAGCAGTAACTGTAACAGCAGTAACAGTTTTGTAGCAGTTGTAACAATAGCAATAGCAATAGTAACTTAGCAAGAACAATATGTGAAAAACTCATAGGCATTGGATCGGTGATTTCGTTGGATGATATTCATCATATAACAGTCATAACCTAGGGCGACACAGAACTAGCTCCAGTTCATAAATATAATGTAGGCATGTATTCCGTAAATAGTCATACGTGCTTATGGAAAAGAACTTGCATGACATCTTTTGCCCTACCCTCCCGTGGCAGTGGGGTCCATAAGGAAACTAAGGGATATTAAGGCCTCCTTTTAATAGAGAACCGGAACAAAGCATTAACACATAGTGAATACATGAACTCCTCAAACTACGATAATCACCGGAAAGAATACCAATTATTGTCACCTTGGGGTATGCGGATCATAACACATAGCAGGTGCATATAACTAGCAAGATCGGATCACGAACATAGATATAATGGTGAAAACATAAACGGTTCAGATCTGAAATCATGGCACTCGGGCCCTAGTGACAAGAATTAAGCATAGCAAAGTCATAGCAACATCAATCTTAGAACATAGTGGATACTAGGGATCAAGCCCTAACAAAACTAACTCGATTACATGATTAATCTCATCCAACTCCTCACTGACCAGCGAGCCTATGAAGGAATTACTCACTCCCGGCGGTGAGCATCATGAAATTGGTGATGGAGGATGGTTGATGATGACGAAGACCAAAGATCCCCCACTCCGGAGCCCGAACGGGATCCAGATCTGGCCTCCCAATGAAGAACAGGAGGTGGCGGTGGATCCGTATCGTAAAACGTGATGAAACTTCCTCTCCTATTTTTTTAATGGAAAAATAGGATTTTATAGCGTCGAAATTGTTGGAAATATGCCCTAGAGGCAATAATAAAGTTGTTATTATTATATTTCCTTAATCATGATAAAGGTTTATTATTCATGCTAGAATTGTATTGATTGGAAACTTAAATACATGTGTGAATAGATAAGCAAATACTAAGTCCCTAGTATGCCTCTACTAGACTAGCTCATTGGTCAAACCATGGTTAAGGTTTCCTAACCATAGACATGTGGTGTCGCTTGATAACGGGATCACATCATTAGGAGAATGACGTGATGGACAAGACCCATCCGTTAGCTTAGCATATGATCGTTCAGTTTATTGCTACTGCTTTCTTAATGTCAAATACATATTCCTTCGACCATGAGATCATGCAACTCCCGGATACCGGAGGAATACCTTGTGTGCTATCAAACGTCACAATGTAACTGGGTGATCATAAAAATGCTCTACAAGTATCTCTGAAGGTGTTTGTTGAGTAGGCGTGAATCGAGATTGGGATTTGTCAATCCGTATGACGGAGAGGTATCTCTGGGCCCTCTCGGTAATACAGCATCACAAGAAGCTTGCAAGCAAAGTGACTAAGGAGTTAGTTACGAGATGATGTATTACGGAACGAGTAAAGAGACTTGCCGGTAACGAGATTGAACTAGGTATGAGGATGCCGACGATCGAATCTCGGGCAAGTAACATACCGGCGGACAAAGGGAACTACGTGTGTGGTCATAAAGGTTCGACCGATAAAGATCTTCGTAGAATATGTAGGAACCAATATGGGCATCTAGGTCCCGCTATTGGTTATTGATCGGAGAAGCATCTCGGTCATGTCTACATCATTCTCAAACCCGTAGGGTCCGCACGCTTAATGTTCGTTGACGATATAGTATTATATGAGTTATGTATGTTGGTGACCGAATGTTGTTCGGAGTCCTGGATGAGATCACGGACATGACGAGGAGCTCCGGAATAGTCCAGAGGTAAAGATTGATATATGTGATAATAGTGTTTGGTCTCCGGAAGGGGTTTCGGATGTTTCTCGAAATGTTCGGGTACGAGAACACTTTATTTGGGCCAAGGGGTAAAGCCCACGAGGTTTTAGGAAGGTGCAAAAGGAGTTTTACGGAGGCCAGGGACCCTGGCGTCTGGGGCCAGATGCCAAGGACCCTGGCGTCTGGTCCTGGAGTCCGAAAAGGACTCTTGCCTTGCGGGCTAAATCGACTTTGAGGAGGCTCTTTCTCCAAGAAACGACCCCAGGGCTCAACATATAAATAGAGGGGCAGGGCTAGCACCCAAGATAGATCAAGATTCACCAAGCCATGTGCCGGCAACCCCGTCCCCTCTAGTTTATCCTCCGTCATAGTTTCCGTTGTGCTTGGTGAAGCCCTGCGGAGATTGTTCTTCACCACCACCGTCACCATGCCGTCGTGCTACTGGAATTCATCTACTACTTCGCCTCTCTTGCTGGATCGAGAAGGCGAGGACATCATTGAGCTGAACGTGGAGGTGTCGTACATTCGGTACTTGATCAAGACGGATCAAGAAGGTGTACGACTACATCAACCGCGTTGATAAACGCTTCCGCTTAGCGATCTTCAAGGGTATGAAGATACTCTCCCCCTCTCGTAGCTATGCATCTCCATGGATAGATCTTGCGTGTGCGTACAAATTTTTTTGTTTTCCATGCAACGTTTCCCAATAGTTGCATCATGAGCCAGGTCTATGCGTAGATGATATGCATGAGTAGAACACAAAGGAGTTGTGGGCGGTGATGTTCATACTGCTTACCACCAACGTCTTATTTTGATTCGGCGGTATTGTGGGATGAAGCGGCCCGGACCAACCTTACATGTCCACGTACATGAGACCGTTTCGACCGACTACATGCAACTTGTTTTGCATAAAGGTGGCTGGCGGGTGTCTGTTTCTCCTACTTTAGTTGAATCGAATTTGACTACGGCCGATCCTTGCAGAAGGTTAAAACAACAAACTTGATAATCACCGTTGTGGTTTTGCGTAGGTAAGAACGGTTCTTGCTAGTTGCCCGTAGCAGCCACGTAAAACTTGCAACAACAAAGTAGAGGACGTCTAACTTGTTTTTGCGGGGCATGTTGTGGTGTGATATGGTCAAGACGTGATGTGATATACGTTGTTGTATGAGATGATCATGTTTTGTAATATCGACAACCGGAAGGAGCCTTAGGGTTGTATTTTAATTATTGTATGACCTGCGTGTCAATCATTAAGCGCCATGTAATTGATGTACTTTATCGCTATGCGTTAGCAATAGTTGTAGAAGCAATAGTTGGCGAGACGACCCCGACGCAATGATGGAGATCAATGTGTCGCGCTGGTGACGATGGAGATCATGATGTTGATTTGGAGATGAAGATCAAAAGCACAAGATGACGATGGCCATATCATGTCACATATTTTGATTGCATGTGATGTTTATCCTTTATGCATCTTATTTTGCTTAGAATGACGGTAGCATTATAAGATGATCCCTTCACTTAATTTCAAGATAAAAGTGTTCTCCCTGAGTATGCACCTTTGCTAAAGTTCGTCGTTTTGAAGCACCTTGTGATGATCGGGTGTGATAGACTCTACGTTCACATACAACGGGTGTAAGCCAGTTTTGCACAAGCAGAATATTTGGGTTAAACTTGACGAGCCTACCATGTACAGACATGGTCTCGGAACACTGGAGACCGAAAGATCGAACGCGAGTCATATAGTAGATATGATCAACATAGAGATGTTCACCGTTGATGACTACCCCATCTCACGTGATGATCGGACATGGGTTAGTTGATTTGGATCATGTATCACTTAGATAACTTGAGGGATGTTAATTTAAGTGGGAGTTCATTAGTAATTTGATTAATTGAACTTAATTTGTCATGAACTTAGTCCTGATAGTTTTTGCATATCTATGTTGTAGATCAATGGCCCGTGCTACCGTTCCCTTGAATTTTAATACGTTCCTAGAGAAAGCTAAGTTGAAAGATGATGGTAGCAACTACACAGACCGGGTCCATAACTTGAGGATTATCCTCATTGCTGCAAAGAAGAATTATGTCCTTCATGCACCGTTAGGTAACCCACCCGCTCCCGCTAATCTAGACGTTGTGAACACCTGGCAAATGCGGACTGATGACTACTCGATAGTTCAGTGTGCCATGCTTTACGGCTTAGAACCGGGACTTCAAAGACGTTTTGAACGCCACGGAGCATATGAGATCTTCCAAGAGCTGAAGTTGATATCTCAAGCTAATGCCCGGGTTGAGAGATATGAAGTCTCCAACAAGTTCTATAGCTATAAGATGAAGGAGAACGGTTTTGTCAGTGAACACATACTCAAACTGTCTGGGTATCATAACCACTTGACTCAGCTGGGAATTGATCTTCCAGTTGAGAGTGTTATTGACAGAGTTCTTCAGTCACTGCCACCAAGCTACAAAAGCTTCGTGATGAACTATAATATGCAAGGGATGACGAAAATGATTCCCGAGCTCTTTGCGATGCTAAAATCGGCGGAGGTGGAAATCAAGAAGGAGCATCAATCGTTGATGGTTAACAAGACCACTAGTTTCAAGAAAAAGGGCAAGGGAAAGAAAGGGAACTTCAAGAAGAATGTCAAGCAAGTTGCCACTCCCGTGAAGAAACCCAAAGCTGGACCCAAGCCTGAAACTGAGTGCTTCTACTGCAAGGGAAATGGTCACCGGAAGCGGAACTGCCCCAAATACTTGGCAGATAAGAAGGATGGCAAAGTGAACAAAGGTATATTTGATATACATGTTATTGATGTGTACCTTACTAATGCTCGTAGTAGCGCCTGGGTATTTGATACTGGTTCCGCTGCTCATATTTGCAACTCAAAACAGGAGCTACAGAATAAACGAAGATTAGCTAAGGACGAGGTGACGATGCGCGTCGGGAATGGTTCGAAGGTTGATGTGATCACCGTCGGCACGCTACCTCTACATCTGCCTTCGGGATTGGGATTAGTTCTAGACCTCAATAATTGTTATTTGGTGACAATGTTGAGCATGAACATTATATATGGATCTTGTTTATTGCGAGACGGTTATTCATTTAAATCAGAGAATAATGGTTGTTCTATTTATATGAGTAATCTCTTTTATGGCCATGCACCTTTGATGAATGGTCTATTCTTGTTGAATCTCAATCATAGTGATACACATATTCATAATATTGATGCCAAAAGATGCAAAGTTGATAATGATAGTGCAACATACTTGTGGCAGTGCCGTTTAGGTCATATTGGTGTAAAGCGCATGAAGAAACTCCATGCGGATGGACTTTTGGAATCACTTGGTTATGAATCATTTGATACTTGCAAACCATGCCTCATGGGTAAGATGACTAAAACTCCGTTCTCCGGAACAATGGAGCAAGCTAATGACTTATTGGAAATAATACATACCGACGTATGCGGTCCAATGAGTGTTGAGGCACGTCGTGGGTATCGTTATTTTCTAACCTTCACAGATGATTTGAGTAGGTATGGGTATATCTACTTGATGAAACACAAGTCTGAAACATTTGAAAAGTTCAAAGAATTTCAGAGTGAAGTGGAGAATCATCGTAACAAGAAAATAAAATTTCTACGATCTGATCACGGAAGCGAATATTTGAGTTACGAGTTTGGCCTTAATTTAAGACAATGTGGAATTTTTTCACAACTCACGCCACCTGGAACACCACAGCGTAATGGTGTGTCTGAACATCGTAACCGTACTTTATTAGATATGGTGCGTTCTATGATGTCTCTTACCGATTTGCCTTTATCATTTTGGGGTTATGCATTAGAGACTGCCGCATTCACGTTAAATAGGGCACCATCTAAATCCATTGAGATGACACCGTATGAACTATGGTTTGGCAAGAAACCTAAGCTGTCATTTTTTAGAGTTTGGGGATGCGACACTTATGTCAAAAGACTTCAGCCTGATAAGCTCGAACCCAAATCGGAGAAGTGCGTCTTCATAGGATACCCTAAAGAAACTATTGGGTACACCTTCTACCACAGATCCGAAGGCAAGATCTTTGTTGCTAAGAATGGGTCATTCTAGAGAAGGAGTTTCTCTTGAAAGAAGTGAGTGGGAGGAAAGTAGAACTTGATGAGGTAATTGTACCTTCTCTTGAATTGGAAAGTAGCACATCAGAGAAAACTGTTCCCATGATGCCTACACCAACTAGAGAGGAAGCTAATGATAATGATCATGAAACTTCAGATCAAGTTACTACTGAACCTCGTAGGTCGACCAGAACACGTACCGCACCAGAGTGGTACAGTAATCCTGTCCTAGAAGTCATGTTGTTAGACAACGGCGAACCTACGAACTATGAAGAAGCTATGACGAGCCCAGATTCTGACAGATGGCTTGAGGCCATGAAATCTGAGATATGATCCATGTATGAGAACAAAGTGTGGACTTTGGTGGACTCCCAATGATCGGCAAGCCATTGAGAATAAATGGATCTTCAAGAAGAAGACAGACGCTGATGGTAATATCACTGTCTACAAAGCTCGACTTGTCACAAAAGGTTTTCGACAAGTTCAAGGAGTTGACTATGATGAGACTTTCTCACCCATAGCGATGCTTAAGTCTGTCCGAATCATGTTAGCAATTGCCGCATTTTATGATTATGATATTTGGCAAATGGACGTCAAAACTGCATTCCTAAACGGGTTTCTTAAGGAAGAGTTGTATATGATGCAACCAGAAGGTTTTGTTGATCCTAAAGGTGCTAACAAAGTGTGCAAGCTCCAGCGATCCATCTATGGACTGGTGCAAGCATCTCGGAGTTGGAATATACGGTTTGATGAGGTGATCAAAGCATATGGTTATATACAGACTTACGGTGAAGCCTATATTTACAAGAAAGTGAGTGGGTGCTCTGTAGCATTTCTGATATTATATGTGGATGACATATTGCTGATTGGAAATGATATAGAATTTCTGGATAGCATAAAAGGATACTTGAATAAGAGTTTTTCAATGAAAGGCCTCGGTGAAGCTACTTATATATTGGGAATCAAGGTCTATAGGGATAGACCGAGACGCTTAATAGGACTTTCACAAAGCACATACCTTGATAAAGTTCTGAAGAAGTTCAAAATGGACCAGTCAAAGAAAGGGTTCTTGCCTGTGTTGCAAGGTGTGAAATTGATTCAGACTCAAAGTCCGACCACGGCAAAAGATAGAGAGAAAATGAAAGTCATTCCCTATGCCTCAGCCATAGGTTCTATTATGTATGCCATGCTGTGTACCAAAGTAATCCAGGAGTGGATCACTGGACAGCAGTCAAGAACATCCTGAAGTACCTGAAAAGGACTAAGGATATGTTTCTCGTTTATGGAGGTGACGAAGAGCTTGTCGTAAAAGGTTATGTCGATGCTAGCTTCAACACAGATCCGAATGACTCGAAGTCACAAACCGGATACGTATTTATATTAAATGGTGGAGCTGTCAGTTGATGCAGTTCCAAGCAGAGCGTCATGGCGGGATCTACGTGTGAAGCAGAGTACATAGCTGCTTCGGAAGCTACGCATGAAGGAGTCTGGATGAAGGAGTTCATATCTGATCTGGGTGTTATACCCAGTGCATTGGGTCCAATGACAATCTTTTGTGACAACACTGGAGCAATTGCCCTAGCGAAGAAATCCAGGTTTCACAAGAGAACCAAACACATCAAGAGACGCTTCAACTACATCCGTGAAAAGGTCAAGGATAGAGACATAGAAATTTGCAAAGTACATACGGATCTAAATGTGGCAGACCCGTTGACTAAACCTCTTCCGCGGGCAAAACCTGATCAGCACCAAGACTCCATGGGTGTTAGATTCATTACTATGTAATCTAGATTATTGACTCTAGTGCAAGTGGGAGAATGTTGGAAATATGCCCTAGAGGCAATAATAAAGTTGTCATTATTATATTTCCTTAATCATGATAAATGTTTATTATTCATGCTAGAATTGTATTGATTGGAAACTTAAATACATGCGTGAATAGATAAGCAAATACCAAGTCCCTAGTATGCCTCTACTGGACTAGCTCGTTGATCAAAAGATGAGTAGGAATGAAGTATGTCTACCAGAGGGGGGTGAATGGGAGTTTTAAATTTTCTTCAAAAAACTTAAATCTCTCATAATCCGGCAGCGAATGAATGAAAAACAAACTACGGTGAACTAAAACAGGGTGCCGAACGATAACTAAGACATGCATCGAAGTAAATCATACGAATGAAAACGCATCGAAAGTAGACATGAGTGATAGAGATAACCGATGATGCTCGATGGCGATAAGAAATTTGTTCGACCAGTTCGTCCTTCTAGAAAAGGACTACGTCTCGTTGGAGGGGCTGTGACTTAACACGGAAGATAAACTCAATTCACCCTATTCTCCTCGACAATCGATTCGTCAACCGGTGCCGATCACTCGTGGTAGATACTTGAAGGCAATCTTCGAACCTTTACAGACTTCTTCTTCAAGAACCACAACCACTCTTGGTCTCTGAAGAATTTGACACCTAACCATCTAGAGAGTTGTGACGCCCCCGACTCAATCGTGCACTAATCATACACGCAAACATGCACGATCAAGCACAGGGACTCACGGGAAGATATCACAACACAACTCTAACACAAATAAACAAAGATCCACAATATTATAGACCAGGGATCACGAGGATCCGAATACATAAGTCAGTCATACAAATAATATCTAAGTACAGACATAGTTAGCCAAGGTTTGCCTTAAGAAGGCTAGCACAAACAATGACTCTAGATCGAAAGGCGAAGGCCTCCTGCCTGGGAGCCTCTGATCCTACTCCTGGTCGGCTGGCTCGATCCAGTAGTAAGTACCGTCTGGACCCATCTGGTAGTAAGCTCCTGCAGTGGCATCTGGCTCCTGGGCTCCATCGTCTGTTGTATCACCAAGTAGGGGAATATAGGGAAAAATAGGAAGCAAAGCAACCGTGAGTACTCATCTGAAGTACTCAGCAAGCAAGGATCTACACTACATATGCAACATTATCAAAGGGGAAAGGCTGTATATCTGGACTGGGCTGCAGAAATGCCAGAATAGAGAGAAGGCCTAGTTGTGACGCCCCCGGCTCAATCGTGCACTAATCATACACGCAAATGCACACGATCAAGCCTAAGGACTCACGGGAAGATATCACAACACAACTCTAAAACATAAATAAAGTCATACAAGCTTTATATTACAAGCCAGGGGCCTCGAGGGCTCGAATACATAAGCTTGCGAACAAGCGTCAGCGGAAGCATCAGATATCTGAGTACAGATATAAAAGACAGCATAGAAAGGCCTTTAGAAAGGCGGGGCAAAATAAAACACTATGATCGAAAGGCGTAGGCCTCCTGCCTGGGATCCTCCGATCCTACTCCTGGTTGTCAGTCAACTCGTAGTAGTATCCATCCTCTGGGTAGTAGTAGTAGTCGATCGACGGGGCATCTGTCTCAGGGGCTCCGTCATCTTGGTCACGTCAAACTGATATGGGGAGAAAAAGAAAACAAAGCAACCGTGAGTACTCAGAAGTACTTAGCAAGCAAGGATCTACACTACATATGCAACATTTTCAAAGAGAGGCTGTATATGTGGACTGGGTTGCAGAAATGCCAGAATAGAGAGTAAAGCCTAGTCCTATCGAAGACTAGCATCTTCAGCGGTCTTGCAGCAATAGAAGAGAGTAGAATAGTACAATATAGTGCAGCAGTATCATTAAGTCTAAACCTCACCCAGAGATCCTTTCTTGACTCCCTACGAGAAAACAATCCCAGAGCCATACAGTCATCAACCTCGTCCTAAGATCCCTTCTCGACTCCCTGCGAGAAGCAATCCCAGAGCCATAGTATCCAAGTATCCAGTTCAAAAATTGTATCAATCAGGATACAACTCCGAGTGTCCTTTACCGTAGGACCGGCTATCGATAGAAGTTTTCTTCCCTGCAGGGGTGCACCAACTTACCCAACACGCTCGATTAACTCCGGCCGGACACACTTTCCTGGGTCATGCCCGGCCTCGGCCAAACGATACATCGCAACCCTACCTAGAGCTCAGCAGAGAGGTCCCCGTCGGTCTACATCCTAAGCGCTCAGAGGTCTTGGGCCATCGCCCTGTGCACTCCGAGTCGTTGCGTGCAGGGGGAAGCCAGGCACCAGGGGGGCGCCGGTCCGTCCCGGCCGCAAGGCTGAACTAGACGTCTGACAGAGCTTTCGGCTGATGCTACGATGCAGAACGCCCATACTATGCCCACGTGATGGTTAGTGCTATCAGGCCAGAGACCTGCTCGGATCAAATATCCAAATCGTTAATGGACTAGGGCTTGCGGTAACGAGCAGAGACTCACGAAAGATGTGACCCCGTCGCCCCGTCTCGAGGACTTGCTGCAAGGGTTAAGAATGCCCGGCCGCGCCTCGTATTCATCACTCGGGCACCATACAGGCACCCGTCTTCACAACACTCGCCTCTCAGGCGCACGCGGGTACCCCTCAGGGTCGACCCGCCTATCCAAGTAACAGTGTAAAGTCCAAGTATCTGTGTGTCCATAACATCAGGGGAATCCGAGGTATCACCCTCGTTGGATTCCTACTAGATGTCTCCGTCAAGGTGAACTCGGAGGAATCACCCTCACTGGGTTCACACTTGATGTGTTGCACGACAGCGTCGTTACCGGAAGTGGTGAAGGAGGAATCACCCTCGATGACCACGACCGAATAGCTACTCTACAGAGTTAACATTAGAAGTGCTACAAGAGGTTTCACCCTCGGCACTCGATAGTAACGCTGCAGTGTCGTTACAACTAAGGGGGGTGATGTGCGGTGTCGGGGCCTGGTCTTCAATCCCGTTGATCGGGCCTTCGGATTATCCAGCGGGGCAACCGGGATAAGTGGGGTCACTGATAGGTCTCTACCCAGCCTAAACTAAGCAGTTTAGGATATGCAGGTAATTATCAATAGCAGGTTACAATAAACAGGCTATGCATCAAAATAGGTAAAGCAGTAGCAGCAGCAATTCTAATGCAAGCAGGGGAAAATAGAATAGGCGATATCGGGATGATCAAGGGGGGGGGCTTGCCTGGTTGCTCGGCGGCAAGGGCAAGTTTGTCAATGGTGTCTTCGGGCTCCGGAGCTGCGTCGGCCTCGGGGACGACATCGATGTCGGGGGCTACCGAGAGAGAAGAGGGGGAGGAAACAGTATAAATACTCAGCGAACAAGTGCAGCACAAAGCATAACATGGCAATACGCGGTGACGGAGGTGATGTAACGCAGTGCCGGGTGATACTGGCGAAGGTGGGATTCATCCGGGAATGTTTTCCCGATTCCGGACATTTGTCAGACAGATGACCGGAGGGGAACGGTTGCATGTTCGGATAGTTAGGGACGTGTGACGGACGAACGGACCGCGAATTCAAATTCGTCTCGTCGTTCTGAGCAACTTTCATGTACAAAGTTTTTCGATCTGAGCTACGGATTATTTAATATGATTTTCTAAAGTTTTTATTAATTTCTGGAATTTAATTATTTATTTAAATCAAACATTATCCGAAACAGTGTTTGCTGATGTTAGCATGACGTCAGCATGACGTCAGGACCAGTGGGTCCCACCTGTCATACTTTGTTAGGTTTAATTAGGGTTTAGCTAATTAATTACTGATTAATTAAACTAACTAATTAATTAGACTAATTAAACATGATTAATTAACTTAATTAATTTTCTAATTAATTAATTAATTAACTAATTATTTATTTTATTAACTATTTTTATTATTATTATTTTAATTAAAATTTTCCAGGGGCTGGGCCCACTGGGCAGCGTCCACGCGGACACGTCCGGGCCGCGCCCCTGTCGGGGGCCGGACACATCCGGGCGAGCGCGTGCGGGGCAGCCGCAGCGCGGGCGAGCGGGCGGCGGCGCAGCAGAGCCGCGCGGCCGGCGAGCGAGCCGGGCGTGGCGCGAGCGAGGCCAGTGCGCGGCTGCGGGGAGCCGGAGGCAGCGGCAGCGGCACAAGCGGCACGGGCGCGCGGGCCAGGGGCGATGAGCGTGTGCGAGGAGGGCGGCGTGCGGGGCGAGCGGGGCAAGCGCCGGCGTGCGCAGGCGACGGCGAGCGACGACGGGTACGGTGGCGGGCGCGGTGGCCCTGCGGGAGAGAGGAGAGGAGGGGGGGTCCGGCTCACGGGGGGGTCGGACGGGGAGGGCAGTGGGCGCGGGGAGGAGTCGGGGCCGGCGATGAGGTGGCGGTGGCGACGGGCGACGGCGTTGGGTCGACGACGAGGCGAGGCCGACGAGGGAGAGGCGACGGGGGTGCGAGGGAGGAGCTGCGAGGCGTGCGGCGTCGGGGTGGCGCCGGCGACGCGACGGGCGGCGGTGATGGGATCGGGGGCAGAGCCCGATCCAGATCGGGAGGGGAAAGGGAGAGCGAGGGAGAGAGGGGATTAGGGTTTGGGTCGAGGGGAGGCGAGTGAGGCCATATAGGCCAGGCGCGCGGGGTGGGCCGTGTGGGCCGGCCTGGCCAGCTGGGCCGAGGTCCAGCGGGGCAGGGGGGTTTCTGTTGTTTTTTTTGTTTTCTTCTTTTTGTTTACTTTTTCTCTTTTTTTTTGCCTTTTCCTTTTATTTATTCTTATATCTCTGTTTAGTAAATAGCTAGGCCACCAAGTGATTTTTATAAAACATGGCAATTGCTTCAATAAATACTAGGCATTACCTACTACTACCAAAAATTAGTTTGGAGACAATTTGAGTTCACATAATTTTTATAATAATTAAAATGCATTAATCCTAGCTGTTTTGGTAATGTTAGTGCCACCTAATTAATTTATTAATTGTTGGTTTCAATTTTAGAATGATCTCTGCAATATTTGCTATTTATTGAACACTTTAGTTTCTATGTTGGACAACTTAATTTCCACTTTCAGTTTGAATTTCCATTTGAATTTGAATTTCAAAAGAGATATGATACTAATGTTGATTAAGCACTGTTGATCATGATGACATGGCATAATCAAAAGGGTGGTTACTGTAGTTAACCATTGGGGGGTGTTACAAATCTCCTCCACTAACAAGAATTCTCGTCCCGAGAATTAAGAGGTAGAAGGAAAAAGTTCGGGGTATTCCGCACGAAGATTATCCTCGCGTTCCCAAGTGGCTTCATCTTCAGTATGATTTGACCACTGCACTTTGAGGAACTTGGTAACCTTCTGACGGGTCTGACGTTCAGCTTCATCGAGAATGCGGATCGGATGCTCCTTATAAGATAGGTCATCTTGCAATTCGAGCATCTCATGATCCACTGCTCGGTGCGGAGATTCCTTGAAGCATTTACGAAGTTGCGACACATGGAAGACGTCGTGGAAATGAGAGAATTGCGGTGGCAACTCCAATTTATATGCCACCTGACCACGTCTAGCAATTATGTGGAAAGGACCAATGTAGCGTGGAGCTAACTTGCCCTTGATTCCAAAACGGTGAGTGCCCTTCATAGGAGTGACTCGCAGATAAGCTTGATCACCAGGTTGATAAGTCACACCCCATCGTTTGCGATCGTAGTTGCTCTTCTGGCGGTCCTGAGCCGCCTTGAGATTTTCCCGGACAATACGAACTTGTTCTTCGGCGTGTTGAATAATATCCGGACCCACGAGCGGTCGTTCCCCAGTTTCTGACCAATTCAGAGGGGTTCGACACTTACGTCCATAGAGTACTTCAAAGGGAGCCATTTTCAAGCTGGCTTGATAGCTGTTGTTGTAAGAGAATTTGACATATGGAAGAGATTCTTCCCACTTCTTACCAAACGATATAACACAAGCTCGTAGCATGTCTTCAAGCACTTGATTGACTCGTTCGACTTGGCCTTGAGATTGGGGATGATAAGCTGAACTCCAGGTAATATGAGTTCCCATAGCTGTTTGGAAACTTTCCCAGAACTTGGAAGTGAAAAGACCGCCACGGTCCGAACTGATCTCCTTCGGAATACCGTGGAGTGAAACAATTCTGGAGATATACAACTCTGCTAACTGACTAGCAGTGATAGTCTCTTTGACAGGCAGAAAGTGTGCAACTTTAGAGAGTTGGTCGACGACGACAAGAATAGCATCATGACCCTTCTGTGACCTCGGAAGTCCTGTAACGAAATCCATTTGAACCTTATCCCATTTCCATAGAGGAATAGGAAGTGGTTGCAGAATTCCAGCCGGCTTCTGATGTTCTGCTTTAACGCGATGACACACATCACATTCAGCAACATATCGAGCAATATCCTGCTTCATTTTAGACCACCAATACCTTTGACGGAGATCACGATACATCTTGGTGCTACTCGGATGAATAGACAGCGGGGTATCATGTGCCTCCTTCATGACCTTGTCAGTCATGAGTTCGAAGCGAGGTACCACAATGCGGTTTCTGAAATACAAGGTTCCATCTTCAGACAGCGAGAAATCCCTGTACTTTTCAAGGTGAAGATTTTTCTTCATAAGATCAACTTCAGCATCTTTAGCTTGCGCATCCTTAACAGCTTTCTCAAGATCTGGTTGTATCACAAGGTTATTAAGAGATCCCTGTGGAACAATACGCAGATTCAGCTTGCGCAGTTCTTCATAAAGACGAGGTTGAGCTCGCCTAACCATGAGGTTGTCGCAATAGGACTTGCTGCTTAAGGCATCAGCCATCACGTTAGCCTTGCCAGGGGTATAGGATATACCCAAATCATAGTCCGCAATGGCCTCCATCCATCTTTGCTGACGGAGGTTTAGAGATGGTTGAGTGAACAAGTACTTCAGACTTTTATGATCCGTGTAGATCTCGCAACGATTACCGAGAAGGTAATGTCGCCACAACTGCAATGCATAGATCACAGCAGCTAGTTCTAGATCATGTACCGGATAATTTTCTTCATGTGGGCGCAACTGACGAGAGCCATAAGCAATCACTTTACGCTCTTGCATTAGGACACAGCCTAATCCTTCACGGGATGCGTCACAATAAATCACAAAGTCTTTGTGGGTATCTGGAGGAGATAGTACTGGGGCAGTTGTCAGCTTGTCTTTGAGTGTCTGGAAACTTTCCTGACATTTTTCTGTCCATTCAAATTTAACGCCCTTGTGAAGCAGATCAGTCAAAGGCTTAGCAATCTTAGAAAAGTTCTCGACAAAACGACGGCAATAACTTGCAAGGCCGAGAAAACTTCTCACTTGCTTGACGTTCTTCGGAGGAGTCCAATCAAGAATAGCCTGAACTCGTTCTGGGTTAACGGCAATGCCATCTTTCGAAATCACATGACCAAGGTAGGTTACTTCAGAAAGCCAGAATTCACATTTGGAGTATTTGGCATACAACTGGTGTTCTCGGAGCCTTTCCAGTACTAGACGGAGGTGTTCAGCATGTTCTTCCTTATTCTTCGAATATACCAGAATATCATCCAGATATTCCACGACAAATTTGTCGAGGTAATCCATGAAGATGTAATTCATCAGACGGGAGAATGTGGCTGGAGCATTGGTTAAGCCAAATGACATGACAGTGTACTCATAAGAACCATAGCGAGTAACGAATGCTGTCTTGGGAATATCCTCTTCACGAACACGGATCTGATGATAACCCAACCTCAAGTCGAGTTTAGAAAACACCGATGATCGATCAACTTGCTGGATCCTACTCTCCGTGTGCACTCTGATGCAGAATCCGGTCTTATCGAATGACAACTCGGAGTATAATACAACTCGGAGAGAAAGGTTAAACAAAACAATGGAAAGGAAAATGATTATCAGACTAATCAGATCAATATCAGGGAAATTGCACAGATATCCAGCTCTCCGGGTGGACGAGAATTACGAGATCCTAAGTGTTGGCGTTAGTAAACTTTATTTAACCCGAATAGAAGAGAGATCAGAGTCCCAGAGTAAAGGTCGAGGAGTAAAAGATCCTAATACCACGCAATTGGCGACGTGGGCCCGTAAGCCACACAGCCAAGTTAGTAAAACAGTTTTCGATTACTAGACTCAACTTCGGCCAAGGGGTTGGAAAGGGGGTTCCTACAGTCAATCGGCTCTGATACCAACTTGTGACACCCCCAGCTCAATCATGCTCTAATCATACACGCAAATGCACACGATCAAGCCTAAGGACTCACGGGAAGATATCACAACACAACTCTAAAACATAAATAAAGTCATACAAGCTTTATATTACAAGCCAGGGGCCTCGAGGGCTCGAATACATAAGCTTGCGAACAAGCGTCAGCGGAAGCATCAGATATCTGAGTACAGATATAAAAGACAGCACAGAAAGGCCTTTAGAAAGGCGGCGCAAAATAAAACACTACGATCGAAAGGCGTAGGCCTCCTGCCTGGGACCCTCCGATCCTACTCCTGGTCGTCAGTCAACTCGTAGTAGTATCCATCCTCTGGGTAGTAGTAGTAGTCGATCGACGGGGCATCTGTCTCAGGGGCTCCGTCATCTTGGTCACGTCAAACTTATATGGGGAGAAAAGGAAAACAAAGCAACCGTGAGTACTCAGAAGTACTCAGCAAGCAAGGATCTACACTACATATGCAACATTTTCAAAGAGAGGTTGTATATGTGGACTGGGCTGCAGAAATGCCAGAATAGAGAGTAAAGCCTAGTCCTATCGAAGACTAGCATCTTCAGCGGTCTTGCAGCAATAGAAGAGAGTAGAATAGTACAATATAGTGCAGCAGTATCATTAATTCTAAACCTCACCCAGAGATCCTTTCTTGACTCCCTGCGAGAAAACAATCCCAGAGCCATACAGTCATCAACCTCGTCCTGAGATCCCTTCTCGACTCCCTGCGAGAAGCAATCCCAGAGCCATAGTATCCAAGTATCCAGTTCTAAAATTGTATCAATCAGGATACAATTCCGAGTGTCCTTTACCATAGGACCGGCTATCGATAGAAGTTTTCTTCCCTGCAGGGGTGCACCAACTTACCCAACACGCTCGATTAACTCCGGCTAGACACACTTTCCTGGGTCATGCCCGGCCTCAGCCAAACGATACATCGCAACCCTACCTAGAGCTCAGCAGAGAGGTCCCCGTCGGTCTACATCCTAAGCGCTCAGAGGTCTTGGGCCATCGCCCTGTGCACTCCGAGTCGTTGCGTGCAGGGGGAAGCCAGGCACCAGGGGGGCGCCGGTCCGTCCCGGCCGCAAGGCTGAACTAGACGTCTGACAGAGCTTTCGGCTGATGCTACGATGCAGAACGCCCATACTATGCCCACGTGATGGTTAGTGCTATCAGGCCAGAGACCTGCTCGGATCAAATATCCAAATCGTTAATGGACTAGGGCTTGCGGTAACGAGCAGAGACTCACGAAAGATGTGACCCCGTCGCCCCGTCTCGAGGACTTGCTGCAAGGGTTAAGAATGCCCGGCCGCGCCTCGTATTCATCACTCGGGCACCATACAGGCACCCGTCTTCACAACACTCGCCTCTTAGGCGCACGCGGGTACCCCTCAGGGTCGACCCGCCTATCCAAGTAACAGTGTAAAGTCCAAGTATCTGTGTGTCCATAACATCAGGGGAATCCGAGGTATCACCCTCGTTGGATTCCTACTAGATGTCTCCGTCAAGGTGAACTCGAAGGAATCACCCTCACTGGGTTCACACTTGATGTGTTGCACGACAGCGTCGTTACCGGAAGTGGTGAAGGAGGAATCACCCTCGATGACCACGACTGAATAGCTACTCTACAGAGTTAACATTAGAAGTGCTACAAGAGGTTTCACCCTCGGCACTCGATAGTAACGCTGCAGTGTCGTTACAACTAAGGGGGGTGATGTGCAGTGTTGGGGCCTGGTCTTCAATCCCGTTGATCGGGTCTTCGGATTATCCAGCGGGGCAACCAGGATAAGTGGGGTCACTGATAGGTCTCTACCCGGCCTAAACTAAGCAGTTTAGGATATGCAGGTAATTATCAACAGCGGGTTACAATAAACAGGCTATGCATCAGAATAGGTAAAGCAGTAGCAGCAGCAATGCAAGCATGGGAAAATAGAATAGGCGATATCGCGATGATCAAGGGGGGGGGCTTGCCTGGTTGCTCGGCGGCAAGGGCAAGGTTGTCAATGGTGTCTTCGGGCTCCGGAGCTGCGTCGGCCTCGGGGACGACGTCGGTGTCGGGGGCTACCGAGAGAGAAGAGGGGGAGGAAATAGTATAAATACTCAGCGAACAAGTGCAGCACAAAGCATAACATGGCAATACGCGGTGACAGAGGTGATCTAACGCAGTGCTGGGTGATACTGGCGAAGGTGGGATTCATCCGGGAATGTTTTCCCGGTTCCGGACATTTGTCAGACAGATGACCGGAGGGGAACGGTTGCATGTACGGATAGTTAGGGACGTGTGACAGATGAACGGACTGCGTATTCGAATTCGTCTCGTCGTTCTAAGCAACTTTCATGTACAAAGTTATTCGATCTGAGCTACGGATTATTTAATATGATTTTCTAAAGTTTTTATTAATTTCTGGAATTTAATTATTTATTTAAATCAAACATTATCCGAAACAGTGTTTGCTGACGTTAGCATGACGTCAGCATGACGTCAGGACCAGTGGGTCCCACCTGTCATACTCTGTTAGGTTTAATTAGGGTTTAGCTAATTAATTACTGATTAATTAAACTAACTAATTAATTAGACTAATTAAATAGGATTAATTAACTTAATTAATTTTCTAATTAATTAACTAATTATTTATTTTATTAACTATTTTAATTTTAATTTTATTTTTTTATTTTTTTTAATTAAAATTTTCCAGGGGCTGGGCCCACTGGGCAGCGTCCACGCGGACACGTCCGGGCCGCGCCCTTGTCGGGGGCCGGACACATCCGGGCGAGCGCGTGCGGGGCAGCCGCAGTGCGGGCGAGCGGGCGGCGGCGCAGCAGAGCCGCGCGACCGGCGAGCGAGCCGGGTGTGGCGCGGGCGAGGCCAGCGCGCGGCTGCAGGGAGCCGGAGGCAGCGGCACAAGCGCGCGCGGGCGCGCGGGCCAGGGGCGGTGAGCGTGTGCGAGGAGGGCGGCGTGCGCGCGCGATGACGGGCGCGCGCGGTGGCGTGCTGGGCGGGGCTAGGCACGGGCCAGGGCGGGAGCCGCAGCGGGCGCGGCTGCGGGCGAGCGGGGCAAGCTCCGGCGTGCGCAGGCGACGGCGAGCGACGACGGGTACGGCGGCGGGCGCGGTGGCCCTGCGGGAGAGAGGAGAGGAGGGGGGGTGCGGCTCACGGGGGGGTCGGACGGGGAGGGCAGTGGGCGTGGGGAGGAGTCGGTGGCGGCGACGAGGTGGCGGTGGCGACGGGCGACGGCGTCGGGTCGACGACGAGGCGAGGCCGACGAGAAAGAGGCGACGAGGGTGCGAGGGAGGAGCTGCGAGGCGTGTGGCGCCGGGGTGGCGCCGGCGACGCGACGGGCGGCGGTGATGGGATCGGGGGCAGAGCCCGATCCAGATCGGGAGGGGAAAGGGAGAGCGAGGGAGAGAGGGGATTAGGGTTTGGGTCGAGGGGAGGCGAGTGAGGCCATATAGGCCAGGCGCGCGGGGTGGGCTGCGTGGGCCGGCCTGGCCAGCTGGGCCGAGGTCCAGCGGGGCAGGGGGTTTCTGTTGTTTTTTTTTTTGTTTTCTTCTTTTTGTTTACTTTTTCTCTTTTTTTTTGCCTTTTCCTTTTATTTATTCTTATATCTCTGTTTAGTAAATAGCTAGGCCACCAAGTGATTTTTATAAAACATGGCAATTGCTCCAATAAATACTAGGCATTACCTACTACTACCAAAAATTAGTTTGGAGACAATTTGAGTTCACACAATTTTTATAATAATTAAAATGCATTAATCCTAGCTGTTTTGGTAATGTTAGTGCCACCTAATTAATTTATTAATTGTTGGTTTCGATTTTAGAATGATCTCTGCAATATTTGCTATTTATTGAACACTTTAGTTTCTATGTTGGCCAACTTTTATTTTCCACTTTCAGTTTGAATTTCCATTTGAATTTGAAAAGAGATATGATACTAATGTTGATTAAGCACTGTTGATCATGATGACATGGCATAATCAAAAGGGTGGTTACTGTAGTTAACCATTGGGGGGTGTTACACTAGTCCTATCGAAGACTAGTGAAAGTGCATCTAGCCCCTAAGTGTGGTTTTGGTAATTGAATGATAATCTCCATGGACTAATGTTTTCAGTGAGATATATTTGAAGGGTTGTCCATAGATGGTGCCACAAGGATATTGGACTAAATCAAGGATGAAGTCCATATATATGAAGATAGTGTCTCAAGGATATTGGATGGAATCAAGGATGAAGTCCATATAGATGAAGTTATATGTGCTCTAAGCTTTGGTATTAAATGACAATTCCTATGGAGCATCAAGTGCATTGGATCTTATATGAAGATATGTTCCATAGTGATGCTTGAAGTTATTTGGGTTGTTATGTGAAGATTGCCATCAAAGCATCCGAAGAAGTCCTCATGGTATCCCTCTCTGGATACCCCTTGCACACGGGCTTGTACCATGTGCACGGGGTCGAGTGTCAACTCTCTGGATACCCCATGCTCACGGGGCCTAGGTGTTGGCTCTCGAGATCCCATATCCAGTGAGGTTTCAGTTCTTTGGAGGATCTCAAAGATTGACATATTTGGGCTTCTGAGGATCAAGGCTTGAGAGAATAATCAAAGAGAAGAATTTGAGTTATGGTTTCAAGACAAGATCATGGTGAGCTCATGTGTTGGGTTTCGGTTGATCAAGTCTTGAAGCAAGCTACTAGAGTGAAGAATTCATGGTGCCTCTCAAGAGCTTGTGATGGAGTTCTTAGAAGGGCAAGTGGTGACCAAGATGATATTCATAGTGGAACTTGATATGGTCATGGAAGAGTCTTTGGTGATATAGTCTTGAAGGAATGAAGGGAAATGAAGAGTTCATTGTGGCTTTCAAGAAACCAAGATGGAGCTTGAAGTAAAGATGTTGGTTGACCAAGATGAAGCTCAAAGATTATATCTAAGTGGTCAACCCACAAAGCACAAATATTGTACCACATGAGATCAAGTGATCTAGTGGTATGGTAAGTAACTGTGAATTGTGCTTTGTTACCTAACCCATGCTATGTGTTTGTTATGTCTATGTGGGTTAGGTGTTTCTCATGGGCTTGCAACAAAAGGAAAGATTTCAAGTAGCCTATGTGTGGATGACATCAAGAGGTGATGGTCATCGGTTTCGAGGAGTCCAAGTGCAAGATGAGAAGCCGGAGGTTATATACTTTGAAGCTTGCGGTCCACATCATGATAATGCACATGTGAAGGTGGGCTTAAGTTAAGGCTTCCCTCATTACAATATGAGGAAGCAATTCGAGTATCTTCACCAAGTGGTTGTGGACAAGAAAGGGATTCCAACTTGAGGCAAGCATTAAAGTCATCATCAAGCTCAAGTTGAATATGCAAGGCAAAGGTATAACTTAGCTAGGTTTTCCTAGTTTTGCCGGTCTCATAGTGCTTGGTGGGACACCGGATTATAGGTTCGATAGCCGTACTATCAAGGGGGACTCTCGGGCAAGTAGCTTGATCGCGTCGCATGTAGAGAGCTCAAAACTTTGCATTACTTGCATCATTCTTTCTTGTTTATCTTGGGTGGTTCTATATGTGAGGACCTTGGGCTTTTCCATAGCTTCAAAACGAGCCCAAGATCATCGAATTCGGAGTCCGTATGCCAAAGTTATCATCGTTTGAGTGGGCTGCTGCTGGCTGTCCTGGGGTACCCCGTGGACACGGACTTGTACCATGCACACGGGACCCCGTGTGCACGGGGTCTAACCCCCCGTGTGCACGGGGTGCCCAGGAAATGCCCGTTGAGCCCCAACGGCTAGTTTCTGTGTTTGGCTATTTAAGGGCTGCGTCCCCCCTCCGGTTTGGGGGCTGTTTACACACCTTCTAAACACCATTTTGAGCCTCTCTCCACCTCTCCCAAACCCCTATCTCCCCTCTATGTGAAGGGGGATTTGTGGATGGATTTGTGAGCCATTTGTTGATCCTATCCATTGCATCCCCTCCCTTCAATCTCCTACTTTCTTGAGTTGCATCTTGTGAGATTGAGAGAGTGGGTTGAGCATTTGTTGCTTAACCTTGCATTGCATTTGTTGCATTGGTTTGAGGTCCCCGCATCGATTAGTTCGAGTGAGAGCTTGTGAGTTTATTACTCTTGGAGGCTTCCGCCTCCTAGACGGTTTGGTGACATATTGTGAAGATGGTGAAGTGGCCTAGGTGGTCAAGGTTCCCCCGGAAGCTTCCTTTTGTGGTGTGCTCCGGGGAAGGGTGTTGAAGTGGCCTAAGTGGTCAAGGTTCCTCCGGAAGCTTCCTTGCTTGTGCTGTGCTCCGGAGAAGTTTGTAAAGGTGTGGTGGTCGCCTTCAAGACCAACCCCGAGTGAATCGAGGCTCATCCGTTGGGGGTGACTCGAAAGGGAGAATACGGTGAGCCACTTGGTGGCGCCCCGAAGCTTTGGCTTCGGCACCGCTCTAACGGAGATTAGCACTCTCACGAGTGTGAACTTCGGGATAAATCCGCGCCTCCGACTCACTTGTGGTTATCTCATACCCTCACCCTTTACTTACCGCAATTCATACTTGCTCATATTGATATATCTTGTGCTAGTTGAATTGCTTAGTTGTTCCTACATTTCCATATCTTGTGATATAGTTTGTGCTTGCTAGTTTCCTTAAGTGCCTATCTTGTTTAGCATAGATTGTTGGTGCACTTAGTTGAGCCTAGCATATTTAGGTTTTGTGCTTGAAAGGTATCCATTTAGTTTAATTCCGCATTAGGATAAAGCCAAATCCGTAACAGTTTTAAAACGCCTATTCACCCCCCCCCCCTCTAGTCGTCATCTAGATCCTTTCAACTAGCATCTTCAAGCATCTTCATGAAGCCACCATCTTGCAACAATAGAAGAGAGTAGAATAGCTTTTTATTAAGCAAACATGTTGAAGTAAAGCCTAGAGATCCTTCCTCGACTCCCTGTGAAAAAGCGATCCCGAAGCTTCAATTAAGTAACAAGTATCCAGTTCAAGTAGTAGATCAGGATACACAAACTGAGTGTCCTTTACCGTAGGACCGGCTGTCGATAGATTATTCCTCTCTGCAGGGGTGCACTACTGTTACCCAACAGGCTCGATCACCTCTGGTCGGACACACTTGCTGGGTAATGCCCGGCCTCGGGAGATCAACACGAAGCAGCGCCCTACCTAGGCTCAGCAGAGTGGTCAGCACGTCGGACTAACCTATGCACCCAGATGTCTTGGGCCATCGCCCTGGGTACCCTGCGCGTTGCGAGACTGGCCGGGGTGCAGGCGCGACACTGAACTCGTCAATGAAGTATCCAGCCCATTCCCGACAATCAGCCCACACGGTGAACTATGACGTCTGAAGAGCTTTCGGGAGGAACGTACGATGTAGAGGGCCCATAAACCATAATCCCGCGTGGTGGTAGTGCGTATAGGGCACGTCGACCCACTCAGATCAAATACCCAAAGCCGATAGGCTGATTTAGTAACACGCGGAGACGATCGGAGTTTCTGAAGCTCTGCCACAATATCACACTCGAGTGCCCTTTCGGCACACCCGACATCATAGATCCCCTGCGGGTACCCATCAGGGTCGACCTGCCTGTAACAAAGGTCAAAGTAACCGTGTGGTCATAGCATCAAGGGGGAAACCCCGAGGAATCACCCTTGGTGGATTCCGCTTGATGAAATCTTCAGGGTGAACGTATGAGGCATCACCCTCGAGGTTCACACTGAGGGGTTGCACGACAGAGTCGTATCAGAAGTGGAGAAAGAGGAATCACCCTCGATGACCATGCCCGAACAGCTACACTGCAGAGTATTCATCGGGAGTGCGTTACGAGGTATCACCCTCGGCACTCGATAGTTACTATGCAGAGTCGTACAACTGAGGGAGTGAAGTGATGTGTCGGTCTCTGGTCGACGATCACATTGATCGAGTCGTTGATGATCAAGCAGGGGCAACAAGGGTAAGGTGGTGGGGGTCACTGATGGTTCACTACCAACCTATACTAAGCAGTTTAACATAGGTAGGTAAGGTAACAATAAACAGGTTACAAAAGCAGGCTATGCATCAGAATAGGAGCAAACATTAACAGTAGCAAAATCTAATGCAAGCAGGAGAAATGGAATGGGTGATATCTGGATGCTCAAGGGGGAGGGGTTGACTGGTTGCTCTGGCAAGAAGGAGGGGTCGTCAACGGGCTGCTCGTCTGGAGCGTAGTCGTACTCTGTTGCGTCGGCGTCGGTCTCGGCGCCTATCGAGAGAGAAGGAGGGGGAGAAGAAACAATAAATTCACGGCAAAAATGCAAACAACGTGCATGACATGCATATATGATATGCAGAGGTATTCTATTGCCTAACTAAATGATTTAGTTAATTTAGGAATTTATTTGGATTTATTTAATTAAAGTTGAGCACTATTCATTTACCGAAATCGGTCCAAAAGTTCCATGTTCAGATAGCTAGGGGCATCTGACAGACGAACGGACCACATATTCGAATTCGTCTCGAAATTCTGAGCAACTTTCATATATAAATTATTTTCATCTGAGTTACGGTTTATTTTATATGATTTTATAAGGATTTAATCATTTCTGGAATTTAATTATTTGTTTCAAATTCGAATTATCCAGAATAGTGATGATGATGTCAGCATCACATCATGCTAACGTCAGCAGTCAACAGTGCAGTTGACCTAGTCAAACTGACGGGTGGGTCCCACACGTCACAGGCTGTACACTAATTAACAGATTAGACAGTTTAATTAGCAGGTTAATTAGGTTTAATTATTTAACTAACAGAGTTAATTAATTGTTTAATTAATTAATTAATTAATTTGTTTTTGTTTCCTTTTTCTCTTCTTTTTTTAACAGGGGCTGGGCACCGAGGCCCATACGTCATAGGCCCAGGGGGCCTTAACGGGCGCGCGGGTACGGGCGTAGCCCAAACGGGTGTTGCGGGCACCCGAGAGGTGCGGCAAGGCCAGTCGCCGAAGCCGGCAGTGGCGAGACCGCCGCGGGGCAGCGCCGGGGCGCGAGAGCAGAGGTGGGGTGGCGCGGCAAGTGGCGGGGCTGTGCCGCGGGCGGGGAAGAGGGTGCCGCCATGGGCGCGGGGCTAGAGACGAAGGCGGGGCACGGGCGCAGGGGGAAGTCGGGGCGCGGTGGCGCGGGCACGGCGACAGCGAGCCAGCGCGCGGTCACTAGGTGGGAGGCCTTGGTGGCAGTTCGAGGCGAGGTCAGGGCGGCAAGCTGCGCTTGTTGCGGGGCGAGGGGGCGAGGCCCGACGAGGGGGAGCAGGAGGGCAGCGGGCTGCAGCAGCCGATGCAGCCAAGAGCAGCAGCAGCCGCAGGGCATGGGAGGAGCGGGGTAGGGCAACGGCAGGCCGGGCGTAGTGGAGCGGGGGGAGGAAGCAAGGGCGGACGCGAATGGTCGTGGGGCCGGGCGTGCGCGCTGGGCACGGCCAGCGCGAGGTGACCGTGGGCGGGGACGGCGCAGGCGCGTGGCCACGCATGGGCGGCGTGTGCGGGGGCGTGGCCCGACGAGTAGGACGGCGGGGAGACGGAAAGCGGGGAGGACGGGTGTTCTCACCCTCGTTGCCGGGGTACGGGTGGCGAGGGTCGATGGCGCTCGTCGGGGTGGAGGATGAGGAGGCGTTCCGGCGAAGGGCGAGCGTCGACGGCGGTCCGAGGCGGCGTCGAGGACGGGGTGGCGACGGGCGAAGACGAGGTCGAGGCGGCGAGGGGCGTTCCGGGCGGCGGCGACGATCGGAGTCGGGGGTCGGGGCCGATGCCCCTGATCTGGATCGGGGGGCAGAGGGAGTGGGGGGGATGTGGGGGGCGACAAGGGGGTTAGGGTTTGGCCAGGGGAGGCCATATAGGGGGGCGGGGTGTGCCGGCCTGGTAGGCCGCTGGCTGGGCCGTGGCCTAGTTGGCCAGGGGGTTTTTGTTTTATTTTTGTTTTTTCTTTTTCTTTTCTATTTATTTTTCCTTTTACTGTTTTACAAATAGTTAGGCCACAAAATGACTTTAGCAAAATATGTGACTTGTACCATTAATTGCTATGTATTATCTACTACTGCCAGAAATTGGTTTGGAGACAATAAGATTTCATTTGTAATTTTATAAAACAAAATGGGATTAAATATTGTTGTTTTAACACTATTAGAGTCACTTAGTTAATTTATTAAATGTTGGTTAAAATTTTAGCATTGTCTCTAGAATATTTGTTATTTAATGAACATTTTAGTTTCTGTTTTGAATAGCTTTTATTTCCCACTTTAATTTAAGTTGAAGTTTGAATTAGGAGTTTGAAATGCAATATGATGCAAATGATGATTAGGTAATGTTAATCTTGCTGACATGGCATTAACTAAGGGTGATCACTGTGGCTAATTAAATGGGGTGTTACAAGAGTTTGCAGCTCTCAACAGTAATAGGCGGAGCGTACTAAACTCAGATTCTAGTGATGCTAAACCACTATCTAACTCTTCGGCTCTAGGGTTTTCTCTCGGTGGATTTTAAACTCAAATCGCTCAGAGAGTGGGTTGCTCAACAATCTTCTCAGAATCAAATGGAGCAGCCACCGGACAAAGCCGGCGCAGGGTGGCTATTTATAGCCGCAGCCTTCCCAGATGGGAAATGACCATTTTGGACACGAGGTCCAGCCAATGGCCAACCGACACGTTCACACCGGTCGGATTTTGGAGCAACGGTAACATTACTTGAGGAACAAGTAATGCAAACTCCTCGGTCGGAGGCCAATCTCTCGCAGTGAAGAAGATCACAGTCTCTTGTTGTCAAGTATTTGCTCGGAGCACAAAGAGATTTCTCTCACATCTTTCTTGGGTTTTGGCTTTAGCATCAGAGAATCAAAGCTTCAAACGCTACACCCCCTCTTAATAGTACGGTGGTCCTATGACTCAATGAAAAGAAGAAGAAGAATGAAACAAATACTATGTCTTCATTTCGTCTTCATTCTTCCTCGAACGCAGTCATTTGCTTCGAACATGCACCGAACCAATTGCTTAGACTTCATCAATTTTTAGGGATCACTCTTGTTAGCTTTATATTCGGTGATAATCTTCGCTGCCACACAAGGAGATTATCTTCGTCGTTTGCATCAAACTCCTCGATACTCCAGGGATCTGTTACTCTGTGTGCACTAGCAAACACGTAAGTCCCATGATGTTTATGTCAACAAACTCCAAAACATAAGGGGCCTATCATTGCACCAACAACTCCCCCTTTTTGGACGGTTGTTGACAAAACAGATAATCATCAAAGTGAAGATAGATAAGTGAAATGTAAATTAAACAAGGGTGAACTTTCGTTACTTGAATCGATGATGAAATATACTCCCCCTAGATGTATGCAGGGTCAATTGATAAACAAAGAAGTTCCTTGCAATTCATTTGAGTGTGTGGAGGATTTTCAATCATCTGAGGTAATGATTCGCACTGATGATAGGTAATCCAACGAGAATATAGTGCAATCATTCATGACTTCTGATAATAATTCCACCTGCACAACAAATACTTCGAGAGAGAGAGAGTAGTGCAGTAGGTGGGGTTATTAAAATTACAGCCCATATCAGAAGTTTTACAACATAGCATAAAGACTGGCTTAAATTGTCTTAGAAATTCACATCGCAAAAGCTTCGAAAACAGAGCAAATAAACAAGGAGACCAAATCCAACAGAGCAAATCTATCAAAACTCTCGATGTAATTCTCCCCCTTTTTGTCAACTAGTGTAAAAAAGGTGATGAAAAACATGAGTGCGAAAGAAGGTGAATCTGATTCACTCTGAGGCATCGCCCGAAGAACTTCCCGAAGAGGTTTCTGACTCGGAGGTGGCTGGGAGTTCTTCGTCTTCAGCAGCAGCAGCGGATCCTTCAATACTGGCTTGTGGCTTTGAAGTGGAAGGCACATTTGGATCTGCCTCATGAGTCTTGCGAGGTAGAGGATTTTCTTCAGCACATTTCTCAGTGGGCGAGGTTGCTTCTGACTCGTCGAGTAATTTGCGCAGCTGAATCCGAAGCAAATTCATTGTTGGTTCATGAGCTGGCAGAGGCGGAGTAATGCGATCTTGAAAATCTTCAGCAGTAAATCCTTGAACAATGTACTCATAGAGTTCTTGAAGGTGAGAGTGACTCAGTTGCTTCTTTGAGAAAAAATTCCGAAGCAATTTCCATAAACGCTTCTTATTTTCTGCTGTGATCATGTGCACAACTTTTGTTTGGTTGTGAATAGCATTAAGTTTGGCTGCCAGATGCTCTTTCTCTTGACGGTCTTCGGCCATATGCTTCAGCGGTAGCTGTTGAGTGCGCGTGCTCACTTCAAGATGTGAGGGAGGTTGAGTGTTCGATAGACGATCATGCTTAGGTAGCTTTGGTCCATTGAAGGTATTATGATAATCAGAAGGGCTTGACACTGGTGCTTTGCCCGAAGAGAAATCTTCCATTACTTTCAGTGTATCATGCACAGGAGGAATGAAGCTTTTGTGACTGACTTTGGCAAGATATTCGGTTTTCCTTGCATAGTCAACCACTTTCTGAATCCAGGGCGCAAATACCTTGATAGTTTTTGGACACTGAGCTAAATCCATTAGTATGTGCAAGAACATGTCTTCGACATCAAAGATATAACCTTCTGAGATGGCATGGATGGTGTTGCGAAGAACATCATATATCATGTTGTCAGTGTTCATTCCAGCCAGCGGACAGAGGGTGTAAGTGAGAATATGATATAGAGTCTGATTATCGAATGTCAAGTGCTCAGGCAGGGGAGGACCATTGTAGTCACGAATTTTATCTTCATCCATTGTGCATTAGAAATCTTCACCAGTGATTGCATCAATGTTATGAACTCGAATCTCAGTTTTGTCATGTTCAAACCGAGGGAAATGAAAATGAGATACAAAGTCCATGGCAGAGCATTTGATTCGTTTTCCTTTAGTCATCCATTGCATAATCCACTTTGTGCTATCTGATTCATCTCCGGAGATATATAACATTGCATAAAATTGAAGAACAATCTCCCTGTTCCATGGATGGTGATAGCCAAAGACATGTGTGAGACCAAAGTCTTTGATGTCTTGAAGTATTAGGTTGAAACAGCCGATGTTCTTCATAGCAGCAATATCTGGGAACTCATGAGGGAAAATCTTGAGGCTATCATAAAGAATCCGTGAGTAGTATACAGCCTGTTCCTGAGTCCAGAACCGAGGAGATTCAGATGTACGGGGCTTGCTGTATGGACTCTCTTGAAAGAAAAGCGGATGGGTGTTTCGATTGAAAAGAGGCCCTTTGATGCCAACACCGAGGATAAGGGTACTTGAGTTCATCTTCAATAGAAATCACTTCATCGCCATAGATAACGGAATCTGAATGATGAGCTGACGCTGATTTTGCTGCAGAAGGATGAACATCTGAGGTTCTCCGTGCAGTGTTGAGTGAAATCCTCAGAGGAGACGGATTATACACTTGTTCAGGTGCAGAATCAGGCACCAAAGTTTTGTCAGCCGCTGGGGACCAGTGAGGATTTGCTTCAGGAGTTGTTTGAAGAGCAAAGGGAGGAACCGAATCATTTGGTTCAACACGAGCTGGAGAGGCCTGACGTTGAGACTGAGAAATTTCACCTTCTTCGGACACTTGGTGTTGAGACGGATTTTCTGCAGGAGCTGGGGAGGCCATAGGCACTGGTTCAGTTGTCCTTGGCGAAAGAGATACATCTGCAACCGGTTCAAGAGTTGGCGAGGGAATTGCTCGTTCCGGAGACTTTTCTCTCTGTGTATCAGTTTCTGGAGGAGGAGCATTTTTCTTCGCTATCTTTTTCTTCTTTTGCTTGGACGGATCTACGTGTCGTTTGACCAGATCATTATAACCAGTCACTTTAGCTTGGTGATCAAGGCAAATCTTGCGAATGATTTGATCCAGATTCGAATGAAATCCCAATCTCCTGTGCCGAAGGATAGACAGAGCTTTATTGACATCCACATAAGATTCTTTGAGTTGCTTGATGACAAACTTGGATTTCGTATTTTGCATACGGTCGTTAAGCTCCTGGAGTTGGGCGGTGAGGTCATTGATCTCAACTGAGTCATTTCTCATGTCGTTGATCAGATCAGAAGCTTGAGAAATTACTACAGAGGGAATGGGCAAAGATGCCACTTCTCCATCAAACAAGTTTTCCACAAATCTGTCTAGTTGTTCCATGATGAACACTTGATTGAAATAGTGTGGTGCAGCAGAATCATCTTGAGGCTGTGCAGCTGGAGCATCTTGTGCTACATATTGTTCGGTCGGACGCACCGAAGCCAAATGTTGAGACAGCTTAGGAGCAAACTCCGCAGCCTTTTCCTTCACAATATCAACACTTGGAACATTTTTCTTAGTAGCTGGGGCTTTGATTTGCTTCAACTTTTCTTTCGGAAGCTTTTCTCCTGGCTTAGCTGAGCCAACAGGGGCTTCAGCCACCAAATTTAGCAAGTTTGTTGCATCAGGATGAGGTTTTGTGTTCACTTTGTCAACCAAGGTGACAGTGGTTGCAGGAGTCTTTCTCTTCAACTGGTTCTTCTTCGGAGGTGCAATTGGGACTGCACTTCCTCGAAGATCAGGCAGAACAGTGGATGTAGTTACATTCACTTGTTCGGAGAGAGTTGCACTAATTTTTTTCTTGGGTGAGCAGAGGATCATCTTGATCAGAGGAATCACTTTCAGGTTCAGCTGGCTTAGCAAGCCTTTTCCTCGGTGCACTCTTTTTCTTCAGAGCAGCAGATTTTGGATCATGTTTGTTCTTCATTCTGCTTTTCCTTCTGCCTTTTTCTCGTCGTCGACGTCTGATTTGATGAGATGACGGTTTTCATATTCCTTGGCCTGTTCTTTTGCGGCCTTCTTGGCTCGCTTTTCAGCATTCTTGAGGCGCTTGGCCTTTTCTTCGGGATAAGAGTCTGGAGTCTTGGTGGACGACTCATGAGCGTCAGGAGGTGGAGGAGGCCTTTGCTGGGGTCCGCCTGCCCATATGAGTCCAATTTCGCGACAGTCACCCCATGAGGGATGGAAAGCAAAGTTCTTGGCATACCGAGGTTGAACCATCTTGTAGTTAAACCACTTTCGTACCCAGTGACGCTGAATCTTTTGCACACGTCCTTTTCTCTGAGTAGAATCTTCTCCAGGTACTGTGTTGTAATCATCATGAGAGATATACTGAGCTGTATTTGTGAGTGGTTGCCTGCCACCTTTCCTCTTCTTCGGAGCATCTACTTCTTTCTCATTTGCATTTGGTTCGGCTCTTTTTCTTTTGCTAGAGGATGGGCCTACCATTGGGCCCTTTGCATTTGGCGCTTTTGATTCGTCAGTTGTGCCCATGAATGCCTCTTCGTCATCAGCCATACTGTGTGGCTTAGCAGAATCTTCAACAGACTGCATTCACCTGTGAAAGAGAATAGGTACGAGGGAAAAATGGGGACAAGGTCACAAATGCTCAGAACGAAAGATTTTTCGAACAAAAGACATTTTGAGGAAGAACCAGATACAGACTTTGAGAGATGTTTCGAATGAATGAAACATATAGATCGAGCTAGTAGGTCCGAAGAATAATACTAGACAGCGAGCTAGGCATATCATTCAAGCGAAACATAACACAAACCCTAGATCTGAAAGATTTGGATGCGAGGAAAAACTACAAACCACATCCGCACTAGAAAGGTAAAAACCTAGATCTAAGATATGCGGTAAAATCGGAGAGAATTAACCACGGATGAACTCGAATCATGAGAGATGGAGGCCCGGGTTCGTACTACACATACCCTAGCTCGGTGACGTGCAGCAGCTACGGCGGCACGGGGAAGAAGATGTCCCGCGGCGGCGTGGAATGACTCCGGTGACCTCTTTCCGGCAGTTAAGAGGTGAAGGGGTCATCGGCGTCGAGCTCAAGGTGGAGCACTGTGATGAGGGTTTCGGTGGAGAGAGAGAGAGAGGAGAAAGAGAGTAGGGTGGAAGAAGGGAGCGGCGTGGTTTATATAGGCTAATGGAAATAACCGCACGCAGAAGTTTTTAATTGGACGGTCTCTAGGCAGAGACGATTGCGATTCAACGGATAGGATTGACTGGTAGTTGATATGTTGCACGTGGTAACCATCAAAGATCGTGGTCCTGACTTGGGCGGGAAACCCCAAATTTTGGACAGCTTTCGCCAAAACAGATTAATGTTTGGACCGAATCTTAATGCTGGTCAAGGACACCAAATAAGTTTGATTCCAGATAAATTTGAGCATTTGTAACGGAACAGCACAGACTGGAAGAGATAGATCAGAGGGAAAACAGGGTCCTAGGCATTTCACTCAGGCAGAAACACAAGCACACAAGCAAATAACTATGAGAGAAATGCATTCGGACACAAACCAAATCCATCGAACGAAGATAAAAACAACGAAGGAAAATTGTGGTGGCGTAACCCACAGTATAAGAATTGTATGACCCTGAGCGTCGGACAATTATCGTGGCACCCGGTTAGCCTAGTTCATCGTTAATGTATTCACTCTCAGAAAGAAAATTTCACTTTGTCGAAATTCTCAAACTCTTCGAGTGTTATGCACCCATTCCTTCAAAGATGTGAAAGTGTTAGCATGGGTGCCGAGTCCAGCTTACTGCACGTTTGCGAAGTCCAGGATATTTAGCTCACATCGTAACGCATAGAATCTTTTCTCGTCGAGAGGCTTGGTGAATATATTAGCGAGATTGTCTTCGGTCTTGACGTGATTGATGATAATATCCTCTCGAGCCACATGATCACGAATAAAATGAAGTCTGATGGCAATGTGCTTCGTGCGAGAATGCTGCATAGGATTGTGTGCAATTTTGATGGCACTCTCATTATCACAATATAGAGGAATGTGCTTGACCTTGATGCCATAATCCTTCAATGTCTGCTTCATCCACAATAACTGAGTGCAATAAGCGCGAGCAGCAATATATTCGGCTTCAGCCGTAGAGAGAGATACATAATTCTGCTTCCTTGATGACCAACAGACCAATGATCTACCAAGGAAATGACATGTCCCCGAGGTAGATTTCCTATCAACCAAGTCACTGGCCCAATCTGAGTGTAAATAACCAACAAGATCAAACTGTGCTCCCTTAGTATACCATAAACCTAAGGTGGGGGTGTGAGCCAAATATCTCAGAATGCGCTTGACCGCTTGGTGATGCGATTCTTTCGGTGCAGCTTGATAGTGGGCACTCGTGCAAACACTCAACATAATGTCAGGTCTAGATGCACAAAGGTAAAGAAGAGATCCAATCATCGAATGATAGGCTTTCTGATCGTAATCCTTACCATACACATCTGCATCTAGCTTACCATTCGTGGGCATTGGATTCTTATACCCCTTCATTTTGGAATCTTGCATTTTGAACTTCTTCAGGCACTCTTTCAGATATTTCTCCTGAGAAATGAATATGCCATTTGCTTGTTGACGAATTTGCAGTCCGAGAAAGAATTTGAGTTCACCCATCATGGACATTTGATATTTATCGAACATCATTTTCCCGAATTCTAAGCTGCAAGCATTGTTAGTACAGCTGAAGATAATATCATCCACATAGATTTGACAAATGAATAAATCATTGTCAACAGCACGAGTGAAAAGTGTGGGATCTGTGGATCCTGGTTTGAACCCTTTGTCGAGCAAAAACTTCTTCAGGGTGTCATACCATGCTCGAGGGGCTTGCTTTAGCCCATATAAAGCTTTCTTCAACCTGAAAACTTTGTTAGGAAACTCAAGGTGTTCAAAGCCAGGTGGCTGTCTAACATAGACTTCCTCATCAATTTCACCATTGAGGAAAGCACTTTTCACATCCATTTGGTAAAGCAGAAAATCATTGTAATTTGCATAAGCGAGAAGAATGTGAATTGCCTCAAGGCGTGCAATAGAAGCATATGTTTCACCGAAATCAATACCTTCTACCTGTGTGTACCCTTGAGCAACAAGTCGTGCTTTGTTCCTTACCACAATACCATTTTCATCTGCTTGTTGAGGAAAATCCATTTTGTGCTGATGATATTGTGCTTCTTGGGATTCGATTTGTCAACTAGTTCCCATACATCATTCAATTCGAATTGCACCAACTCCGATTGCATGGCATTCATCCAATCCGGATCATTCATGGCTTCTTCATATTTGGTAGGTTCTGCCAGTGAAACAAAAGAGAAACTTCCACATTAGTTAGCCAAACGAGTGCGAGAACGAGTTGTGGGTCGATAACCTGGATTCTCAATTTCATTGAGAATTAGTAAAGGATCAACTCGATTCGCCACGCGAGGATGAACATTTTCTTCGTGATGGTCATTATCATCAGCATCAGTATTTGTGTCATCATTCCCTTCAAGATTGCCATTTTGATCGGCATTTGGATTTTGATTACCGTTTCCATTCGGAGGAGCATTTGCTTTGGCAGTGGCTTGACAAGTTCTGCTTCGAGTCATAGGAGCATCATCATCAGAGGACTCAGGTACATTTCCTTCAACAGGCTTGACGCTCCCAATGGCCATTTGCCGAATAGCATCTGATATCAGTGGTTCATCTATCACATTTGGCAGGTGCTCCTTTTGAGAGCCGTTAGATTCATCAAACTGCACATTTACCGTTTCCATAACTTTCATGTGGTGAGAGTTATAGACACGATACGTATGCGAGTTTGAGCCATAACCAAGAAGAAAGCCTTCATGTGCCTTAGGTGCAAACTTGGAGGAATGATTCATATCAAGAATGTAACAAGGTGCACCAAAAACATGTAGATAAGAAACGTTTGGTTTCTTGCCAGTGATAAGCTCATATGAAGTTTTCTTAAGGAAATTGTGAAGATAAACACGATTGATAACATGACAAGCAGTGTTAATAGCATCAGCCCAGAAGCGAATGGGAGTTTTGTACTCAATGAGCATAGTTCTTGCCATTTCAATGAGAGTTTTTTTCTTTTGTTCAACAACTCCATTCTGTTGGGGAGTGTATGCAGCAGAGAACTCATGAGTGATACCATGATCATCGAGAAATTCAGCAATGTGAGTATTTTTTAACTCAGTTCCATTGTCACTTCTGACATTCTTAATTCGCACATCATATTCATTCTGGGACTTCTTAGCGAAGCTTTTGAAGATATCTTGAGTACAAGTCTTGTCTTCGAGAAAGAATACCCAAGTGTATCGAGAGAAATCATCAACAAAAACAAGACCATAGTGCTTGCCACCGAAGCTTGCATAGTTTTGAGGACCGAATAAATCCATATGAAGAATTTCCAGTGGTCTTGTTGTGGTCATAACTGTTTTGGATGAATGATGCTTCTTAGCCAATTTACCAGCCTCACAAGCAGCACAGAGATGATTATTGTCGAATTTTACATCAGGAATCCCACGGAGATGATTTTTTTCACCAGAGTCTGCAAATTTCTCATACCTGCATGACCAAGTCTACGATGCTACAGCCAACCTTCGGTTGCTTTCGCAAGAAAACAAGTTTGGACTGAGGGACCCTTAGAGAAATCCACAATATAAAGCTCACCCTTTCTAATTCCCTCAAAGACGAAGGAATTGTCAGAGGCCATGAAGACAATGCATTTGGTGATAGAGAATAAGACTAGCATGCCTAAATCACATAGCTTGCCAACTGACATAAGATTGAATCCAAGGGATTGAATAAGTAGCACATCATCCATAGATTTGTCCTTGGATATAGCAATTTTACCTAGCCCAATTACCTTTCCTTTGTTGTTGTCGCCAAAAGTGATATACTTCAGAGGAGAAGCAGTTAAGTTGGGGTCGACAAACAACGACTTGTCTCCGGTCATATGACTAGTGCATCCACTGTCCATAATCCATTCAGTGCACCCAGAGACATAGTCCTGCAGAAGAATTAGGCTTTCTTAACCACCCACATCTTTGCAGGTGGCTTCGAAACAAATGAACGAGCAGGATATGATTTCTTTTGATAAGCATAGTTGTTACTCGATGAGGAGCGAGCATAATTGAAAGAGTAAGCATTAAAATTCTTTCCAGACGCATGAGCATAGTGATTGTATCCAGTATGCACATACTCATTTTGTCGAATTCTTTGTGCCTGCATGGTCAGTCGAGCAGAAACAGGCAAAGCATCAACAGTTTTCTTTGGCACCCAAATTGCTTTCTTAGGGGGGACATTTCTGTTATTTGGTCCAACATAGCGAGCAACAGTCTCACCATGTTGATTCTTGAACAACTTATAGTTGTCCAGGGAATCATCATCGGGATATTCAGGAATAGGAGAGTAGTATCCCAAAAGTAATGCGGGATCGAACATTTTGCTCTTTACAGGAACCCACACAGTTTGAGGATATTTATGTGGTTCCCAGTAAGAACCATCTTCATTCAGTTTCCTTTCAAAACCGATACATTCCTTTCTGGGATTTTTGAGAAGGATGGATTTCTTCAAAACATCACATAGGGTTTGATGCCCTTTGAGAGATTTGAACTTTCCTGTCTAAAGAAGATCCTTTAACCTAGCATTTTCATCAAAAATAGAATCATTTTCCTTGATAGAGGGGTTAGCCTTCACAGATCATTCAACATTTGATTCAGCATTAGTTCGTTCAAGGCATTTTAAACATGGTGGCTCAAACACTTCAGGTTTCTCTTTAAGTTGTTGGGTGAGAAGAGAATTTTGTCTCATTAAATCCTCATGAGCCTCTCTCAGTGCCTCGAGTTCTTGTTTCCTTTTCAGGTAATCATAGGTCAATCTTTCGTGGTCTGCTGAGAGAAAATCATGACGAGTTGAGAGTTCATCCATTCGTGACTTGAGAGTGGAATACTCTTCGGCCAGCAACTGGTTTTTCTCCATCTCCTCAACCAGCAACCCTTCAGATTTCCTAAGGGTTTTCTCAATTTTCTCAAGAGAATTTTGGTGAATATTAGCAATTTTGATCAACTTAGCATGGTCATCCTCATCAGAAGAATATTGATCACTGGAGTGAACCTTATGATGTTTCAAGGATACCTTCTCTTTCGAAGCCTTGTCCATGAAGTAGTAGGCAGGAGATTCGTCGTCGCTTGAAGGACTCCCGAAGAAGTTTGTCGTAGCAGAGGAGCCACATGCTATGCCCGCCATGCCAGAGTCAGAATCTTCATCGGATTCTTCTTCTTCTTCGGAACCTGACGATTCTTCTTCATCAGAATCCATTTCCTTGTCGACGTATGCCTTGGCCTTGCGAGAGGTATTCTTGTGGTTGGAGGAGGACTTGGAAGGATTTCTTGACAAGGATCTTGACGAAGATTTTGACGTAGAGTTGTCCTTCTTCTTGAAGAATTTCTTCGTTTTCTTCTCATCATCGGAGTCGTAGTTCTTGCTCTTGCTTTTCCCTTGATAGTTGCCCGAATCATATCTCCCACTAGCACGGATTTCAGCTTCTCAGAGAGGGCAGTCCAAAATGAAGTGTCCTGACTTTTTGCACTTGAAACAGGTGTATTCTCTGGTAGGTTTTGAAGATTTTGAACGCCCAAAGTCGCTTGAACTTCTTTTCTGGAACTGGCTCTTCTTGTGGAAACGTTGGAATCATTTCATGATCAGTGCGAGATCTTTGCTGAGTCATTCTGGATCATTTGAATCTTATTCGGCATTTCCATCTAAGGAGGAATCAGCCACAGCTTTGAGAGCATGATTTTTGCGTTGAGTTCAGCCATACAGATCTCTTTTCTCTTCTTCTTGTTCCTCGTGAGTATTCAGCCTTTCCATGACATCAGCAGAGTTGAGCTTTTGAAATCAGGACGCTCTCGAATCATCAAGACAAGCGTGTCAAATGAACTATCAAGAGATCGAAGCAGTTCCTTCACAACTTCATGGTCAGTGATGTCTTTGGCGCCGAGTCCTGGAAGTTCGTTTGCTATGTCACTGAGGCGATCGAAGGTTTGCTGACAGCTTTCATTTCCAATGCACTTGAAGCGATTGAACTTCGCCCGAAGAGTATCAATTCAAGCTTCTTTCTGAGTTGAGACTCCTTCATTGATCTTTTCGAGAACATCCCAAACCTCCTTTGCAGTTTCACACTGGCAGTACCAAAGGAATTGTGCTCGAGAGAGATGGCCACCAATTTCATCTTTGTCTTGAGCATCGAGTTGAATGAGCTTCTTTTCTTCATCAGTAGGAGCTTGAGAAATAACAACTGTGAAACCGATATGCACCACGTTCCACATATCATCATCTATTGCTCGAAGATGGATCTTCATCTTCTCCTTCTAGAAGGGATAGTCCATCCCATCGAATATGGGAATCTTGAGATGCGACTTGTAGTTCACTAAAGACATACTTAAACTACAAAGTCGTTAGACTAAAAAGAGTAGAGTCAAGGAGTACCTTGGCTCTGATACCAATTGTAGGAACGAAGTATGTCTACCAGAGGGGGGGTGAATGGGAGTTTTAAATTTTCTTCAAAAAACTTAAATCTCTCAGAACCCAGCAGCGGAATGAATGAAAAACAAACTACGGTGAACTAAAACAGGGTGCCGAACAATAACTAAGACATGCATCGAAGTAAATCATACGAATGAAAATGCATCGAAAGTAAACATGAGTGACAGAGATAACCGATGATGTTTGATGGTGACAATAAATTTGTTCAACCAGTTTATCCTTCTGGACAAGGACTACGTCTGGTTGGAGGGGCTGTGACTTAACACGGAAGATAAACTCTCTTCACCCCATTCTCCTCGACAATCGATTCGTCAACCGATGCCGATCACTCGTGGTAGATACTTGAAGGCGATCTCCGAACCTTTACAGACTTTTTCTTCGAGAACCACAATCACTCTTGGTCTCTGAAGAATTTGACACCTAACCGTCCAGAGAGTTTGCAGCTCTCAAGAGTAATACGCGAAGCGTACTAAACTTAGATTCCAGTGATGCTGAACCACTATCTAATTCTTCGGCTGTAGGGTTTTCTCTCGGTGGATTTTAAACTCAAATCGCTCAGAGAGTGGGTTGCTCAACAATCTTCTCAGAATCAAATGGAGCAGCCACCGGACAAAGCCGGCGCGGGGTGGCTATTTATAGCCGCAGCCTTTCCAGATGGGAAATGACCATTTTGGACACGAGGTCCAGCCAATGGCCAACCGACACGTTCAAAACGGTCGGATTTTGGAGCAACGGTAACATTACTTGAGGAACAAGTAATGCTAACTCCTCGGTCCGAGGCAAATCTCTCGCAGCAAAGAAGATCATAGTCTCTTGCTGGCAAGTATTTACTCGGAGCACAAAGAGATTTCTCTCACAACTTTCATAGGTTTTGGTTTTAGCATCAGAGAATCAAAGCTTTGAATGCTACACCCCTCTTAATAGTACGGTGGTCCTATGAATCAATGAAAGAAGAAGAGCAATGAAACAAATACTACGTCTTCATTCTTCCTCGAATGCAGTCATTTGCTTCGAACATGCACCGAACCAATTGCTTAGACTTCAGCAATTTTGAGGGGTTACTCTTGTTAGCTTTATCTTCGGTGATAACCTTCGCTGCCAGGCAGGGAGATTATCTTTGTCATTTGCATCAAACTCCTCGATACTCCAGGGACCTGTTACTCTGTGTGCACTAGCAAACACATACGTCCCATACTATTTATGTCAAAAAACTCCAAAACATAAGGGGCCTATCATTGCACCAACAAAGATGGTTAAGGTTTCCTAACCATAGACATGTGTTGTCGCTTGATAACGGGATCACATAATTAGGAGAATGATGTGATGGACAAGACCCATCTGTTAGCTTAGCATATGATTGTTCAATTTATTGCTACTACTTTCTTAATGTCAAATATATATTCCTTCGACCATGAGATCATGCAACTCCCAGATACCGGAGGAATACCTTGTGTGCTATCAAACGTCACAACGTAACTGGGTGATCATAAAGATGCTCTACAGGTATCTCCGAAGGTGTCTGTTGAGTTGGCGTGAATCGAGATTGGGATTTGTCACTCCGTATGACGGAGAGGTATCTCTGGGCCCTCTCGGTAAAACAGCATCAGAAGAAGCTTGCAAGCAAAGTGACTAAGGAGTTAGTTACGAGATGATGTATTACGGAACAAGTAAAGAGACTTGCCGGTAACGAGATTGAACTAGGTATGAGGATACCGACGATCTAATCTCGGGCAAGTAACATACCGATGGACAAAGGGAACAATGTATGTTTTCATAAAGGTTCGACCGATAAAGATCTTCGTAGAATATGTAGGAACCAATATGGGCATCCAGGTCCCGCTATTGGTTATTGACTAGAGAAGTGTCTCGGTCATGTCTACATCATTCTCAAACCTGTAGAGTCCGCACGCTTAACGTTCATTGACGATATAGTATTATATGAGTTATGTATGTTGGTGACCGAATGTTGTTCGGAGTCCTGGATGAGATCACGGAAATGACGACGAGCTCCGGAATAGTCCAGAGGTAAAGATTGATATATGGGATAATAGTGTTTGGTCTCCGGAAGGGGTTTCGGATGTTTCCCGAAATGTTCGGGTACGAGAACACTTTATTTGGGCCAAGGGGTAAAGCCCATGAGGTTTTAGGAAGGTGCAAAAGGAGTTTTACGGAGGCCAGGGGGCCAGACGCCAGGGACCCTGGCGTCTGGTCCTGGAGTCCGAGGACTCTTGCCTTGTGGGCTAAACCGACTTTGAGGAGGCTCGTTCTCCAAGAAACGGCCCCATGGTTCAATATATAAATAGAGGGGCAGGGCTAGCACCCAAGACAAATCAAGATTCACCAAGCCGTGTGTCGGCAACCCCGTCCCCTCTAGTTTATCCTCCGTCATAGTTTCCGTTGTGCTTGGCGAAGCCCTGCGGAGATTGTTCTTCACCACCACCATCACCACGTCGTCGTGTTGTCGGAACTCATCTACTACTTCGCCTCTCTTGCTGGATTGAGAAGGCGAGGACGTCACCGAGCTGAACGTGTGCTAAACGCAGAGGTGCCGTACGTTCGGTACTTGATCAGGACGGATCGTGAAGGTGTACGACTACATCAAACGCGTTGATAAACGCTTCTGCTTAGCGATCTTCAAGGGTATGAAGATGCGCTCCCCCTCTCATAGCTATGCATCTCCACGGATAGATCTTGTGTGTGCGTAGAATTTTTTTTGTTTTCCATGCAACGTTCCCCGACAGGAATTAGGGTCAGCAGAGCCTTGTGGGCCCCACTACCCACCAGGGCGTGCCAGAGGGGGGGTGGCGCGCCCTGGTGCCTAGTGGGCAGTTGGGGCCCCCCTCTAGTGGGTCTTGGTTCCAGTATTTTTTATTTATTCCAATATAATTCTCCAAAAAGTTTCGTCCGATTCTGAGAACTTTTATTTCTGCACAAAAGCAACACCATGGTAGTTCTGCTGAAAACAGCATCAGTCCGGGTTAGTTTCATTCAAATCATGCAAATTAGAGTCCAAAACAAGAGCAAAAGTGTTAGGAAAAGTAGATACAATGGAGACGTATCACATATGCACTGCATTGTAGGCCTTGATGACAAATCCTCCAATCCTGTTGTCATTGCCAGCCTTCAGAAGCCATGGGCAACCTCCCTCACAAACTGCCTCTAATCTTATCTTTTCATTCTTTACCTTCTTGATCTGCACTCTGTTCCTTATTGCATATGCTTTTAGAGATATCCTCAACTCAACCACATCATCAAATACCATACCTAATTTAAATACAGGGGATTTCATGTCCACGTTGGAATTGAAAGCTTTGAACTTGTACTTAAGTTGCTCTTGTTCTTCAATGGAGAGGTTGAGATCTTCATCTTCAAGTACATAGTCAGGCTCAACCTCTTCCACCTCTTGCTCAGCTTCTTCAACAACATCAAAGTTAATGTTGTCTTCATAAAGATCATCATCTATGTCATAATCACTGTCACTGAATTCTGAGTCTGAAAGCATTTCATCTTAGTCTGCAAATTTGGCTATGCACCATCAATTAGCAAATTTGGCTCTGCACCATGAATCAGCAAATTTGGTTCTGCACTGGCAAAAAGCAGGTTTGGCTCTGCACCATCACTCAACAAATTATATGCTTCTATTCCATCTGCCCCAACCACTGAAATTGGATCTTAAACATTCACATAAATGAAGCTGTGAGTAGATGCTGCACTGGTTGCACCAACAATTGAGTTGGCCATTCTGACAGGACTTTGAGCTGATGGCATCTTCAATATCAAATCTTCTCTAAAATTGCTGATGAAGTCTGTATGGTCAACCATGACTGCAAGCACTTTATGCTGAGCACTAGCTGTGATCAATGGCTGCAAATCATCTTTGCCTCTAATTCTCACCATGCCTTCTGAAATTGTTTTCTCAGGTAAGAACCAATAAATGATGTGCTCATTGACAGGATATCCCAACCATGTTAGGTGCTCTTGTAGGACTGCATATGAAAATGTGCAAGCATCAACATAGTCAAGCACCTCCACAGAAGGGTTATAGTACTCCAGGTCACTGCTTAGTCCACAAAAAAGTCCACCATGCTCCAGTTCCATTGTAAAGAAAGGAGTGTCAACATTTTTTCCCATTGTTGAATCACATACTGCATCCAAAAAGTACAAAAAATCAGTTATAAATTCAGTTAACTACATATAACACTGAATTTTTAACACTGAACAGGTAACTGCGGAAATTCAGTTAACTGCATATAACACTAATTTTTTAACACCAAACAATTAACTGCGAAATCTAGTTAAAAATTCTGTTAACTACACACTTTGAGTTACAAACTACACAACATCAGCATAAATGTAGCATGAGCATATATGACCTACAAAGTACAGAAAATGTTCAGACATATATAACAATTTTTTAACACTGATTGGAATACACTTAATTGCAGAAATTCAGTTAAAAATGCAGATAGCAACACAAATTCAGATAACTTTTATCACTAATCTAGTTGCATTACTCAACCATTTCTTTAACCCTAAGCTTTGGAAAATATGAAAACCATAGGCTTAATTTCACAGGCATTGCGACACCTTCTTCATCAAAGTCATAACTGAAAGTTCAGAATTGTAGCACCGAACATGGCATCAGCATAGAAGAACTACAAAGTTTAGAAATCTAGCACTACAATGTGTGTCAACAAATCTAGGACAAAACCCTAGGACAAATTTCAGAAGAATTGGCAAAGATCTTGCACAGAGCGTGCTTGCAGACAACAACACTAGCTTCATAGCCGAAACCCATACCTTGCTGCTGAAAACTCTAGACTAAATTCGTAGCTCAAAACCCTAGCTTTACTGGTAAGGATGCAACATAGCCATATCCCAGCACTACACAACCATGAATCTGCCTCTAAATCACACAGAGCCGCCATAATTGGCCGTAGTTGGCCGGGCGCATAGCAGACGAGGAACAGGGGAGAGGAGGAGCAGAGAAGAGGGCAACTCACCATAATCTGGAGGGAAGACAGCCGGTGGCCAGACTAGGTGAGCGTAGGGAGGCGGCTCCCTACCGCCGAACAACTCCGGCGACGCTGCCATGCTTGTTGACATCAGCAGCGGCTGATCGCCCCGATAGGAAGAAGAGTGGAGGAGGAGGATGAATGGATTAGCTACAGGAGTTCGGCCGACAGAATTAATTTAGGTGTTGCCCCATCACTCTTGAGGTTGTCCGATGGGTTGATTTGTACAAAAGGCATGGGGTTTTCGCAAATATACGTGAGCTGACCAGCCCGGTCCAGCAGAGTCTAGTTGGTAGCTTCTGATTGCTCCAGGACCAAACTTGCACATCAGCTGCAAGTTGTAGGACTAGATAGTTGGCTTTTGCAAGTTGTAGGACCAAATCATCACATCCTGGACAAGTTCTAGGACTTGTAGTGCTTTTACCTTTAAAAGTAGCCTTCTGCTAAACACCTCATATAACATGGATGCCCTTATTTGGTGGTGGATTGCTGGGGAGGGAGACTTCAGTGATTTTTTAGTTGCTGGCTGGTCGATCCGGCCCGAACATTTTTCGTTCACTAGAAAGGTCGCGGTCCAGTGAACCAGTGGCCCTTTTTAGCTTCCCCCTTTGGCTACCAGACCTCTAGGCCGAATTACAAAAAAGATCTAAAAAATGAAAATGCCATGCTGTAAAAAACAAAAATACCATCTGTTACAACAGATAACATTTTTCTCATAGACCAAAAACAAAAAATTGTTGGGAAACATAGTAGAAAACAAAAAAATTGCCCTGCGATCAACTAGGAACACTATGAAGATGTGGTTTGGATCAGATCATTACCAACTCCGAGTTGCAGCGAAAGAAGAGTCGGTGTAGATTGTTCTTGAAGTCCCTTGAACTGTAGATGAATGGTCCCTCGAACTGCCCACGAACAGTCCCTTGAACAAAAGACTGAAAGCATGACCTCTCCATGTATTGTAAGTGTACGGTCTTCACGATCCGGCGGCGCCTCACCGTCCAGAGCTAATCGTAGCCGAAGAATTAGAGGGAGAAGATAAAAACCACATCGTGCTTCTAATTATGAGGATTAGAGGATCTATGTCTAGCTCTACTTGGATCAATTAGGACCAACTAGAACTAGAGAACTACAGGAGGCTCCAAAACTTGTATTTTAAAAGTGCCCAAAACCTCTAAACTAGAGGACCCCAAAATGCTTCCGGTTCCTCTCGAAACAATTTTGAATATTAATGAAACTATTTCATAAATATTTCCTTATTACTCATGTCCTACTAACACTCAGCAGATCGTGATTACCTTAAGCTTGTGACCTTGTAGGTTTGGTAAAGCATAGACCTGAACAAAAACACCTTTTGTTCAATGACCGATAGCAGAACCGTGGACATCCATATCGATCCTTATGAGTACATGAATGACATTCGAGTGAACATTTGGTTATCACGTTCTAGTCCCTTTGCTTCACGATACTTTGCAAAACCCGAGGTGAGATATATCGGTATCCTGTTGAGTCATACACATGCTCACTATACCGGTCTCCTTGTTACCGGTTTTGTTTTTCTTTCTTGTTAACATGTTCCGGCATCCCCATGACCCAGTCACCTATGTCTGGCCAGACGATGATGGATGCCATCACATCCAGTGGACCCTAAGAATATCTCTCATCGTCAGAGGAGCAAATCCCATCTTGAGCTATCCAGTCCCTTGTCAAACTTCCCGATGAACCTGTAAGTTGCCATTATGACATCGTGTTACATCTTATCTATAACATATATTGGTTATTTTGACCTGTTTTATGTGTTGCCATGTTGGACCTGACTGAAATAGAAATTGGATACCATAACCGCACGTCCAGGATTCTAGCAATCCACCCCCATCACGCGCGCGATCGTATTGTTTTTAGCTTGATTGGTATATGATTGCCTTCTTCTTACATAATATAATCCATCGATCTCCCATCATCCAAAAAATTTCAATCCCTCGATCGCCTGACGACACCATCGACTTGCCTAACCGCATCGACTATTCCCTACCTAGGACACTATCACCTCTCGCATCAATACGTCATCGTAGCGCTTGCAGGCGCAGCGGCCACTCGGAACAGGTTAGGCGAACAATAACAAGGAGGCCACAGTGACGCCCGGTGGCAGTCGGCAGCCTCCCTCTGTCCACACGGCCACGGCATGAAACCATCAGAGAAGGTAGCTTACAAGCACCTTAAGGATTTCTAAAAATTTATTGATGATGATCGTCTCTTCATTATTGCAACAGGACATTGATTATCGTCGACTGATTGAACACTTTTAAGTGACATATTATTGGGCTTTATGCATTTGTAATTTATGAGTTCGACTTTATAATCAATAAGATTTTATTAATTGATTTAGTATTTTTGTAGATTCTATCTAGTTTTGAATTACCAACTATTTCTTCAAATTCCAGCATCTCATGTCACCTAGTAAAAGGCATCTGGTATATAATGCATTAAAATTACTTGGTGAGATTTATTGCGATGCATCGCAGAATCTTATAAGAAATTTATAAGACATGTGTGTATGCAATTTGATATGAGTATTGCTTTCAGAGAATTTTCTTTTTGAGGGGGCATTTGCTTTCAGAGATAGACTAGTGATAAGAGATAGCTCGGTGATTTTTTATACATCTGATATATAACATATATTGGTTATTCTGTTGCTGTTTATACTGAAGGGCCCCGGATTCTAGGTCCGCCTAGGGCCCCCGAAAACTCAGGACCGGCCCAGCTGGGAGGCGGCATTCCCGTGGGCTCGCCCGACGTCGGAGCTGGTCGACCTCACTGGCCCCGGTTCGGACGACGAGAACGCCTAGGGCAGCTTGCGCGGCGGCGCAGACTTTTTTATTTTATGTTTAATTAATATTTAATGTTAATGTGGGCTTTCGTCGGCGGCTAACCAGTTTTAATGTTTAATTATGTTTAAGTTTGAGCGTGATTGCTCTTTTTTTATGTCAACGTCTATAAAATAGGGGTCGGGCCAGCGTTGGGTGCACACGCCTACTTAAATGAAAAAACAGACACAGACGTCCGTGGGGCCGATCCAAACGGACAAAAAGCGGACAAACCGTGCGTCCGTTTAGGTCGCCCGGTTGGAGTTCTTCTAAATTTCCCGTGGACCAGCGTACAGGTGTTGAGACTGGCTATAGTGGGAGTAACTTCAAGTGTAACATTGTGTCCAACTCAGCAAATTGTTCGCACACGAACACGTCACCGTGTACCCTCGACTCTGGGGGTGATGCACCGCAGCTCACGTCAAAGGAGACCCGTCCGGAAGCGCAGTACGCAAGCAATCCGGCAGGCGCTTTTGAGCACCCAAAACCCCACACGCCCGGGAGGGACCCCGTCAGGGTGCGCGGCGGCTATGGGCTGCCCTAGGTCGGCCTGACCGCCCCTAGGGCCACGAGGTTCGTCGCCCTGCAAACGAAGAACGAACAAAGAACGACGAAGAAGAAGATCAAGGGAGAAGATAAAAGATAAAAAAGTAGTAGATGATTGTTCGATTGTGTGTTGTTCCATCGGCCGTCACCTCTCATCTATTTATGAGGCGGCTGGACTTCCCGTACAAGAAAAGGACTCCAAATCACGTCCAAAGCTTTCCAAAATTAACCGAACTCGAATTTAGGTAAGTCTGGGACAGCAGTTCGGTTTTTAGGTCCCACAGGCCACAAACGACCTCGTATGAAGATGAGCCCAAAAGCAAATTTGACTGTTTCGACAAGACGAACAACTTTCATGTTGAACGTTTTTTTATCAGAGGCCATCTTGAGGGGGTTTTCGGCTGTTTTCCGAAGTCTGCGGCAGAAAAATCCAAAACCTGGATAAACATCCCCGGAGTGTCCGGCCATCCTCGGAGAAATCCAAAACCCTGATGATCATTCCCGGAGTGTCCGGCCATCTTGATGCAGCCGCGCATTTTCAGCTCTAACTTTTGCATACAAACTTCGATTGAGACATTTTTTATATCATAATCAACCGCTTCGACGAGACGCACAACTTTCATGTTGAAACTTTTTCCATCTGAGGCAATTTTAATTGGGTTTCAAGCCATTCTTTAATCTGGTGTCAACATGAGCATCTCTGAACTTGTCATAAGTTTTGCACCCGAGCTCTGTTTTAGACCATCTTCATATCCATCTTGATCTTCTCAAAGAGAGCCATCCGATGGTGATTTTCAATAATAAGTTTGAATTAATCTTGACATAGCTTCAAGCTACTCTTTATGATTGTGCCACTTTTGAGCGTCAACACATGCCCCCCTGTTTTTCGGCAAAGCTAGCGTGCCGAAAAATAACTTGCATGAAGTTTGTTCTAAGCGCGATGTCAACACTCCATCGGCCATTTTGTACATGCTTAGGATGATAAGTATATATCGGCCATTTAGATTAGTAACAAAAGTGAAGCTAATCAAACGTATGATGATTTGGTAATTCCCTTTCATGATGTAATAAATTATATTACATCCATGGATTAAAATAAGCCCATTGAGGATAACCAATCATACCTGATGATGAATTCCATGGCATAGGCATTAACGGTATAGTTGAAGAATATGGATAATGTGTGGACCAAAGATGTTGAAACCTTCGGCTTGGTCCTTCATAGTTTTCACTATTTTCCTTCTTCACCTTTGCCGCACTTCTTGTAATGGAAGCTTGCACATAATTCTTTTTTTGAGTACTTCCTTTCAGAACCCATGCTATGTTCCTTTCTTCAAGTTCTTGTGCACTAAGTTTTTGTAGTTTCTTCTTTTGCCAATATGATAAGCCGAGTGAGCACCCCGGCTGTGATTTTGTTTGAAGCAATGGCAATTCTTGTTTTACCTTGTGCACTCTCAACTTCTTCTCTTCAGATTTGGCACTTGATTAACTTGCCTCATTGCCTTTGGTAGCCAATGTCAACACTTTAATTGGCTCTTCTTCATTTGAGATCAAATCTGAAGTAGCACTCTTACGACCATCTTTTTTAATACGGTAAACTTGCTTGACCACCTCTTTCTTGTTCCTTGAGCTCCGGACCGATTCCTTATGATTGAAACAGTCTTTGACATGTGATTGTTCAAATGTTGATCTTTTTAGAGCTGCATAATGTTTGTGAGATGGTCTAAAATAAGATGAAGAATGTGCCCTTGTATCATACCTGTCCCACGATGGATATGGACTTACATGACCATAGGAAGGTATCCATGGCATTGGCATTGGCGGCCCAAAATATGGATACAAATATGTTGCATTCAAATTCTCTTCTTGCCAATACCGATCCTTGGATTTGCGCCTAGGGGGTGATCTTGATGCTTTTGCATTACTTGGCCGATAAGCAATTTTCTCCTCACTTATCTTCTGATATTTTTCCAATAGTTGCACGAAAGTGACTTTCAGCTTTTTACCTTTGTGGTTACCTCGGCCTTTTCTTCCATCGATCTTTGGATTTTCTTGTTGCCCCCCAGTACTTGGCGTCTTCATTGCAACTTTGATGGAATTTTCGCCCTCAAGAATATTTTCATCATGCTCTCGAACAACTTCCTTATTTGAAAGCTTGATCCCATCACCTGCAGTTTTGACCTTCTCATCTTTAAAGGAATCGTCTTGAAGCAGACGATTCAAAAACTTTTTGCCATCAAGACCAATCGGAATAGACTGGTCATCTCTTGGTGTTTCAACAAATTTCAATCGTCCTTTTTCAATGGACGATTTAACTATTTAACGAAACATATTGCAATCCTCCAAATTATGCTTGAACGAATGATGCAACCTACAATACATTCGTCCTTGAATTGATGGCTTGACATGGTGATCAAGAATTCTTATGTAATTATTTTTCAGCAACAAATCAAATATTTGATCACACATGCTTGAATTGAAGGTAAACTTTATATTCTCTAGCCGGTCTTGCCCAAATATTCTCAACAAAGTATAACCTTGGCTTTAAATTTCTGAAATCAAAGTAGTTAGAACATACATGTCTCAATTGAGACCATGCATAAGCCAAGTATGAAGCAAGCAAAGATACCCAATTAGATATGAACTTTAAATAAAGCAATGGGAAAAGCTTTGGCTGCAGTAATAAGTCACTAACAGTCTCTTTGAATGGTAAAATATATTGACCGATATGCTTAGTAACAATTTTATTGCTAACAAGTAAATTGCCCTTCATCATTGGTCTTTCAAAATTACTTATAAGATTTTTCCTAATAGATGCATCAACAATAAAGTTGTGACCAAATCTGAAAATAGGTAAATCACTTGCTAGACATACCTCTTCATACACGCTAGCAGAGCATGATGGTTGTATCACTTGAATAATACTTTGCTCCACTTTTGAATGACTCTCCAATGCCTTGGAATCCTATTTTCCTTCAATAGATTCGGTACACATACTATTTGATTCGGCTTTCTTAATAACCGAATTTTCTTTCTTACCTGAATCAATACTTTTATCTTTTTGAATTTCCAAGGCCTCTCGCTCTTGTCTAATTTTAGCCCACATCTCAGCTTGGCGAGCTTTAAACTTTTTCATCTCAATTTCCATCCACTCCTCATGAGATTGTCCCCCAATACTTTGAGACTCTTCCGGCAATGAGGTGCCGAAACTTTGCAATTATTTAGGGGGTACACTGGGTGGTACAACACTGGGAGAATGCATCATTTGCACAACTCTAGCTTTTACAGCAGCAAAATCATGAGGCTTCCCGCCTTCTATTAGTTCCTATCGAATGGAGTTGCACAAATCCCAAGAAAATGTAAGCTTGTTCTCAATTACCCAGTCTGGATATGGTTGCCCCCCGATGCTTTTAGACTCTTTCGGCAATGAGACGCTGCCAAAATTTCATAGTTGTGTAGGGGGAACATGATATGCCACGGTAGTAGGTGAAGGCATTTGTGCTCCTGTAGAAGTTTCACTTATTCGGCCATGACCATGAAGGTGCGGAGCCGAATTATGGACATCAACAGTTGCGTATGGTGCCAAAAAATTAGTAGCATGAGGTGTAGCATATGATGTTTGAGGGTAATTGGCCGAATAACTACTAGTAGTATGGCCAATTCCCCTATCCACCAGCACGTTTGGATTAACATACTGCAAGTTATTTGCCGATGAATAAAAAGTTGAAACACTTAGTTGCATACTATTGGAAATTCCTACATGGGTGTCACAACTTGATTAATCGAACTCATCATGTTGTTCATCGGCATATAGATTTGTGGGGTTGCCGATGCATGAGAGTTGGGATACATATGTTGCATGTTGCTAAAATTATATGAAGTTGAAGCATGAAGATAATTCTGAATCGGCTGCTTCGCATAATTGATAAAACTAGGGCTAGCCGACACATTATGCTCATTAAACGATCTAGCAACAACATATGCATTATTTGCATCTACTCTAGGGGACTGGGTATTCATATTACCTTTGTAGATTGCGAACCCTAGATGACGATCTCTTCGTAGCAAAAACAGGCCGGAGACCATTCAAAGCTTCATCCCCAGCGGAGTCACCAAAAAGTGTGTTCACACACGAACATGTCACCGTGTACCCTCGACGCCGGGGGTGATGCACCGTAGCTCACGTCGAAGGAGACCCGTCCGTAAGCGCAGTACGCAAGCAATTCGGTGGGCGCTTTTGAGCACCCGAAACCCTACACGCCTGGGAGGGACCCCATCAGGGTGCGCGGTGGCTATGCGCTGCCTTAGGTCGGCCTGACCACCCCTAGGGCCTCGAGGTTCATCGCCCTGCAAACGAAGAACAAGGAAGAAGAAGATCAAGGGAGAAGATAAAAGATAAAAAAAGTAGTAGATGATTGTTCGATTGTGTGTTGTTCAATCGGCCGTCACCGCTCATCTATTTATGAGGTGGCTGGACTTCCCGTATAAGAAAAGGACTTCAAATCACGTCCAAATCTTTCCAAAATTAACCAAACTCGGATTTAGATAAGTCTGGGACAGCAGTTCGGTTTTTAGGTCCCAAAGGCCACAAACGACCTTGAATGAAGATGAGCCCAAAAGCAAATTTGACCGTTTCGATGAGACGAACAACTTTCATGCTGAACATTTTTTGATCAGAGGCCATCTTGAGGGGGTTTTCGGCTGTTTTCCAAAGTCTACGGCAGAAAAATCCAAAATCCGGACAAACATCCCCGGAGTGTCCGGCCATCCTCGGAGAAATCCAAAACCCGGATGATCATTCCCAGAGTGTACGGCCATCCTGATGCAGCCGCGCATTTTCGGCTCTAACTTTTGCATACGAACTCCGATTGAGATGTTTTTATATCAAAACCAACCGCTTCGACGAGACGCACAACTTTCATGTTGAAACTTTTTCCATCTGAATCCGTTTTAATTGGGTTTCAAGCCATTATTTAATCTGGTGTCAACATGAGCATCTCTGAACTTGTCGTAACTTTTGCACCTGAGCTCCATTTTAGACCATCTTCATATTCATCTTGATCTTCTCAAAGAGAGCCATCCCATGGTGACTTTCAATAATAAGTTTGAATTAATCTTAACATAGCTTCAAGCTACTCTGTATGATCGTGCCACTTTTGAATGTCAACACAATTTTACCGAGGCGTGATGCGGGGCACGAGGCAGGCCCGTCGGCCACGCCGCAGGCACGCTGGGGCCCGTGGAGGCAGCGCTGTGTTGCTGGCATGGCACATGCCGTTCCCCGGCGCTGCAGAGGCTGCTCGCTGGGCCCTGACAGAAACTGGGTCAGCACGTGTCTGCCACGTTGTCCACGCGGTCCGGTGGGGGTGGGTTGAACTTGAATTACCTGGCCCAGTGCAGTCCAGTCCAGTCCATCACGTTCTGTAGATCCCTTTGATTCCCTTCCCCGGTAAGCGCAGCTCGGATCCAGTCGTTTTCACTGAGTCGTCGGCGTGTTTCGGCCTTCCACTGAGCAGCATCCGCCGGCAACTGGTGTCACGAGGGCGACGATGCGTGCCACTGTACGTAAGCGTCGGGATCAGACTTGACACGCTGTTACATGCCCGAATGAAACGGTGCTCGTGGAAGAAAAACAAGTCAAAAGTAAGCAGCAAGCAGCATCGTGTGGCAAATGCAGTGGCCGAGGCATGTAGAGGGGTGACATGAGCGCTAGACATGTTGCCACTCGTGTCGTACGCACTATCCTTAATAATATCCCGTATGCAGTCCCAATGGATATCTTTCGGTTGCCCCGACCGTAGTCGTACTTCTGCCCCACACTTGTTGATTACGCGGTACGCCACACACCCTGCGCATAAAAGTGCTGAGAAGAAAAAAGTGTGAAAGTAAAACGAGAGAGGGAGAGCAAATGACCGAACAGTTTTTCTCATTGATTGAAGACCGGGTATTTATACCCACTTTACAAGGCAATTAGGATTACAATGTCGGTAACTACAACCGACTTAACAACCGACTTAAGCATTGATTATTAGGATTAAATTAATCCTTAACACTCCCCCTAATCTATGCTAGTCTAATACGCATCATCTTGATAAAGACTCCTCCGAATATGTGTTTGCCTTGAGAAAGTTCATCATCTTCATTTTGAGAAAGACTCCTCCAAAAACCCTATGGAAAAAAATGTGAGGAGAATTGTATTTGATATGTTGCTAAAACTCCTTTCAACCCAATGGGAAACATAAGGAGAAAATGATGCAACATATAATGATTATTGTCTCTTGATAACCCATATGAGAAAAACCTTTGAAGAAGGATAAAACTCATTAGTGAGTTTAGAGAACAATAAATATGTCTTGAGTACTTCCTTTAAAAACCCTGATAGGGAAAATAGAAAGTATGACATATGATCTTTGAGAAGATATTGCCTCATTAAAAACTGTTATGAGAAACTTTGAGAGAAAACTCATAAGGGAAAAGAGTGTGATTATATATGCCATTGAAAACTCATTTAAAACCCAGTGGAAAAAATATAAGGAGAAAATGTATGACATATACGGGCACTAGTGTTTATATTGTCTCGCTAAAAACCTTTATGAGAAACCAATAGGGAAAACTCATGAAGGAAAAAATAGTACAATATATGCAATCTTAGGATTGTTAATAGGTTATAGATTTGGGAAATTACTCCCCCTGAACATTGCAAACCTGGAGAATGTGTAATACAAATTCCATTGATATGATCATGACTTTATGAATAATCTGTAGGATTTTCAAAGTATGTTGTTTGCATATTGTTTCCTCACTTTCTATAATTTACGAGGATAAGTAATTTTCGAGCAATGTACTTTATGATATTGCTCTTCATATAACCTGTAGTTTTTGAGTAACACAAGTGGTAGCTCTTGATAAATCAAGTTATGTGATTCTGATGAATCTCAACCACATGATTTTGAGTGTGGTTAATCATTCTGCTAAGCCATGCATATTTTGCAATGCTTTTAGATAAAGCAATTATGTCAGAATGATAACTAGAAATAGCCATTAAAGCTCATTTAGATGACTTCCATATGAAGGCTATTCCCGCAAATTCAGTCATTGATATGGCATTGTTGGGATCAAAGAAAGAGCCAATATCATTATATCATATCATGGTCATATCTTGTATTTCCTGATGGAAATATCCAAGCTTTATTGTGAGCTTGAGATATAAGCTAATATTTCTTATATCGGTCATATACCTTTTGTTGGGGGTTGCACTCTAATTTTTTTTTAGCAAATATAGTGTCAGGCCTGACGTAGTTTGCAATTATATGAGTGCTTTGACATTAGTGAGATATAGAACTTCAGGTCCTGATATCACTTCATTAACACCCCTAGGTATGAATGGATTTGTACCCTATCAGGGGTAGTATGACCATATTACATGTCTTTTATTGGTATGATATATCCACATTGAACTTCTCATATATGTATTGGATATATACGTAGATTGATATGTATTCTTGAGAGAATGCTCAAGTTGTAGTCTTAAGCTAAATTTGGTTGAATCCAAATTTTCCGTCTTTAGATGATTTTGTGTATGTTTAGGTCTTGTATAGACATTGATGATGAGGTCATCAATATACACTTAGGTGATGAAAGGAAATCAAATTTGGGATTCCTTTATTAAACATGTAAATAATCATCATTATTCGAGTAATCCTTTTGAAGAAGGAACTCATTTAGTCGGTAGTACCATATGATTTCCGACTATTTCAAGTCATAGAGTGACTTGTGAGTTTTACACAAAACTTGTTGCGATTTGCTTTTGGATTTGGAAGTATAAGCCCTTCAGGGACTTCAATAGAGATATCCGAAATAAGTGACTCATATGAGTATGTAGCCACATCCATCAACTACATGGATAATATTATTATTTTTATTGCCAATGATATTTAGTATCGAAACATAATTCCACTCATACCAAGCGGGTATGTTACATTGTAATCGATGTCGGGTCTCTGCGTGAACCCTTTTGCTACAAGCCTCGCTTTCTCACCACCTCATTGACTTAGTCTATGAATGAGAAGTGTTTAGTATTCCATACGGAAGATACTTATGAGGAGTAGGTATTACTGCGGTAAATACTACTCGTTTGCAGAGCGAGTACTATTCTTCATTACTTGCTTCCTTTTATGTGAACCAATATGAATGCAAGAGGCACTCTACCATGGATTTTGGTTCAGGGCCCAAAAGGTTTTAGCAATTTGAGAAGAAATATATGTCGACAAATGTAGTCTTTAGTTTATATGATTCTGATGGAATCATTGAAGTTTGTGGATAATATATTTATTCCTTTTTGACTCCTTGTGATTTCCTATAACAAATGGAGTTAAGGTGTTTCGATGTTCCGGCACCAAAACATTTGTGCACATTTATGCCGGGCTTTGGATGATGAGCATCCAGTGAGGTGTCTTTCAACTTGATGTTGAATTACATTTACTGGTTGAGGATTTGATTTCCTCTGTTTCCGCGGAAGCATGTGAGAAGTTATATCTCATGTTGTCAGATTTTCTCCCCCTCTTGCTCTCATTTGGGGAGAAGAGTGGTTTATCAGGTACCTCCACTCTTTCTGACACTTTACTGCAGGAATATAGAATTTAGTGACACCTTGTCATCAGTAAATGTATGTGGCAGATTTGCAATGTGTTGCAAATATATGATTCTCTAAACTTCTAGTTCAGATTCTTTGAGTACGTGGATATAAGGATTGAATGTCAATAACATTTCTAATTTATTTATCGGCATTCTTTATGGTACTTATCTCCCCCTAATGCCAGAAAATATCCTTATTGCTGATGCAATCAGCATACGGGGCTATGAACAATTTTGATTGACGGATAAATTATTATTCCTCACATAGATCCCTAATTTTCTGTGAGAGCCCATTGATGTACGCCGGAGTGGTGATATCGGTATGTAACCAAATTATCGCAGATGGGGAATACTTTGTTGATTTCCACGTAGTAACTACAAGGGGAAAGTAGTATCATATGCAGTTGGTATGATTTAGATCATACTTACGGTGTGTAAGGCCGTATGTGTCCAACAAGAGGCTGGTAAATTTACAATTCTTTAAAAGTGGTCATGTAATTCATTTGACTATCTTTGATAAGAAATTTAGTTAAACCATTCTGGGTATGTACATAGGGTACTGAATGCAATCAGAAAATTCTCGTGAAATGAGTTCAACGACATTATCCATTCGAATGGGTTTATCCTTTGTTCAAGAGAATTTGCTCCTACATTGATAAGTTAAGCAATTTATTGGGTAAGATCATGGTTGTGTGTGATAAGAGACACACTTAAAAACATTTATGAATGTGTATATGAGTACCATGAAGTATCTAAATTACCCCAGATAATGGTTCAACATTCCACATATATCTTTTGAATGTGTTCAAGAAAGAATAAGTGGCTCATTTAGAATTTTAAGGTGAGAGTTTCTTAAAACAGATTTCCCCTATGGCACATGTGGTAAACATATAATCTGATGATATGGGGAATATTTTGCAACTTGTTAAGTTGTGACCAAAAGAATTGTCAATAATTTTCTAATCATCCCCAAACCAGGATGGCTAAGGCTATCAAGCCTAATATTTAATTTATTAATACTTAGAAAATCATTGTGTACGCAACAATATTGAGTATGAATTGAAACATACATTCAAATTTATCAAATGTTGTATCCAAGGGATATGATATTGGACATTTTACTACATGTAGTAGTACAAGTATACGCTAATAATATGTTGGGATAATTAGGAGATTACCTGAGGTCTCCGATATTATTGAGTGCAAATAAGTTCATCCTGCATTCTTTTACTAGATTTTGGTCCTCTTTCTGATGAAGATTCTGAGAACAATCCTTTACCAGAATATTTCTGATTTGTTATTTGAAAATTTTCAAATTTATACGGTTGAACTTATTGGCCTTTTTAATAAATTTGTGGTGTGGTTTGACCATATGTTTGAGGGTCTGGTAATTATAGTATGATATTTGTATAACCACACATTTGACAAACTTGAGAGTTGTCCTTGTGATCGTTTGAAAATGATATATTTCCTAATAAGAGGTAATTTTGTCTTTTAGCCTACACTTTACTTTGAATTCCTTGTGGTTCATTTTTGTGACCACTGGCTTGCATAGTATTCTCAGTACTTGCAAATATTTCAAATAATGGTATAGCACCCATGGGGTAAATCTGATGATTTTAAGAAATTCTATGTTTCTTGATCATAAAAATGGTAGTACCATCTTAAGAGGATGTAAAGTGCATTAAGGGCTTTTCAACTGGATCTGTATATAGGAAAATATTTGATCACGAGATCTCAACTTGAAGTTGATTAAGTGATAATACTGTGAGCTGCGATAAACTTGATGTCTATCGAATGGGTGATCATTCGTGATGTGCTCATGGCAGCATGTTTCTCTTAAGGGAAAAATTGAAGTGAATAAATATTCTTCCATAATTACTTAGTTTGAGAACTAAGTGAAGTTGGTGACATATAAAATGCAACATGTATATACTTAGCTATCAAGAGAATAGCCATGGCATTTTTTAAGGTGGAGTTATAGTGGCCACAATGCCATAGATGAATACAATGACTGATGTCATAAATCATCTTAAAAGAAACATTCCCGCCTAACATGAATTTGCATTTGGAAATATCATCCATGTGTTACATGAAAAAGGCTCATGCATTTATTTAATTTACTTCTAGGAGTAAGCGATATATATGGATAAAATGGTTTGTTTGAGAACAATCATGGCCAAGGTGATCCTTGGCGAACTTGGGTGTATCCTTCAATACAACGCATGTGATGAAATTGTTGCTAATGTTTTGGACCCCATTCTTGAGGACAAGTATTACTTTACAGTCATGGCCAAAACGCATAGACTTTGCATGTTAAACATTGGTTAGTCACTATGAAAGTATAACCACAATGTGATGTGGACATTGCAACAGTGTTGTGACACTCATTCGTTGCTATAAATTATGGTCTCCGTCTTGATAGATGTGCGACACAATAATCACAAATAGTGACATACACTCCACTGCCATGCATTTTACCAATGTATACCGGAAGGTAATCACAGGTATATGATAATATTTTCGTAGTTTCCTATGATATATTCAAGCAAACTGAGGCTTGAATAGTTGATACTAGCACAAAAATACCATTTCGGCATATAGTGAGTGTGCAAGAACAATATTTACTATGAGAGTAAAATATTTTAGTTAACAACAACAATAAATGCTTCGGAGAAGCAAATTTTAGTTCGGCTGATGCCTCATAGCCATATGTGTAGACCTCAATTTATATAGGATAACACTTTGAAGATAATCACCAATATGGTGTAGATCTCGCAGTAATAGAAAACATAGTCTGACTTTTGTCAGTAGATGTTCATATCTCTGTTACCTTATGTTATGCTACATATTTAAGAAAATCACTTTGAAGGTAATCATCTGTCAAAGTGACATGATGTAGACCTTGCAGTAATAGTGGATAGTCTGTAAAATTAATTTACAGTAGACGCCAGTATCACCTTATGATATCTTGAGGTAGTCACATATAATATTAATATTTGGAAGGGCACTTTGAAGGTAATCATCTTGGCAAATGACAAGACGTAGGCCTCGCATTAATGAGGGATAATCTGCAAATTCTGCAGTAGATGCCATCAATACCTTGTGATTCACAAATAAGATTATTTGAGGTAGTCGTAATAAGTACGACACTTCAATTTATGTCGAGAATTGCACGAAAATTATTTTCAACTGCAAAGATATGGTTGTTGCACTAAATTAAACATGTTATATGGATTGCTTGAAAAGCAAACAGATTAAACTCTATATTAATTAGATCTGAGGATCTAAACAAAAAGTCTGGGGACTATTCTGTAGTTGTTACGGCCTGAAAAATCATTTCAGAAATCTAGGTTATCAGATGTGAAGTACAGTTTGTGTTGAACATGTCATGTAGGTATTAATGTACAAATATCAGAAAGTAGGAGGGCTGAATAGAAAATCCGCCAGAGGGATAAGGTTGCCTCCACTGTTTCTCATGTGCGGTTCCACGATGGGGATTTTTCTAATCGCCGTCGTTATCCAGTTTGGCTCTGTGCCTTTACAAATCAATCGATTCTTTTGGCTTCGACCGCCCATCGTAGCCGCCGGGAGATCGAGGACTTGCAACCCGTGAGCGCTGACTTGCCTCGCGCTGAGGTTCGCCGCTGTGCGCTGGACGCCGCCTGAGGAACTGCGCCGCATCCCCATGGAGGGACGCGACCTCGCGCCGCTGCGCCCTGCTACCGGCCGGAAGGGCAAGGCCCCGCCGTCGCGCTCGATGGGATTGTCGTGCCATGCATTGGATGCTGCGGGGTGGCCGTGGCTGCCAGCGTATGTCGCTGCCGCGAATCACAACGCGGCGATCCGCGTCGGGTGGATCCGCCGATGCCTCTGAAGCGCCAGGAGGAGCACCATCAAGGCCGAGGGCCATCGCGTCCTCGGCGTCGGATAGCGTCGTCGCCACGGCTGTGCATCATGGTCTCGATGTTGGGGCGAGCATGGCGTCGTCGGTACTCTTCTCTTGTTCTTCTTCCATTCCTTTTCCCTTGTTGCGTGGCCTAATGCTCTCGGTAGAGGCGTGCGTGATAACATCGGTAGAGGCGTGCGTGATAACGTGTGAAAGTAAAATGAGAGAGGGAGAGCAAATGACCGAACAGTTTTTCTCATTGATTGAAGACCGGGTATTTATACCCACTTTACAAGGCAGTTAGGATTACAATGTCGGTAACTACAACTGACTTAACAACCGGCTTAAGCATTGATTATTAGGATTAAATTAATCCTTAACAAAAAGGATGGGAGGATATAAAAGCAGAGGCCCCCGTTCTCCTGTTGTCTTTGGACCGAAAGGCAAACGCCCAATTGATCCGTAAATCTGCTATAAAGGCATGTACAATAGTGGCATATGAATATAGATGTCACATGACAAAAAGTAGTTTCAGACATTTATATTGATTTTTTCTCCCCAATGCAAGCTACTACTAGTAGGCATCATCAAATAATATAAAGTAGACTCTCACTACACATACATCCCTACTCTCCACTTCAACTTTTCCAACTTTATGCATCGGATCATATTTTTTCTCTTCAAGCACCCGCTTCCTGCAGAGGATCCCGCTTCCCTATCCGAACCTACTTTTCCTGACATCCGATCCTACATGGCATGTGAGGCATCACCCTGGGGCTATGCATTGGCCATGCCCTAAGTGGTCCTTGGAATGAAGGAACATGCAAAATATATGAAAAGAAAATTGTAGAAATCATGCTGGAATTTAGTCTATGTTTGGACCAGCCTAATAGTATTTTCAGAATTCATAATAAATTCTAGAGGCCCATCTAGCCAATTAATGCAAGGCAAGAGGTGGAACTAAAATTTAGTCTCATACTGCTCATCTAGTAGGAGTTAGACCTCTTATAAGGGAGGTTGTTTCTCCACATGTATGAGGATGAGAACAAGAGAGACATTCACATGCGCTTCTCCTCCGCCGCCCGCCTCGCCACGTCGCGGGTTGTGGGAATAAGCCGAGCCGTTGTCTAAATTTTTACCACGCACGACTGGTATACGAAAGGTCTCACGGGAGATGAAAAGTTTTGTTGTAGTGGAGATTGAATACGAACGCTGCACCCTTCAGCTGCTGTCTGTTCGTTTCATCTCCTGATTTTGCTTTGCCTCCCATCGCTGCATGTTCGCCTCCTTCTCCTGTGCCTATAAAAAAGAGGTCACCCCTCTCCACAGAGGCACATCAGAACATCATCTTCATCGCGCCACCAAGTTCCAAACTCTGAGCTGCTGCTAGGTTCTTCCCCATCCCGGCTTGCGGCGTGCACCTGCAGGTCGGGACAGTAGGCTTCCGAAACCCCGCCACTTTGAGTTCTGTATGGAAGAAGGGTGATAATGTTTTTGGGGAGCGCTCTGCGTGACTACTGACTTCTTTATCATGGAAGCCACGAATGCCGACGACTACTTCTCAAACAACGACTTCATCCCGGACATTGACAACCTCTTCGATGACATGACCGGCGAGGACGTCAACGCCAACCCCAGCGCTACTGTCGCAGCTCAGTACGTCTTCGTGTTCTTTCTGTTTGAGATCCTGCCACAGTTTCTTGCTCTAGCTTCTCTTATAAATTTGTTATGTTCATATTCACTACTTCATATGCTTTTTGCATACTCTTTGTTAGATTGCATGACTTGTCTTATCTCAACTTTGATAGTCATGTTTTATCTACTATTTTTGTTAATAAAATCATATGGTAAATTGCTCATATTTTCAACAATCCGAAAACCTTATTATAGGCAATTTACCCCGAGTGGTTTTGCTGCTTCCACGAGGCCTCCTATGTTTGAGGGTGTGCACTATAAGAGACGGCGTGTGAGAGTCGTTCTATGGTTTCAAACCATGAGCTGCTATAATGCCACTCTTGGCAAACCTGAAGGAGTTCTTGATCCTCAAAAGGAACAAGCTTTTTCAGAAAACTGGTACCTTATTTAAGGCTGCTCTCTTGAGTGTTCCTGATGAGAACATAGTTGATGCCTATGCGTCAATTGATACTGGCAAAGATATGTGGGACGCACTCGAGGCCAAGTTTGGGGTCTCAGATGCTGGCACTGCGCTGTATATCATGAAACAGTTCTATGACTACAGGATGACTGATGAGCGCTCCGTGGTTGAGCAAGCTCACGAGATACAATGATTTGCTAGAGAACTTGAACACTTCAATTGTATGTTACCAGACAAGTTTGTTGCCGGAGGCATCTTCACTAAGCTTCCTCTCTCGTGGAGGAAATTTGCTACCTCTCTGAATCATAAGAGGCGGGAGTTTTCCGTTCCGGATCTCATTGGTACTCTTGATGTGGAAGAAAAGGCGAGAGCAAAAGACATACGTGCTCGATGCTCGAGGTATTGAGGGAGGTTCTATTACCAATCTGGTACAGAAGGAAAACTTCCAGCCTCACAAGTTCAAGAACAAGGGAAAGTTTGATGGGAAGAACAAGGCTTCGCAGCACACCAACTTCAAGAAGAAGACTGGCAAGAAGAAAGGTGTTTGTCATGTCTGCGGAGATCCTGATCATTGGGCTCCTAGTTACCCTAACCGTTATGACAAGCGTCAATATGGAAAAGGCGACAAGATCGCCAATGTTGTCATTGGTGACACTGAGATGAAGGATGTTGGGTACTGTATAATTCCCACTATTCTCTCAGTATGTCGTTCTCCTGATTGGTTGATTGACACGGGTGCTAATGTACATGTATGCAGTGGTATTTCCATGTTTTCTTCTTGTCAGGCCACAGGGACTACTTCCATGCTGATGGGCAACAATTCAAATGCTTTTGTTCATGGTGTTGGCACGGTTGATCTGAAGTTTACTTTGGGGAAGATCGTGCGGCTGAAGAACGTGCATTATGTCCCCTGCGTCAATAAAAATCTTGTTAGTGAGTCTCTTCTGTGTAGAGATGGCTACAAGCTTGTCTTCAAGGCCAATAAATTTGTACTGTCCAAGTATGGAACTTTTATTGGTAAAGGTTATGAATCTAGAGGCTTGTTCAGACTATCCTTGCCAGATGTTTGTAATAAAGTTGTTAATCATGTTTGCAACAATAGTGAATCAAATGTCTGGCATTCACGTCTCTGTCATATTAATTTTGGTTGCATGACGTGGTTAGCCAAGTTGAGCTTAATCCCTAATTCCACCGTTGTCAAGGGATCTAAGGTTCAAGTTTGTGTGCAAGCTAAGCAACCTCCTAAGTCTCATACAACCGCGGAAACATGGAATTTGGCACCGCTAGAACTCATACATTCATATCTTTGTGAAATGAATGGTGTTTTGTCAAAAGGTGGAAAGAAATATTTCATGACGTTAATTGATGACTCCACTAGATACTGCCATGTGTATCTTCTGAAATCAAAAGATGAGGCTTTGAACTTTTTCAAGATCTATAAAGCTGAAGCGGGAAACCAACTTGATTGAAAGATCAAGAGGCTTAGGTCCGATCGTGGTGGAGAGTATTTTTTCAATGAATTTGATTCTTTTTGTGCAAAACATGGTATAATCCATCAGAGGGCACCTCCCTATTCACCTCAGTCAAATGGGCTAGCCGAAAGAAAGAACCGTACTCTAACTGATTTGGTTAATGCCATGTTAGACACGTCGGGTCTCTCCAAGGCATGGTGGGGGGAGGCGATATTGACTGCATGTCATGTCCTAAACTGAGTTCCCACAAAGAACAAAGAGATAGCTCCATTTGAGGAATGGGAGAAGAAAAGGTTGAAACGCTCTTACCTACGAACCTGGCGCAGCTTGGCGAAAGTCAATATGCCAATTCCAAAGAAGCACAAGCTTTGACCCAAAACTGTGGATTGTGTTTTCCTAGACTATGCTTTTCACAGCATTGGTTGTAGATTCTTGATTGTAAAATCTGGGGTATCAGACATGCATGTGGGTACAATCATGGAGTCGAATGATGCAGCTTTCTTTGAATATATCTTTCCCATGAAAGATATGGGTAGCTCATCAAATCAGGAGTTGCCTAGTTCATCGAGTCAGGATGTAGTTGCAATTTCTGAACCTACCATCCTGATGCAACATCTTGAAGATCCTGTGGAGGATAACAATGAGACTCCTAAAAGGAGCAAGAGGCAGAGGACTACAAAGTCCTTTGGTGATGATTTTCTTGTGTATCTCATAGATGACACTCCCAGTTATATTTTAGAGGCTTACGCATCTGAAGATGCTGACTACTGGAAGGAAGCGGTCTGTAGTGAGATGGATTTCATCTTGGCAAATGAAAGTTGGGGGATCACTGATCGTCCTTATGGGTGCAAATGGGTATTCAAGAAGAAGCTTAGGCCTGATGGTACTATTGTGAAGTACAAGGCACGGCTCGTGGCCAAAGGTTATACCCAAAAGGAAGGTAAAGACTTCTTTGATACTTACTCACCTATGGCTCGACTGACCACTATTCAAGTACTACTTTCACTAGCTGCCTCACATGGTCTTCTCGTTCATCAAGTGGATGTTAAGACTGCTTTCCTAAATAAAGAGTTGGACGAGGAAATTTACATGGAACAACCAGATGGGTTTATAGTGGACAGTCAGGAAGGAATGGTGTGTAAATTGTCAAAGTCTTTGTATGGACGCAAGCAAGCACCTAAGCAGTGGTATGAGAAGTTTGAAAGAACTTCAACAGCTGCAGGCTTTGTTGTAAACGAAACTGACAAATGTGTGTACTATCGTCATGGTGGGGGCGAGGGAGTTATTGTTTGCTATTATGTTGATGACTGATACGACCATTTTGCATAATATTTTCCTACTGTTATTTATAATGTTTTTAATCAATATAACACTTTGTGGAGCAATTCAAATGCCTTTTCTCTCTTAATTTGCAAGATTCTTATGAAGGTACCAGAACCTCAGATAGGTACCTGTGGGTGACTAGTAGTGTTGATTACATCTTGTAGTTGATGCTATATGGTTTATTTGGTGGAAGATTATATGTTTAGATCCATTATGCTATTTAATATCCCTCTGATCTTGAGCATGCATATTATTTATGAGTAGTTACCTTTGTTCTTGAGGCCACGGGAGAAGTCATGTTGCAAGTAGTCATGTGAATTTGATATGTGTTCGATATTTTGATGATATGTATGTTGTGATTCCCTTAGTGGTGTTATGTGAACGTCGACTACATGACACTTCACCATCTTTGGGCCTAAGGGAATGCATTGTGGAGTAGTTATTAGATGATGGGTTGCTAGAGTGACAGAAGCTACCCTAATTCCGTAAGGGACTGATTTGGATCCATATGTTTAATGCTATGGTTAGATTTTATCTTAATACTTTTCTTGTAGTTGCGGATGCTTGCGAGGGGGTTAATCATAAGAGGGAGGCTTGTTCAAGTAAGAACAGCACCCAAGCACCGGTCCACCCACATATCAAATTATCAAAGTAGCGAACGTGAATCAAACCAACATGATGAAAGTGACTAGATAAAATTCCCGTGTGCCTTCAAGAACGCTTTGCTTATTATCTGATACCGTTTTGGCATGTCCTTTTCCATCCAAAGGATTGGGCTACCTTGCCACACTTTATTTACCATTACCGTTACTTGTTACAAATTATCTTGCTATCAAACTAACTGTTACCGACAATTTCAGTGTTTGCTGAAAACCACTTGTCATTTCTTTCTGCTCCTCATTGGGTTCGACACTCTTACTTATCGATAGGACTATGATTGATCCCCTATACTTGTGGGTCATCAAGACTCTTTTCTGGTGCCGTTGCCGGGGAGTGAAGTGCTGTTGGTAAGTCGAAATCGGTAAGAAAAAATTTATATTACGTGCTGAAATTTATTGTCACTTGTTACTATGGAAAACAATCCTTTGAGGGGTTTGTTCGGGGTATCTTCACCTTGACTGGAAACACAAAGAGTTGCCCCTCAACCTACTGCACCTACTGAAAATATTAGTTATGAAATTCCTTCGGGTATGATAGAACAACTACTAGCTAATCCTTATGCAGGAGATGGAACGAAGCATCCCGATATGCATTTGATTCATGTGGATGAAATTTGTGGATTATTTAAGCTTGCGGGTTTACCCGGAGATGAAGTTAAGAAGAAGGTTTTCCCTATATCTTTGTGGGGAAAAGCATTGACATGGTATAGGCTATGCGATGATATTGGATCTTGGAACTGGAATCGATTGAAATTGGAATTTCACCAAAAAATTTATCCTATGCATCTAGTTCATCGTGATCGGAATTATATATATAATTTTTGGCTCGTGAAGGGGAAATTATCGCTCTAGCTTGGGGGAGGCTTAAGTCAATGTTATATTCATGCCCCAATCATGAGTTCTCAAGAGAAATTATTATTCAGAATTTTTATGCTCGGCTTTCTCGTGATGATCAACCCATGCTCGATACTTGATAATCCACAAGTATAGGGGGTCGTTTGTAGCCTTTTCGATAAATAAGAATGTCGAACCCAACGAGGAGCTAAAGGTAGAACAAATATTCCCTCAAGTTCTATCGACCACCGATACAACTCTACGCACACTTGACGTTTGCTTTACCTAAAACAAGTATTAAACTATTTTGCAAGAATAAAACTACGAGTACTTTGTGAGAATAAAACTACGAATATATTGCAAGGTAATAAAAGTAGATAGCTTTTGTCAAACAAGAAAGTCTTTTGTCCCTAGGTGATCGATAACTAGACCGGTGATCATTATTGCAACTTTATATGAGGGAGAGGCATGAGCTAACATACATTCTCTACTTGGATCATATGCACTTATGATTGGAAATCTAGCAAGCATCCGCAAATACCAAAGATCATTAAGGTAAAACCCAACCATAGCATTAAGTATCAAGTCCTCTTTAGTCCCATACGCAATAGCCCACTTACTCGGGTCTGTGTATTCTGTCACTCACGCCACCCACTATAAGCAAATTATGAACGTATTGCAACACCCTACAGCGGGGATCCCTCGCGTTTGCGCGACATGGAGGGAACCATAGGACAACACCAAAATAAAACATACAACTCACACAAACCACGATCATCTATCAACCCATAGGACAAAATAGATCTACTCAAACATCATAAGATAGTCATAGATCATTGGGAAATAATATATAGCATTGAGCACCATGTTTAAGTAGAGATTACAAAGGGTAGAAGAGAGGTTACACCGCTGTATAGAGGGGGAGAGAGTTGGTGTTGACGGCGGCGAAGTTGTTGGATTAGATCGTCGTCACGATGATTGCCCCGGCGACGCTTCGGCGCCACCAGGAGAGAGGGGGAGAGATCCCCCCTCCTCCTCCTTCTTCCTTGGCCTTCCCCCTAGATGGGAGGAGAGTTCCCCCTCTGGTCCATGGCCTCCATGGTGGCGGAGGGGCAGGAGCCCCTCCTAGATTGGATCTATCTTCTGTTCTCTTCTGTTTTGCGCTCCTGTTTTCCGGCCCTTCATCATTTCTTAAATTCTTGGAGATCCGTAACTCCGATTGCGCTGAAATTTTTACACGATTTTTTTCCATAAATTATCTTTCTTGTGACCAAAGAAGGGCCCCAACCGATTTACGGCGAGGGCACAAGACACCTGGGCGCGCCAGGGGGTTTGGGGCGTGCCCTGGTGTATCTTGGGAGCTGTGGGCCCCCGTTTGCATTGATTCCATCTCCCAAAAATCACAAATATTCCAAAATAATTCTCTGTAAATTTTTATCGCGTTTGGACTTCGTTTGATATGGATATTCTATGAAACAAAAAACATGCAACAAACAGGAACTGGCACTAGGCACTGGATCAATAGGTTAGTCCAATAAATCATATAAAATGTTGCCAAAAGTATGTAAAAGTTGTATATTATTGGCATGAAACAATAAAAAATTATAGATACGATGGAGATGTATCAGCATCCCCAAGGCTTAATTCCTGCTCGTCCTCGAGTAGGTAAATGATAAAAAATATAATTTTTGATGTGGAATGCTACCTAGCATAATCTTGATCATAAATCTAATCATGGCATGAATATTAAGACACGAGTGATTCAAAGCAATAGTCTATAATTTGACATAAAGACATCAATACTCAGGCATCCCAACAAACAATCGTGTCTTTGATATGTCTCCGTCGTATCTACTTTTCCTAACGCTTTTCCTCTTGTTTTGGACTCTAATTTGCATGATTTGAATGAAACTAACCCGGACTGACGCTGTTTTTAGCAGAACTACCATGGTGTTGTTTTTGTGCAGAAATAAAAGTTCTCGGAATGGAACGAAACTTTGCGAGGATTTTTTATACAATAAAAGATAATTTATGGAGCCAAGAACCACCGGAGAAGGGCACCTGGGTGGGCACAACCCACCAGGGCGCGCCACCCCCTCCAGGCGCGCCCAGGTGGGTTGTCACCACCTGGTGGCCCCGCAGACCCTGAAACCGACGCTATAAAATCCTATTTTTCCAGAAAAAAATTAGGGAGAAAGAATTATCATGTTCCACGAGACGGAGCCGCCGCCACCTCCTGTTCTTCATCGGGAGGCCAGATCTGGAGTCCGTTTGGGGCTCCAGAGAGGGGGATCTTCGATCTTCGTCATCACCATCCCTTCTCCATCGCCAATTCCATGTTGCTCCCCATCGGGAGTGAGTAATTCATTCATAGGCTCGCTGGTCGGTGAGGAGTTGGTTGAGATTCATCATGTAATCGAGTTAGTTTTGTTAGGGCTTGATCCCTAGTATCCATTATGTTCTGAGATTGATGTTGCTATGACTTTGCCATGCTTAATGCTTGTCACTTTGGGCCCGGGTGCCATGATTTCAGATCTGAACCGTTTGTGTTATCATCATTATATCCATGTTCTAGATCCGATCTTGCAAGTTATAGTCACCTACTACGTGTTATGATCCGGCAACCCCGGAGTGACAATAGTCGGGACCACTCCCGGTGATGACCGTAGTTTGAGGAGTTCATGTATTCACCGTGTGTTAATGCTTTATTCCGATTCTCTATTAAAAGGAGGCCTTAATATCCCTTAGTTTCCAATATGGACCCCATTGCCACGGGAGGGTAGGACAAAAGATGTCATGCAAGTTCTTTCCATAAGCACGTATGACTATTTACGGAATACATGCCTACATTATATTTATGAACTGGAGCTAGTGCCGTATCGCCCTAGGTTATAACTGTCTCATGATGAATATCATCCAACAAATCACCGATCCAATGCCTACGATTTTCCTACATATTGATCTTGCTAAGTTACTACAGCTGCTGTTACTATTGCACTTGCTACGAAACTACTGCTATCACTATTACCGTTACTGTTGCTGCTGCTACTATTATCAAAACTATCATACTACTTTGCTACTGATCACTTTGCTGCAGATAATTAATCTCCAGGTGTGATTGAATTGACAACTCAGTTGCTAATACTCTCAAATATTCTTTGGCTCCCCTTGTGTCGAATCAATAAATTTGGGTTGAATACTCTACCCTCGAAAACTGTTGCGATCCCCTATACTTGTGGGTTATCAAGACCTTTTTCTGGCGCCGTTGCTGGAGAGCATAGCTATATTTGTTGAGTCACTTGGGATTATTATCAAATTATCACTATGAAGAATCTGAAGGATGCTAAGAGTAAGATTTTTCCCTCTAAGATGAGGGGAGGTAAGGAACTGCCATCCAGCTCCGCTTTAGATTCACCTTCTGTTATAAGTAAACTTGCAACACCATCACATGCTATCAATTCTGATATGTCGCAAGTTATTGATGATGCTACTTCTGCTATGAATGCTACTCATGATGATGCTAGTACCTTGCTTGATGATGATGTGCCACTAGGTGAATTTCTTAATGAACAAATTGCTAGAGTAAGACAGCATGATATTGTTGAAACTGATGATGAGCTTGAAACTGAAAACCTTGAAACACCTATTAGAACTAGCCCTCCTAGATATGAATTGCCAAAGGTACCGGAAGGTTATGTTATGGGTGAGGAGGCAACTAGAGATATTCTTGCTTGTAAGGATAGAGATGATCTAGAAAAATTATTAAGCAAGTATAAAGAAAGATCTTTGAATGCTAGAATGAAATGTGATCCTAAGTTTGCTACTTCACCTATCTTTATTGATGATAAGGATTATGAATTCTCTGTCGACCCAGAGTTAATTACTTTCGTTGAATCTGATCCTTTCCATGGTTATGAAACTGAAACTGTTGTGGCACATCTTACTAAGTTGAATGACATAGCCACCCTTTTTGCTCATGAGGAGAAAATTCGCTATTACTATATACTCAAATTATTTCCGTTCTCATTAAAGGGTGATGCTAAAGCTTGGTACAATACTCTTGCTCCCGGTTGTGTGCGTAGTCCCCAGGATATGATTTATTACTTCTCTGAAAAATATTTCCCTGGTCATAAGAAACAAGCTACCTTGCAGGAAATATTTAACTTTGTGCAAATTGAAGAAGAGAGTCTCCCACAAGCTTGGGGGAGGCTTCTCCGTTTGCTTAATGCTTTGCCTGATCATCCTCTTAAGAAAAATGAAATACTTGATATCTTCTATAATGGACTAACCGATGCTTCTAGGGATTTCCTAGATAGTTGTGCTGGTTGTGTTTTCAGGGAACGAACTATTGGGCAAGCTGAAGAATTATTGAATAACATATTGAAAAAATATGGTGATTGGACTCTTCCTGAAACACCATCTAAACCCACTCCGAAGAAGAGGGGTATTTTATATCTCAGTCCTGAAGATATGCAAGAGGCAAAGAAATCTATGAAGGAAAAAGGTATTAAAGCCGAGGATGTCAAAAATTTACCTCCTATTGAAGAAATACATGGGCTTGATACACCACCACCACCTAAGGTAGTAGAGGTAAATTATATAATGAAACTCAATGATAATGATAATCCTCACAATATGCACCCTAGCCAATGCCTTTATGAGTTTGAAAACTACATTAGAAAGCAAGATCACTTCAATGCAAATGTTATGAAACAGTTGAAATATAATTCTGATATGATTACTCGCTTGAGTGACTTGTTATTTAGAATCTCAAATGATGTTAGAGGTATAGGGAAGCATGCTTCTATGGTTCAAACTCAGTTAGAACAAGTTACTAAATCTCAAAGAGAATTGTTAGATGAAATGAACAATAATATCAAAGATCATGCTGTTAGAGTAATGACTAGAGGAGGTAGAATGACTCAGGAACCACTTTATCCTGAGGGACACCCAAAAAGAATTGAACAAGACTCTCAAAGAGTTGACACCGATGCACGTAGTCCTTCTAAAAAGAAAAAGAAGAAGAAAAATGATAGGACTTTGCATGCCTCTAGTGAACCTGAAGTAGAAAAACCTCCTGATAATGATAATGAAGTGTAACATCCCAAATTTTCAATTTGGATGTTATACTTAGGTCATCATATGCATATCATATTTTATTTGTATTTTGTTTGTGATCCTAGAAATCTTAAGCAACTCAAGGACCCACGGAGAGAGTTGGGGATTTCATTTATTTTCATATTTGAATTTTTCTCAAATTTGAAAAGAGGATCATTTTGGTTTTAATAATTTTTCTCTCCAAAATATTTCCAATATAAAAAATAAAAGAGAGGAGATAAAATGACTTCTCCAAAATAAAAGAAATATTGAAGGAAAAATGTTAAAATCAAATAAATATTTTATTTGGATTTTTATTACTATTTTATTTGAATTAGGAAAAATATGCATTTTCCAAATTTCAGTTTTAGGCCAAAAAAATGTTCACTTTGTTCTAAATATTTTATTTAGACCGAGAAAATTGTTTTTGGCATTTTTAGAAATTTTATATATTTTATTAGAATTTTTCTTTGGTGGAATTTTATTTAAAAAAAAAACTTTTCGCCCGACTCGGCCGAAGCCCAGCCGAGCAGGCCGCAGCCCAGCGCCCCGTGCCGCCTTCCTCCCGCGCGCTGCCGTGCTCGGCATGGACGCCGAGGAGAGTCCGAGCCGGACTCTGCCCCGGGCCGGCCCCTCCCCTCCTTAAATACCGGCCGCCGCCCCCCCTCACCTCGTCCCGCTCCACCACCGCACCCCGCGCCGCGCCGCAAGCCGTCGCTGCACTGCCGCCGCTGCACTGCCGCCGCCGCCTCGCCGCACCCTGCGCCGCGCGCCGCCTGCCCCGCCGCCCCGCGCAGCCGCGCCGCCGCCGCCGCACGCCCCGCGTCACCGGAATCCGAGCCGCCGCCGTCGGATCTCGCCGTCCCGTTTTTTTTCGGTTTTAGGTAAAAACTGCCGGGTTTTTTTTTAAACCCTAGTTCGGTTTTTTTTTATTTTATTAGATCGGTTTGGTTTATCTTCGGTTTCGTTATTTAGCAAGCGCCCGCTCGTTCGTTCGCCCGTTCGTCTCTGTTAGCGGACGTTCGTCCGATAATTTTGTTCTTTTTATTTTCTTTTTTCGGCCAGGGATCTATCCACGATTACTTTTATCGCAGATTAGCCCCTGATTTTCAAACCCTCGCCGTTTCTAAACCGTTTGTCCAAATCCAGTGAAACCAATGCCAAAATCTTTGTCTCGAGCCCCTCTTTCTGTTTAATCAACTTAAATATGATTTTGACAATTTAAAATTTGGTTTCAAGCAGATTTGAATTCGAAGTTCTTTTGACCATAGTTTCAGTTCCATAGCTCCGATTCGTTTGATTCTTTTTGCAAATCGAAACTTTTCAGTTGTACTTTCAGATTTGATCTTTCTCATTCAAGTTTTACCCTTGCATCTATGCTTGAGTGCTTATGTATGCTATTGTTTGTTTGCGATAGAATTCCCGTAGTGCGAAGCATGCTACTACGAGTCTCTAGTGTTTGCAGATCGTCAGCAAGGCAAGTAACACTTTGATCATATCCCTTCATTACCCAGTTTTTATGCATTAGTTACAATCCTCAAAACCTGCATGATTAGGATGTGATTAACTGGTGGGTATTGGGAAGTAGATGATGAGGTAGAACCTATTGCCCTTTATTATCAAACCTTGGGAGTTACTTCTACGCTATGCTTATATTGCCATGCTATGCTCGTAGACGTGGATTGGGTTTGAGTGTATCCATGACAGATGTGAGATTGTTAATTAATGGTTAACTTAAGGTGGCTACTTAAACACACATCTGGGTGGATTGGTTGCGGGCACCTGGGGATATACCAGTGCTGTCCATTTGGTTCGCCACCCAGGCTCAAAGGGATCATAAGATTATTCATGCTAGAAACTTCCGTGTGCAGCCACAAGCTATTATGGGCTCTAGCATAGTTGAGTATGTTGCATGACCTCTTCCAGTGGTAGGCTAGCAGATGTAGGGGATGTAGGTTGGTACTGTCTACCCAGGGTTAGAGTTAATGCTTCTGAAAGACTGTGTCTCGGTCATCCGTTTCTCAAACACCATGTAGTGCGAGAAATCCAACGGAGGAGATCGAGTCTTGTGGGGAAAAGTGCACAAACCTCTGCAGAGTGTACAAACTAATCATGATTAGCCGTGTCCCCGGTTATGGACATCTTGAGTATCTGGTTCTTGGATTATCATGTTGATCTCATCACTCTTAATTAATTTGATTGGGTTGTTAACTTTTAATTGGGATTGAGTTGGGGTTACCTTCTCAATGTTTTCAACAAACTCAGTAGTAAATAAAATATATTCCTTTGTTGTAGGGAAAAATTAGCTTTTCGCAAAATCATGATAACCATGGAGCCTCCATCAGCCATATATGCATATAGTGATAGCATTTACTTTGTTCATTGCTCTATAGTATTATCTTGCCAGCATATTCCATGTGCTGACCCGTTTCGGGCTGCAACATATCATGTTGCAGACTTTTCAGATGAAGAGTAAGGTGCGCTAGGTCGTTGTCGTGCACTCAGCTATGCTGTTGGAGTTGATGGACTCACTTACCTTCGATGCTTTCGCAGTTATCTTATTTAGATGGCCTTAAGCCATATTATTGTATTAAGTTCTCTTTTCAGACATTCGATGTAATAAGTGTGTGATTGCACTCTGTTATAAATCCTTCAAGTACTGTGCATGTCAGCATTACCGATCCAGGGATGACACTTATGCACAGAGACTTCGATCCATTCGGGTCGGGTCGCTACAAAGATGGTATCAGAGCACAAGCTGACTGTAAGACACGACCACTAAGAAAAGCCATAGGTCACTCTTCTCTACTCATTTCTGACTCTCTCCATCTTCTACTCTATAGATGACGGACTCAAGAAACAAGTTTGCACAACCGGATGAAGACACACCTTTTGGACAACACTTGAAGGAAGTTACTAGGTACCTGAACATCGGAATACCAAGCTTCACCGGGACCTACACCGCCACCTTGCCAGAAGAGGAGCGTTGGATGATTCGAGTTCAAGTTCCAGGAAGGACATTCACGCCAATTACTGAGCCCATAGAGTTTTCCTTTGATGCACCAACCTGGAGTCTAGGAAAGAGCATGGCAGCCCACATTGCCATGGGACGCATCGGCGAAGTTTATCACGAGGATCTTAAGGACACCATCTACCAGATATGTGGGCGTCGAGATGAGCAATGGGAGATGATCAGCACCAGGAGGGACAGGTCCATTGCAGCTTTCATCCAGGAGTTAAACCAGCACATTCGTCGCCAGGAGAACCAAATGTGCGCAAGCATGATAGATTTGAAGAAGGTGCTGACCCGGAACATGGAGCTAGAAGAGGAACTCAAGTCTACACGCGATGGATACGAGGAGGAAATCTCAACACTAGTGGAGAAGAATGACGACCTGACGAGGAAGCTAGGAGTATTCATGGGAGACCCCGCACCAGGAGGAGATGACGACCATCCCGACGACATTCGTTCTGAAGACTACATCATCATCGACGACACCGACTCCGACCCCGACAGTAGTGATGATGATTATGAAGACGAAGCTGGAGCGAATATCATGGAGTCTTCCACCGATCAAAATTTCTAGATAACCACCATATTATCAGTAGTATTTTCCCCATGTATATAGTAACAGTCCAAGCACTTTTGTAACGGTAGTTAGATCGTTTGTATGCCCTTGTTTGGATTGATTGGTGTGATATGAATGAGTTTGTCTCATGTGCATATGGGTAGTGCTTTCTCACTAGACCTCACTCTATTCTAATCTCTTCCCTCTAAACCCATCAGATGCCTCCGAGACGTGACCCCGATTTTGTCTTCCCACTGGAGCTCACTCAGTTGATCCAACAGCAGAATACCCTGATGCAGCTACTAGTCCAAAACCAAGGCAACAACAACAACAACAACCCACCGCCACCCCCTCCAGTCGACAACCTAGCCCGTTTCCTAAGGTTGAATCCGTCGGTGTTTTCCAGTAGCACCGAGCCAATTGTTGCTGATGACTGGCTACGCAGGATTGGAAGGGAGTTGACCACCGCAGGTTGCACAGATGCTGAGAAGGTTTGTTTTGCTGCACATTAATTGGATGGACCCGCAGCCTCATGGTGGGAGAATTACACAGCCACTTTCCCGATAGCCAATGTCACTTGGGATCAATTTCAGCAGGCTTTCCGCACAGCACATGTCTCAGCAGGAGCGATGAGCATGAAGAAGCGTGAGTTTCGCAACTTACGCCAGGGAAATCGTACTGTGGGGCAGTACGTGGAGGAGTTCAGCAAGTTGTCTCGCTATGCCCCGGATGATGTGGCCATAGATGCCGCAAAGCAGGAGAAGTTTATGGAAGGGCTGAATGATGAGTTGAGTATGTAGTTGATGGTGGCAACATTTGCTAACTACCAGGAGTTGGTAGACAGGGCCCTTATGATTGAAGGGAAGCAGCAGCAAATTGAGAGCCGCAAAAGGAAGTATGGACAAGGGAAGTACAATTCAGGAGCTCAGCAGAAGCCCCGTTTTACCCCGAACTCGGGAGGTTATACCCATAACCATGGAGGCCATACCCACAATGGAGGAAATAAAGAAGCAGATTAAGGAGTTATTGGAGAAAGGTTACATTCGATGAAGTTCGTCACCATGGGGAGCCCCAGTGCTCTTGGTTGAAAAGAAGGATGGAACTTTGAGAATGGTTGTTGATTATCGGGCATTGAATGAAGTGACGATCAAGAACAAGTACCCACTACCAATGATCAACGATTTGTTTGACCAGCTGCAAGGAGCTAAAGTATTCTCCAAGATCGATCTGCGATCAGGATACCACCAGCTGAAGATCCGAGAATAGGATATACCTAAGACAGCCTTCACCACAAGGTATGGGCTATATGAGTACGCGGTTATGTCATTTGGATTGACTAACGCTCCTGCCTATTTCATGAGTATGATGAATAAGGTGTTCATGGAGTTCTTGGATAAGTTTGTTGTGGTGTTCATTGATGATATCTTGGTATATTCGAAGAATGAAGAAGAACACAAGGAGCATTTGCGTCTAGTCCTCGAGAAGCTCAGGGAACATCAACTATATGCCAAGTTCAGCAAATGCGAGTTTTGGTTGAAGGAAGTTGGATTCCTTAGACATGTTATATCAGGAGAAGGTATAGCAGTAGACCCTACCAAGGTTCAGTCTGTCACTGAGTGGTTGACACCCATCTCAGTTGGAGAGATCTGCAGTTTTCTTGGACTCACGGGATATTATCGAAGATTCATTGAGAATTTCTCCAAGATTGCGAAGCCTATGACGGAGTTGTTGAAGAAGGACACCAAGTTCAAATGGACAGAGGAATGTGAGGCAAGTTTTCAGGAGCTGAAGAAACGTTTGGTTACATCCCCAGTGCTAATTCTACCGGATGTACACAAGGATTTCCAAGTGTATTGCGACGCTTCTCGCTTAGGACTTGGAGGAGTACTTATGCAGGACGGAAGAGTTGTTTCGTATGCCTCACGTCAGCTTCGACCGCATGAGTTGAATTATGCCACGCATGATTTGGAGTTAGCAGCAGTAGTGCATGCACTCAATACTTGGAGACACTTTCTTATTGGAAACCGTTGTGATGTGTACACGGACCACAAGAGCTTGAAGTACATCTTCACGCAAAAGGAGTTAAACCTCAGGCAGAGGAGATGGTTGGAGCTCATAAAAGATTATGACATGAAGCTACATAATCATCCAGGAAAGGCCAATGTCGTAGCAGACGCTTTGAGTCGTAAGAGTTATGTCAATACCCTCGTAAGTGGAGGATTGCCAAAGGAGTTAGCCGAAGATCTCAGGGAGCTTCGTTTGGAGATAGTTCCGAGAGGTTTTGTTGCAGCATTAGAAGTTCAGTCAACATTATTGGGGAAGATTCGAGAAGCTCAGAAGGATGACAAAGAAATTGCCGAGATAAAGGAGAGGATGAGCAAAGGAAAAGCCAAAGGTTTTCGTGAGGATGAGCACGACACCTTGTGGTTTGAGGACCGTCTTTATGTACCCAATAATGCAGAGATCAGGAAGTTAATACTTCAGGAGGCCCATGAGTCGCCATACTCGATACACCCCAGAAACACCAAGATGTATTTGGATTTAAATGAGCGTTTCTGGTGGACAGGAATGAAGAAGGATATTGCCGAGTATGTAGCAGTATGTGATGTATGTCAGAGAGTGAAGGCAGAACATCAGAAGCCAGCAGGAGTACTGCAGCCTATGCCGATACCCGAATGGAAGTGGGACAAGCTTGGCATGGATTTTATCACCGGATTGCCCAGGACCCGATCGGGATATGATTCTATCTGGGTAGTAGTGGATCGTTTGACCAAAGTGGCTCACTTTATCCCAGTGAAAACCACCTATAAGAGTGCGAAGTTGGCCAAGATATACATGACCAGGATCGTATGTCTGCATGGAGTTCCGAGGACCATCGTATCAGATAGAGGAACACAGTTTACTTCAAAGTTTTGGCACCAGCTGCACCAGACTTTGGGAACCAGGCTAGAGTTCAGTACAGCCTTTCATCCGCAGACCGATGGACAGACCGAGAGAGTCAACCAGATTCTGGAGGACATGTTGAGAGCTTGTGCGCTGGATTATGGATCTAGTTGGGATGACAATTTGCCCTACGCGGAGTTCTCATACAATAATAGCTACCAGGCCAGTTTGAAGATGGCACCTTTCGAAGCTTTGTATGGAAGGAGGTGCAGAACACCGTTGATGTGGGATGAAGTTGGAGACCGTCAGTTGTTTGGACCGGATTTGATCAAAGAGTCCGAAGAGAAGGTTAAGTTGATTCGAGATAGACTGAAGGTAGCTCAGTCCAGGCAGAAGAGTTATGTCGACACAAAACGCAAGGAGGTAGTCTACGAAATCGGAGACAGAGCATATCTTCGTGTGTCACCTCTGCGAGGAGTTAAATGTTTTGGAGTTAAGGGAAAGTTAGCCCCGAGATTTGTAGGACCATACCAAGTTTTGGAACGTATGGGAGAGGTAGCCTACAAGTTGGAATTACCCGAAGGTCTGTCCGGAGTTCATGATGTGTTCCACGTTTCCCAGTTGAAGAAGTGTCATGCTGAGATGGCTGATATCCCTCTGAGAGATACAGTGCCACTGGAAGCAATTCAGTTGGATAGTGATTTGACTTACGAGGAGAAACCTGTCAAGATCCTCGAGTTTGCCAGCCGAGTCACACGCAGCTAGGTTATCAAGTTTTGCAAAGTTCAGTGGAGCCACCATACCGAGGATGAAGCCCCCTGGGAGCGAGAGGAAGACCTACGGAAAGACCACCCACACCTATTTTCTAGCCAACCTGAATCTCGAGGACGAGATTCATCTTAAGGGGGGTAGGTTTGTAACATCCCAAATTTTCAATTTGGATGTTATACTTAGGTCATCATATGCATATCATATTTTATTTGCATTTCGTTTGTGATCCTAGAAATCTTAAGCAACTCAAGGACCCACGGAGAGAGTTGGGGATTTCATTTATTTTCAAATTTTGAATTTTTCTCAAATTTGAAAAGAGGATCATTTTGGTTTTAATAATTTTTCTCTCCAAAATATTTCCATTATCAAAAATAAAAGAGAGGAGATAAAATGACTTCTCCAAAATAAAAGAAATATTGGAGGAAAAATGTTAAAATCAAATAAATATTTTATTTGGATTTTTATTGCTATTTTATTTGAATTAGGAAAAATATGCATTTTTCAAATTTTCATTTTTAGGCCAGAAAAATGTTCACTTTGTTCTAAATATTTTATTTAGACCGTGAAAATTGTTTTTGTCATTTTTGTCATTTTTTTTATATTTTATTAGAATTTTTCTTAGGCGGAATTTTATTTAAAAAAAAACTTTTCGCCCGACTGGGCCGAAGCCCAGCCGAGCAAGCCGCAGCCCAGCGCCCCGCGCCGCCTTCCTCCCGCGCGCCACCGTGCTCGGCACGGACACCGAGGAGAGTCCGAGCCGGACTCTGCCCCGGGCCGGCCCCCTCCCCAAGCCACGACGCCCCCTCCCCTCCTTAAATACCGGTCGCCGCCGCCCCCCCTCACCTCGTCCCGCTCCACCGCCGCACCCCGCGCCGCGCCGCAAGCCGTCGCCGCCGCTGCACCGCCGCCGCCGCCTCGCCGCGCGCCGCCTGCCCCGCCGCCCCGCGCAGCCGCGCCGCCGCACGCCCCGCCTCGCCGAAATCCGAGCCGCCGTCGTCGGATCTCGCCGTCCCGTTTTTTTTTCGGTTTTAGGTAAAAACCGCCGGTTTTTTTAAACCCTAGTTCGGTTTATTTTATTTTATTAGATCGGTTCGGTTTTTCTTCGGTTTCGTTATTTAGCAAGCGCCCGCTCGTTAGTTCGTTTTAAACGAACGCGTTCGCCCGTTCGTCTCTGTTAGCGGGCGTTCGTCCGATAGTTTTGTTCTTTTTATTTTCTTTTTTCGGCCAGGGATCTATCCGCGATTATTTTTATCGCAGATTAGCCCCTGATCTTCAAACCCTCGCCGTTTCTAAACCGTTTGTCCATATCCAGTGAAACCAATGCCAAAATCTTCGTCTCGAGCCCCTCTTTCTGTTTAATCAACTTAAACATGATTTTGACAATTTAAAATTTGGTTTCAAGCAGATTTGAATTCGAAGTTCTTTTGACCGTAGTTTCAGTTCCGTAGCTCCGATTCGTTTGATTCTTTTTGCAAATCGAAACTTTTCAGTTGTACTTTCAGATTTGATCTTTCTCATTCGAGTTTTACCCTTGCATCTATGCTTGAGTGCTTATGTATGCTATTGTTTGTTTGCGATAGAATTCCCGTAGTGCGAAGCATGCTACTACGAGTCTCTAGGGTTTGCAGATCGTCATCAAGGCAAGTAACACTTTGATCATATCTCTTCATTACCCAGTTTTTATGCATTAGTTACAATCCTCAAACCCTGCATGATTAGGATGTGATTAACTGATGGGTATTGGGAAGTAGATGATGAGGTAGAACCTATTGCCCTTTATTATCAAACCTTGGGAGTTACTTCTACGCTATGCTTATATTGCCATGCTATGCTCGTAGACGTGGATTGGGTTTGAGTGTATCCATGACAGATGTGAGATTGTTAATTAATGGTTAACTTAAGGTGGCTACTTAAAAACACATCTTGGTGGATTGGTTGCGGGCACCTGGGGATATACCAGTGCTGTCCATTTGGTTCGCCACCCAGGCTCAAAGGGATCATAAGATTATTCATGCTAGAAACTTCCGTGTGCAGCCACAAGCTATTATGGGCTCTAGCATAGTTGAGTATGTTGCATGACCTCTTCCAGTGGTAGGCTAGCAGATGTAGGGGATGTAGGTTGGTACTGTCTACCCAGGGTTAGAGTTAATGCTTCTGAAAGACTGTGTCTCGGTCATCCGTTTCTCAAACACCATGTAGTGCGAGAAATCCAACGGAGGAGATCGAGTCTTGTGGGGAAAAGTGCACAAACCTCTGCAGAGTGTACAAACTAATCATGATTAGCCGTGTCCCCGGTTATGGACATCTTGAGTATCTGGTTCTTGGATTATCATGTTGATCTCATCACTCTTAATTAATTTGATTGGGTTGTTAACTTTTAATTGGGATTGAGTTGGGGTTACCTTCTCAATGTTTTCAACAAACTCAGTAGTAAATAAAATATATTCCTTTGTTGTAGGGAAAAATTAGCTTTTCACAAAATCATGATAACCATGGAGCCTCCATCAGCCATATATGCATATAGTTATAGCATTTACTTTGTTCATTGCACTATAGTGTTATCTTGCCAGCATTTTTCATGTGCTGACCCATTTCGGGCTGCAACATATCATGTTGCAGACTTTTTAGACGAAGAGTAAGGTGCGCTAGGTCGTTGTCGTGCACTCAGCTATGCCGTTGGAGTTGATGGACTCACTTACCTTTGATGCTTCCGCAGTTATCTTATTTAGATGGCCTTAAGCCATATTATTGTATTAAGTTCTCTTTTGAGACATTCGATGTAATAAGTGTGTGATTGCACTCTGTTATAAATCCTTCAAGTACTGTGCGTGTCAGCACTACCGATCCAGGGATGACACTTATGCACAGAGACTTCGATCCATTCGGGTCGTGTCGCTACATGAAGTTTCTATCTCTGATGCTGAAACTCAATCTGGTAGTGAACACTCACCTTCTGATAATGAAAAAGATAATGATGAGGTTCATGAAGACACTCAAACAAATAGTAAAGAACCAGACAATGATGTTGAGATAGAACCAGCAGTTGATCTTGATAACCCACAACCTAAGAATAAAAGATATGATAAAAGAGAGTTTGTTGCTAGAAAATATGGAAAGGAAAGAGAACCATGGGTTCAAAAACCTATGCCCTTTCCACCCAAGTCAACTAAAAAGAAAGATGATGAAGAATTTGAACGCTTTGCTGAAATGCTGAGGCCAGTCTTTCTGCGTACTCACTTGACTGATATCCTTAAAATGCCTCCTTATGCAAAGTACATGAAAGACATCATCACCAATAAGAGAAAAATACCGGAAGCTAAAATCTCCACTATGCTTGCTAATTATACCTTTAAAGATGGAGTACCTAAAAAACTTGGAGATCCGGGAATACCAACTATACCTTGCTCCATCAAAAGAAATTATGTGAAAACTGCTTTGTGTGATTTAGGAGCTGGTGTTAGTGTTATGCCTTTCTCTTTATATAAAAGACTTGACTTGAATAAACTCACACCTACTGAAATATCTTTGCAAATGGCTGACAAATCAACTGCCATACCTATCGGTATTTGTGAGGATGTGCCGTTGTTGTTGCTAATGTTACTATTTTGACTGACTTTGTTATACTTGAGATGCCCGAGGACGACAACATGTCGATTATCCTTGGTAGACCCTTTTTGAATACTGCAGGGGCTGTTATTGATTGCAATAAAAGCAAGGTCACTTTTCATATCAATGGTAATGAGCATATGGTGCACTTTCTGAAGAAACAATTCCAAGTGAATGGTATTAATGTTATTGAAAAATCTCCGACAATCACTATTGGAAGTTTTCAACTACCTTTATCTACTGTTAAAAAGAAATATGAAATGCATATTGTTGGGGAAATTCATATCCCCGTTGAGGTAACTTAGTGATTTACGAAAGTTCTTCGGTTTCATGCTAATCGAAAGTGGTTGTTAATAAGACTTGATCAACCTTATTAATGGATCATTTTTTAGAGGTATGAAGTTGATGAATTTAGTGAGCACTACCTTCTGTCCCTACCTTTAGTTTTCTATTTTTATTAGTTAAATAAAAGAAAATGCCATGTTTTGTCTGTTTTCTGAGTTTTTCGTGCAATACAAAAATGACCCAAAAATAAAAGTTCTCAGAATGCTCTGAAAATTTAATACGATTTTTTCTGAATATTTAAGAATTTTTGGTGCAAATAATATCAGAGGGAGGTGCACCAGGTGGGCACAACCCACCTGGGTGCGCCAGGACCCCCAGGCGCGCCCTGGTGGGTTGTGGTCCCCAGGTGGGCCCCCTCACTTATCTCTTCATCCCACATCATCACCTACCTCCAGTAAAAATTCACCATTGCTCTTTCTCTCATGTTCTTGTTCTCAAACCCGAGGAATTCGATCTCTTTGCTCGAAGCTCCGTTTCCGAAACTGTTTCGGGGGATTGTTGCTTGGTATGTGACTCCTTCGTGTGTCCAATTAGTTTTTGCTTTAGTAGTTTATACTTTGAATAATTAGCTACTCTTGGCGCTGCTGTAGATGAGCTTGCATGTTGAATTCTTCGAGTTCTAAGTAGTTTGATTGCTTGCTATGGCCTCTATGCATCCCTATGAATAGTTGCTTACAATCTTGTGAAGTTTTGTTAACAAATTTTGTGACCCAAAAATGTTCAGAAAATTGTACGTGAATATGATGAACCTCTTTGGAAGGAGTTCTTCAAGGAGGAGATCCTCGGAGGCATCTTCTAGTAGCAGCTCCGCTCGTCTGTCTTATGTTGAACCAAGTGAAAGTTCCATACGAGATGCCGCCACCAAAACATGCTTATGGCCATGTGACGATTATATGGTGAGCGTAGGTATTAAGGAAGAATTTGAGCAGTATGTTCACAATGCCGAGCTCGGTCCCTACATTTCAGATAAGTGCAACCAACACCTCACTCTTACTGAATCATTTGTCAAAGGATTTAAATTCCATCCCCGTGAGTCTAGGGTTTCATTTAAATTGTACGAAAATCCATTTACCATATATTTGTAGAGATTCTCTCACCACTGCAAAATACCATTCTGGGGTTCGCTCGACGAACCACCGAGGTCTGATTTTGAGGTATTCTTGACTAGTCTTCGCTATGGTGAGACTAGGGGAGTGACGCAAGGTAGACTAAAGAGCATTCATTTTCCCGCAATCAAGTACTTCGCATTATTTAATGGAAAATGCATTGTAGGCAAACAAGATTGTAGTACACTTTATGCTCCAGACTTGAGTCTCATACGCACCGCTCTCACCGGTGACAGAAGTTATAACCTTGGAGCGATTGTTGCATGTAGGTTGCAACACAACGTTGGTAGTGGATATTTTTATGGTGGAATTTATGCCACACGATTAGCAAGAGAGCTGGGTGTTTCACCTTTGCCCTATGATGCTATTTTACCCACGCAGTACCTAGACTTTGATGCTATGAAACATCATAAGATCCTTAGAGGTGAACCCCATAATTTCACTTATAAATTGCTGTTTAATAAGGACTCCGTGGTGGACACATATTTGCCTGCACCTGCTCTCTTTAATGTTCACAACAGGGGAAGATATTTTGTTCTTGAGAGCGAGGCTCAAGCCCATAACGCAGCGGTTGTGGCCGCACGGCAGGCTGAGGCGTCCGCACCAAGAGCCTCCGTGAGCTATCACTCCGACCACTATGCAGGCTACTGATTGATTACCAAGTTAGGCCAAAAGCCTAAGCTTGGGGGAGTACGTATTCCCACCGACATTACATTTATGTTCACACATTTCATTCCAGTTGTCGGTGTCCACACTTTTTCATTGTATTATCCATGTTAGATTTATTTTCTTGCTTTCTTCTTGTGTGTTTGAAAAACTTTGAGAAAATCCAAAAATATTTCTCGCTTCTTTTTTATTTTTCTTCCTAGTTTAAATTCTTGTAGCACTAAAAAGAAAACCGAAAAAGATTTCTTTGTTCTTCTTTTACTTGTTGGGAGCTTTCCCGTGTAAATAGTTTTTCTCGTTTTTGCTTTTCCCTTTTTATTTGCTTGTTTACGAAAAACCAAAAACTCTAAAAATATTTCAGTGTGTTTCTCTGAATTTCTTTTTCCTTTTTATCGAGTCGTACCGAGGAGAAGACCACGATGAAAATGTTGAGTGGCTCTCATATGCATTATTGTTTATCTAACAAAGAGCACATTTTACCTTGTCTTCTCCTTTTGAATAAAATGTTTGCAGATTCCAGCTTAGTCCATGGCACTCTTGCACTATTATTATTTTCAAACCATTCTGTCATGTAAGTGAAAGGCAATAATGATGATATTTGATGAATTGGTCGTGGCAGAGAGAAACAGGTATGAACTCGACTTGTTCTGTTTTTGTAAATATGTTTAACCTAGTATCCATGATTCAGCCTATTATGATCAAACATCTTGCAATGACAATTAGAGATTATAGTTTCTCATGCCATGCATAAGTAGCTAGGGGTGGATAATGATTTATCTTAGATGTCAACATTGCGTTAAAATGATTGTGATGTAGTATGATGATATGGTATCCTCCTCTGAATGTTCGAGTGGCTTGACTTGGCACATGTTCATGCATGTAGTTGAATCAAAATCAACATAGCCTCTATGATATTTATGTTCATGGTGTTCATATCCTACTCATGCTAGTGTCAAATGTTACTTATGCATAATGCATGTTCATGACCGTTGTTGCTCTCTAGCTGGCCGCTTCTCTACCTATTTGCTAGCCTTCGCCTGAACAAAGTGGGAATTCTGCTTGTACATCAAAAACCTTGAACCCAAGTTATTCCAGATGAGTCCACCATACCTACCTATATGCGGTATTACCCTGCCGTCCTAAGTAAATTTGCATGTGCCACCTCTAAAAACTTAAAATAAATATCCTTTTTGTGTGCCTGGATTGTTCATAGAGCGACAGGAGGTAGTCGGTATCTTCCATGCTAAGCGGGTTATTCTCATGATGAGTGTTTATTCACTCGTCCTTGCATGAGAGGGGCGGTAATAGGGATTCCCAGTCCCGAATTCAAATTACAAATAATTAAACAAAACTCCCCTAGGAATGTTGTTGGTATGGACGGCACCCGTTGTTTCGGACAAGCCATGGAGTGTGACTGTTGGTGGAGGGGGAGTAAACCTTTACTTTTATCGCTTGGGAACCGCCACTAATGTGTTTAGCATGGAAGATATTGATAACTGATGGTCGCGAAGTAAACAAGAAGGGTGCATCTCTCAAAATTTCATTTACCTCTGTTTTTAAAACTTGAGCTCTGGCACCTCTGCAAATCACTGCTTCCCTCTGCGAAGGGACTATCTATTTACTTTTATGTTGTGTCATCATCTTCTCAAATAAGCGCCAGAACCTGAGAGCACTGCTGTCATGCTTATGCATTGTGTGTAACTAATGTTGGGTGCATCATGGCTGGATCTTTTCTACCATGAATTACAATGTTTAGTCGCTGCTCGGACTTTGGAGGTGCTCTGCATTTATGTTTTGCGGTCTCAGAAAGGGCTAGCGAGATACCACTATTGTCATATTATATCATGGTTGTTTTGACAACGTGTTGCTGTTTGAGATATCTTAATATTGCTCGCTAGTTGATTATGTCATTAATATGAGTTAATATAGTTTTTAAGAGTTATTGCCAACATGGTTAGTTATAATCTTTGCTGAAAACCTGGGTGCTGTTTAAGCTTATTTATGCAAACAAGAGCAAAAGAGTTCGTAAAAGTTTTTCTTTTTCACTTTTAGTTTATCAACTGAATTGCTTGAGGACAAGCAAAGGTTTAATCTTGGGGGAGTTGATACGTCTCCGTCGTATCTACTTTTCCTAATGCTTTTCCTCTTGTTTTGGACTCTAATTTGCATGATTTGAATGAAACTAACCCGGACTGACGCTGTTTTCAGCAGAACTACCATGGTGTTGTTTTTGTGCAGAAATAAAAGTTCGCAGAATGGAACGAAACTTTGTGAGGATTTTTTATACAATAAAAGATAATTTATGGAGCCAAGAACCACTGGAGGGGGGGGGGCACCTGGGTGGGCAAAACCCACCAGGGCGCGCCACCCCCTCCATGTGCGCCCAGGTGCGTTGTCCCCACCTGGTGGCCCCGCAGACCCTGAAACTGACTCTATAAAATCCTATTTTTCCAGAAAAAATTAGGGAGAAAGAATTATCGCGTTCCACAAGACGGAGCCGCCGCCACCTCCTGTTCTTCATCGGGAGGCCAGATCTGGAGTCCGTTTAGGGCTCCAGAGAGGGGGATCTTCGATCTTCGTCATCACCAACCCTTCTCCATCGCCAATTCCATGATGCTCCCCACCGGGAGTGAGTAATTCCTTCGTAGGCTCGCTGGTCGGTGAGGAGTTGGATGAGATTCATCATGTAATCGAGTTAGTTTTGTTAGGGCTTGATCCCTAGTATCCATTATGTTCTGAGATTGATGTTGCTATGACTTTGCCATGCTTAATGCTTGTCACTTTGGGCCCGGGTGCCATGATTTCAGATCTGAACCGTTTATGTTATCATCATTATATCCATGTTCTAGATCCGATCTTGCAAGTTATAGTCACCTACTACGTGTTATGATCCGGCAACCCCGGAGTGACAATAGTCGAGACCACTCCCGGTGATGACCGTAGTTTGAGGAGTTCATGTATTCACCGTGTGTTAATGCTTTGTTCCGGTTCTCTATTAAAAGGAGGCCTTAATATCCCTTAGTTTCCAATATGGACCCCGCTGCCACGGGAGGGTAGGACAAAATATGTCATGCAAGTTCTTTCCATAAGCACGTATGACTATTTAAGGAATACATGCCTACATTATATTTATGAACTGGAGCTAGTGCCGTATCGCCCTAGGTTATAATTGTCTCATGATGAATATCATCCAACAAATCACCGATCCAATGCCTACGATTTTCCTACATATTGATCTTGCTAAGTTACTACAGCTGCTGTTACTATTGCACTTGCTACGAACTACTGCTATCATTGTTACCGTTACTGTTGCTGTTGCTACTATTATCAAAACTATCATACTACTTTGCTACTGATCACTTTGCTGCAGATAATTAATCTCCAGGTGTGATTGAATTGACAACTTAGTTGCTAATACTCTCAAATATTCTTTGGCTCCCCTTGTGTCAAATCAATAAATTTGGGTTGAATACTCTACCCTCGAAAACTGTTGCGATCCCCTATACTTGTGGGTTATCAGTCTTTCAAAATATCAACGCTAAAGAAAGCTATCCCTACAAAATGATATAGTCTTGTCATGCTCTGTCTTCTTAACACAAAGTATTTATCATGCACAACCCAGATGACAAGCTGAGAAATTGGTTCATACTTTTTAACGCGCTTCAGCTTTTTCAACCCTCACGCAATACATGAGCACAAGCCATGGATATAACACTATAGGTGGAATAGAGTATGCTGATAGGGGTAAATATAGAGAAGACAAAAAAGTAAGAAAGTCTCACATCGACGCGGCTAACCAACGGGCTATGGAGATGCCCATCAATTGATATCAATGCGAGGAGTAGGGATTGCCATGCAACGGATGCACTAAGAGTTATAAGTGTATGAAAGCTCAACATGATAACTAAGTGGGTGTGCATCTAACTCTATAATGAAAAATTCCCACTAGTATATGAAAGTGACAACATAGGAGACTCTCTATATGAAAAACATGGTGCTACTTTGAAGCACAAGTGTGGAATTAGCATGCCCCTTCTCTCTTTTCTCTCATTTTTTCCTTTTTTTTTCTTGGGCTCCTTTTGGCCTCACTTTTTTCTTTTTCTTTTTTTTCTTTTTATATTTGTTCGGGGTCTCATCCCGACTTGTGGGGGAATCATAGTCTCCATCATCCATTCCTCACAGGGACATGCTATAATAATGAATAATGATGATCATCCCACTTCTATTTACTTACAACTCAAAAGAAATAAAAATTACAACTCGATACCTAGAACAAAATATGACTCTATATGAATGCCTCTGGCAGTGTACCAGGATGTGCAATGATCTAGCATAACAACGATATCAAAAACGGACGAGCCATGGAAATATCATGCTAGCTATCTTATGATCATGCAAAGCAATATGACAATGAATGCTCAAGTCATCAAAATGGAAGCGGTGGAAATTGCATGGCAATATATCTCGGAATGGCTATGGAAGGGGCGAAGGGCTATAATAGGTAGGTATGATGGCTGTTTTGAGGAAGATATAATAAGGCTTATGTGTGATAGAGCGTATCGTATCACGGGGTTTGGATGCACCGGCGAAGTTTGCACTGACTCTCGAGGTGAGAAAAGGGCAATGCACGGTACCGTAGAGGCTAGCAAATTGCGGAAAGGTAAGAGTGTGTATAATCCATGGACTCACATTAGTCATAAAGAACTCATATACTTAATGCAAAAGTTTATTAGCCCTCGAAGTAAAGTACTACTACGCATGCCCCTATGGGGATAGATTGGTAGGAAAAGACCATCGCTCGTCCCCGGCCGCCACTCATAAGGAAGACAATCAATAATAAATCATGCTCCAACTTCATAGCATAACAAGAGACTATACGTGCATGCTTCAGGAATCACAAACCTTAACACCAATATTCTTACTAACCACAACCGTTTACTAGTACTTCCCACATATTCCATCTCTATATCGCAAAACTATTGCAAGGAATCAAACACATCATATTCAGTGATCCACAAGTTTTATGTAGGATTTCATGACTAACCATGCAATTAACCAATTCCTGTTGACTCTCTAAATAAATATAAGTCAAGCATGAGAGTTTAATTCTTTCTACAAAAGACCATGCTCTCAAAAATATAGGTGAAACAAAAGAGCATTCTACAAATAACAGTTTTCTATGTGAAGAGAAACAGGCAATCCAAACTTCAAATGATATAAGTGAAGCACATGAAGCATTCTATAAAGCCATACTAAAAAATTATAAGTGAAGTGCAATGAGCATTCTATAAATCCACCATGGACTATCGCATACCAGCATGGTGCATAAAAGAAAATTGAAAACTAAACACAAAAGAAGCTCCAAGATTTACACATATCACATGAACGAAACAAAAACGAAAACATACCGATACTTGTTGAAGAAAGATGGGATGCTTTCCGGGGCATCCCCAAGCTTAGATGCTTGAGTCTCCTTGAATATTTACTTGGGGTCCCTTGGGCATCCCCAAGCTTGAACTCTTGCTTCTCCTCCTTCTCCTCATATCGAAACCTCCTCGATCTTTGGACACTTCATCCACACAAAACTTAACAGGAAATTGGTGAGATCCGTTAGCATAATAAAGCAAATCACTACTTTAAGTACTGTTGCAAAAAAATAATCATATTTTTTTGCATTTTAGCTACTGTATTATAACTTATCCATGGCTTATACCACCGATACAATCGATAGTTTCATCAAAACAAGCAAAACAATGCATCAAAAATAGAATCTATCAAAAACAGGACAGTCTGTAGTAATATGAACTTTGACCATACTTCTGTACTTCCAAAAATTCTGAAAAATTAGGAAAAAAAAATTTTTGCATAGAAATACTGTGTAAATTTTTTAGAAACTTTTGATGTTCCAGAAAAAAATGTAAAATCACGCACTACAACTAAAGTTTCTATTTTTGCACCGCACATACCAACAAGCAATCTAATCATCCTAAAGGCAAATCTTGGCACATTATTTTTATAATACAATGGATTTGTACAAGGGGATAATTATATTTTTTGAACAGTTTCTGTAATTCAAGATTCACAAAGTTTCCATGGGCACGAACAAAGTTCAAGGCATGCTCCCGCTTCCACGGTGCTCGTCCTTCTCACTTTCACTTTTCCTTTTGTAAAGTTTTAAGTTCCCCTTATTATTTTTTTGTTTTAAAACTTTATAAAAGCACTCAAAAGAATAAAATGACTCCCTAAAATTTCCGGGTTGTCTCCCTGGCAGCGCTTTCTTTAAAGCAATTAAGCTAGCCATAAAGTGCTCAAGTAATGGATCCACCCGGATCCCAAGGTATATCAAAGCCAATTTTAATTAACAATGATTTGGCATTTAGTAGTGAGCACAAAGCAACATATATCATGCAATGACAAAGTCTAACTCTCTTCCTATGCATCGGCATGTCATAAAAGAACAATTCATGCACATCAAATAAAGGCCAATACATAGCGTAAGCAGTTTCTTGCAATTTTATCGTGTTGGAAACATAGAGAGGTGGAGATGTAGTTCCTCTCTCATAATAATTGCAAGAGGAGCAGCAAGCACATGCATATTATATTCATCAAAATCATCATGTGTAGTAGTAAAAGGCAACCCATCAATGTAATCCTTAATAAGTGCAAACTTCTCCGATATAGTGTAGTTGGGAGAATTCAAAAAGATAATAGGACTATCATGTTTGGGTGCAATAGAAACAATTTCATTCTTAACATAAGGAACTATAGCAAGTTCATCTTCATAAGCATAATTCACATTGGCATCTTGGCCACAAGCATAGCAAGCATCAGTTTCATCAAAAAGGGATATTTCAAAAGAATCAACGGGATCATAACAATCATCATAGCATTCATCCTTCGGTAAGCATGAAGGGAAATTAAACAACATATGAGTTGAAGAGTTACTCTCATTAGAATGTGGGCACAGGTAGCTAATCCGCTCTTCCTCCTTTTGTTCTTCACTCTCCTCATCATCTTTTTCATCCAATGAACTCACAATTTCATCAATTTCTTCTTCCATAGATTCCTGCAAAATATTAGTCTCTTCTTGGCAACGGAGGAGTCCTCAATATATGGTTTAATATAAGCATTAGAAGAATAGTTTTCATAGCAATATTTAAGTATGGCGAATTTTTCAGATTTGTAAAGAGTAGCATCATACTTTTCAATCAAAGAAGCAATTTCATAAGCACCTTTAAAAGCAACAAATTCTTCAATTTGTTCAACATCATAGTAATTATAACACCCTTGGCATAAGAAGATAAGATTCCATTATGACTAAACTCACATTGGTAGGAAAGGTGTTTCTTAGGGTCTTCAGAACAACAAGTAAAATCATATAATTCACATAAATTCCAAGCATAACATTGCATAGTATTAATTTGATGCCATAAAAGTTTCCCTTTTTGAGATAAGCGGTGTCGCACATAATAAGCATGCTCATTTAATGATTTTCCCTCAACTAAGCTAGTTGGGTTTTCAGCACGAGCACATATGGATCGAAGATGATCCAAGTAGAAAGCTTCAGCAGTATGATATATTTTGGGTGGTTCTTCAACCATTGGTTTAGTAGGTACAACTAATTTTTTTGGTATTTTACGTTTCCTACCCATAACTAGAGATAGAAAACAAGAGCACAAAATAAAAAACTACTTAGTGATAAAGCAAACAAGCACAAACGTGAATATTCACCCCACGCTATTGCTCCCCGGCAATGGCGCCAGAAAAAGGTCTTGATAACCCACAAGTATAGGGGATTGTTTGTAGCCTTTTTCGATAAATAAGAGTGTCGAACCCAACGAGGAGCTAAAGGTAGAACAAATATTCCCTCAAGTTCTATCGACCAACGATACAACTCTACGCACACTTAACGTTTGCTTTACCTAAAACAAGTAAGAAACTATTTTGCAAGAATAAAACTATGAGTACTTTGCGAGAATAAAAGTACGAATAAATTGCAAGGTAATAAAAGTAGATAGCTTTTGTCAAACAAGAAAGTCATTTGTCCCTAGGTGATCGATAACTAGACCGGTGATCATTATTGCAACTTTATATGAGGGAGAGGCATGAGCTAACATACTTTCTCTACTTGGATCATATGCACTTATGATTGGAACTCTAGAAAGCATCCGCAAATACCAAAGATCATTAAGGTAAAACCCAACCATATCATTAAGTATCACGTCCTCTTTACTCCCATACGCAATAGCCCACTTACTCGGGTCTGTGTATTCTGTCACTCACGCCACCCACTATAAGCGAATTATGAATGTATTGCAACACCCTACAGCGGGGATCCCTCATGTTTGCGCGACACGGAGGGCACCATAGGACAGCACCAAAATAAAACATACAACTCACACCAACCACGATCATCTATCAACCCATACGACAAAACAGATCTACTCAAACATCATAAGATAGCCATAGATCATTGGGAAATAATATATAGTGTTGAGCACCATGTTTAAGTAGAGATTACAGCGGGTAGAAGAGAGGTTACGCAGCTGCATAGAGGGGGAGAGAGTTGGTGTTGACGGCGGCGAAGTTGTTGTTGTAGATCGCCGTCACGATGATTGCCCCGGCGGCGCTCCGGCGCCACCGGGAGAGAGGGGAGAGAGCCCTCGTCCTTCTTCTTCTTCCTTGGCCTATCCCCTAGATGGGAGGAGAGTTTCCCCTCTGGTACATGGCCTCCATGGCGGCGGAGGGGCAGGAGGCCCTCCTAGATTGGATCTATTCTCTGTTCTCTTCTGTTTTGCGCTCCTGTTTTCTGGCCCTTCACCGTTTCTTAAATTCCCGGAGATCTGTAACTCCGATTGCAATGAAATTTTTACATGATTTTTTCCCATAAATTATCTTTCTTGCGCCCGAAGAAGGCCCCAACCGACTTTCGAGGATGGCACAAGACACCTGGGCGCGCCAAGGGGTCTGGGGCACGCCCTGGTGTATCTTGGGAGCTGTGGGCCCCCGTTTGCGTTGATTCCACCTCCCAAAATCAAAAATATTACAAAATAATTCTCCATAAATTTTTATCACGTTTGAACTTCGTTTGATACGGATATTCTTTGAAGCAAAAAACATGCAACAAACAGGAACTGGCACTAGGCACTGGATTAATAGGTTAGTCCAATAAATCATTTAAAATGTTGCCAAAATGTAAAAGTTATATAATATTGGCATGAAACAATCAAAAATTACAGATACGACGGAGACGTATTGTGACGCCCCCGGCTCAATCGTGCACTAATCATACACGCAAATGCACACGATCAAGCCTAAGGACTCACGAGAAGATATCACAACACAACTCTAAAACATAAATAAAGTCATACAAGCTTTATATTACAAGCCAGGGCCTCGAGGGCTCGAATACATAGCTCGATGGCATACAAGCGTCAGCGGAAGCATCAGATATCAGATATGAAACAGAAACAGAGATAAGCCTTTAAGAAGGCGGGGCAAAACAAAAGCTACGATCGAAAGGCGTATCCTCCTGCCTAGGACCCTCCGAACCTACTCCTGGTCGTCGGCAAGCTCGTAGTAGTATCCATCCTCGGGGTAGTAATAGCGATCGTCAGCGGGGGCAGCTGTCTCAGGGGCTCCATCATCTGGTCACGACAAACTGATATATGGGGAGAAAAAGAAAGCAAAGCAACCGTGAGTACTCCGAAGTACTCAGCAAGCAAGGATCTATACTACATATGCAACATTATCAAAGGGAAGTTGTATATGTGGACTGGGCTGCAGAAATGCCAGAATAGAGAGGAAGACCTAGTCCTATCAAAGACTAGCATCTTCAGCGGTCTTGCAGCAATAGAAGAGAGTAGGACAGTACAATATAATGTAGCAGTATCATTAAGTCTCAACCTCCCCCAGAGATCCTCTCTCGACTCCCTGCGAGAAAGCAATCCCAGAGCCATACAGTCATCAACCTCGTCCTGAGATCCCTTCTCGACTCCCTGCGAGAAGCAATCCCAGAGCCATATATCCAGGTATCATCTCAAGGTCTAGTTGTGTCGATCGGGATAGAACTCCAAGTGTCCTTTACCGTAGGACCGGCTATCGATAGATGTTTTCTTCCCTGCAGGGGTGCACCAACTTACCCACCACACTCCCTTAACTCCGGCCGGACACACTTTTCCGGGTCATGACTGGCCTCGGCCAAACGATACACCGCAACCCTACCTAGAGCTCAGCAGAGAGGTCCTCGTCGGTCTATATCCTAAGCGCTCAGGGGTCTTGGGCCATCGCCCTGTGCACTCCGGGTCGGTGTGTGCAGGGTCGGGACGAGCACCACCTCAGTCCTGGATGGTATTGGCCTGGCCCGGCCACGAGGCTGAACTGGACGTCTGACAGAGCTCTCGGCTAATGCATATGATGCAGAGTGCCCATAACTCTTCCCACGTGATGGTTAGTGCTATCAGGCCAGAGGCCTGCTCGGATCAAATATCCAAATCGTTAGTGGACTAGGGGCTTGCGGTAATGAGCAGAGACTCACGATCGATGTGACCCCGTCGCCCCGTCTCGAGGACTTGCTGCAAGGGCTAAGAATGCCCGGCCGCACCTCGTATTCATCACTCGGGCACCATCCAGGTGAACCTGTCTCCACAACACTCGCCACTTAGGCTCACGCGGGTACCCCTCAGGGTCGACCCGCCTTTCCAAGTAACAGTGTAAAGTCCAAGTATATGTGTGTCCATAACATCAGGGGAATCCGAGGTATCACCCTCGTTGGATTCCTACTTGATGTATCCGTCAAGGTGAACTCGGAGGAATCACCCTCGAGGTTCACACTTGAAGTGTTGCGTGACAGGGTCGTATCGGCAGTGGAGAAGGAGGAATCACCCTCGATGACCATGACCAATTATCTACCCTACAATGTTAACATCAGAAGTGCTGACGAGGTATCACCCTCGGCACTCGATAGTAACCCAGTAGTGTCGTACAACTAAGGGGGGGGGGTGATGTGCGGTGCCGGGGCCTGGTCTTCAATCCCGTTGATCGGGTCTTCTGTTAATCCAGCGGGGCAGTCGGGATAAGTGGGGTCACTGATAGGTCTCTACCCAGCCTATACTAAGCAGTTTAGGATAAGCAGGTAAGGTATCAATAGCAGGTTACATTAAACAGGCAATGCATCAGAATAGGTAAAGCAGTAGCAGCAGCAATTCTAATGCAAGCATGAGAAAATAGAATTGGGCGATATCGGGATGATCAAAAGGGGGGTGCTTGCCTGGTTGCTCGGCGGCAAAGGCAAGGTCGTCAATGGTGGCGTCAGGCTCCCGAGCTGCGTCGGTACCGGGAACTGCGTCGGGGTCTAACGAGAGAGAAGAGGGGGAGGAAACAGTATAAATACACAGCAAACATGAGCAACACAATGTACGACATGACAATATGCAGTGCCGGGTGTGTCCTAACGTATGGTTGCACGTCACCGAGGAAGGGGGAATCCATTCGGGAATGTTTTCCCGGTTCCGGACATATGTCAGACAGATGACCAGAGGGGAACGGTTCCATGTTTGGATAGTTAGGGACGTGTGGCGGACGAACGGACCGCATATTCGGATTCGTCTCGTCGTTCTGAGCAACTTTCATGTACAAAGTTTTTCGATCCGAGCTACGGATTATTTTCTATGATTTTCTAAAGTTTAGACTAATTCCTGGAATTATTTAAATTATTAAAACAACATTATCCAGAACAGTACGGGGGTGACGTCAGCATGACGTAGCGGTGATGTCTGCGGTCAACAGAGGCTGACCAGGTCAAACCTGACCAGTGGGTCCCACTGGTCAGTGACTGGACTAATTAACAGAGTTAAATTAACTAATCTAATCCTAATCAACTAGCGGGACCCACCTGTCAGTGTCATATACTAATTACAATTAGTTTAAATTTGAATTTGGGTTAATTAGGCGCTGGGGCCCAGTGGGGCCCGTGGTCAGTGACACTGGGGCTGGGGCCCGCGTGCCACATCGGAGCCGGCCGCCGGAGTTGCTCCGACGAGCCCGAATGCGGCGGAGCGCGCCGGCGAGGCTCGGGATTCGCCCACAGGGCATCCCCAGGGCTGTGGTATGGCCCGTTAGAACGGGCGCGGCGAGCCACATCGCGTGGTGGTGGTGGTCGGACTCGAGGGTGGCCGGAACGACGGCAACGGCGAGCGATGGCGGCAGACCAAAAGCGGCGAGCTCGAGATCGAGTCTAGTGGCTCGCCTGAGTCGAAAAAAAGAGCACGTGCGCTGACTGGGGTTCCCAGAAGCACGACGGAGCCCGTGGCTAGGCGCAGAGTGGACGAGGACGACGGCTGCGACGATGACAAGCGGCGGCCGGAGCAGGGTTGCGCCGGCAGGGCGACTACAGAACCTTGAGGGGGAACGGACGGGCGCCAACGGCGCAGTGGCTCACCGCGGGAGCGTAGGGACTAGGCAACGGGCTCGGGGAGGTCTGGCGACGGCGGAGATCGACGGAGACGGCGACGGTGTCCGACGGAGAAGATGGCCCGATCCCGCGGCTGTGCTGCTCCCTGAGTCGATGCAGGGCTCCCGCTCGATGGAGACGAGGACGGCGGCTCGATCGGGCACAGTGGTGAGGCGAGACGGCGATGGTGGATGCGCGTGTCAGAAGGCCAAGGCCATGGCGGCGCTTGGAGGGAGGAGACAGGGAGGAAGGAGAGGGGAAAGTGAGCGAGGGAGACGCCAGGGGGTCGCGAGGCCTCGACCTTATCCCCCACGCACACGCGGCGACGCACTGTCGAGCCAGCGAGCAGGGAGGCCAGGGCGCGGCGTGCACGCGCTGTGTTTGACAGCGGTGCGAGGAGGAGCAGTGCGGGGGTGAGGGAAGGTGCTGCGCGGGCTGGGCCTCCCTGTGCACTCGAGGCCCAGGTACCGTGGCCTTTTCTTTTTCACTCCTTTTCTGTTCCTGTTTTCTTTTTAGTTTCTGCTTACAAAAATGTTAGGCCACTTATGGACTTTTGTAAAATATGCAACTTAGATTATTAAATATGGTGCATTATTTGCCACTGCCAGAAAATGGTTTGAAGCCAAATGAATTTTATTTGGACTTTAATTAAATAAAATTGGATTAAACATCTCTGTTTTGTTGCTGTTTGAGTCACTTAATTTATTTAGTATATGTTGATTGTAGTTTTAGAATAGTCTCTGGATTATTTACAATATTATGAACATTTTAGTTTCTGGATTTGAACAACTTTTATTTTCCACTTTGAATTTAATTGAAGTTTGAATTTCCATTTGAATTTGAACTAAAAAGGGATATGATCCAAATGATGTCTAGGCACTGTTGATCATGATGACATGGCATTATCAAAAGGGAATTACTGTAGCTAACCACTGGGGGTGTTACAAGTCTCCTCCACTAATAAGAATTCTCGTCCCGAGAATTAAGAGGTAGAAGGAAAAAGATCGGGGTATTCAGCACGGAGGTTATCCTCGCGTTCCCAAGTGGCTTCATCTTCAGTATGATTTGACCACTGCACTTTGAGGAACTTGGTAACCTTCTGGCGGGTTCGACGTTCAGCTTCATCGAGGATGCGGATCGGATACTCCTTATAAGAAAGATCATCATGCAATTCGAGCATCTCGTGATCCACTGCTCGGTGTGGAGATTCTTTGAAGCATTTACGAAGTTGCGACACATGGAATACGTCGTGGATATGAGAGAATTGCGGTGGCAACTCCAATATATATGCCACCTGACCACGTCTAGCAACAATGCGGAAAGGACCAATGTAGCGTGGAGCTAACTTGCCCTTGATTCCAAAACGGTGAGTGCCCTTCATAGGAGTGACACGCAGATAAGCTTGATCACCAGGTTGATAAGTCAAACCCCATCGTTTGCGATCATAGTTGCTCTTCTGGCGGTCCTGAGCCGCCTTGAGGTTTTCTTGAACGATACGGACTTGTTCTTCGGCGTGTTGAATAATATCCGGACCCACGAGCGGTCGTTCCCCAGTTTTTGACCAATTCAGAGGGGTTCGACACTTACGTCCATAAAGTACTTTGAAGGGAGCCATTTTCAAGCTGGCTTGATAGCTTTTGTTATATGAGAATTCCGCATAAGGAAGAGATTCTTCCCACTTCTTACCGAATGATATAACACAAGCTCGAAGCATGTCTTCAAGCACTTGATTGACTCGCTCGACTTGGCCTTGGGACTGGGGGTGATAAGTTGAACTCCAGGTAATATGAGTTCCCATAGCTTCTTGGAAACTTTCCCAGAACTTGGAGGTGAAAAGACCGCCACGGTTCGAACTGATCTCCTTCGGAATACCGTGGAGTGATACAATTCTGGAGATATACAACTCTGCTAACTGACTAGCAGTGATAGTTTCCTTGACGGGCAGAAAGTTTGCAACTTTAGAGAGTTGGTCGACGACGACAAGAATAGCATCGTGACCCTTCTGTGACCTGGGAAGTCCTATAATGAAATCCATCTGAACCTTATCCCATTTCCATAGAGGAATAAGAAGTGGTTGCAGAATTCCAGCAGGCTTCTGATGTTCTGCTTTAACGCGACGACACACATCACAATCAGCAACATATCAAGCAATATCCTGCTTCATTTTAGACCACCAATACCTTTGACGGAGATCACGATACATCTTGGTGCTACCCGGATGAATAGACAGTGGTGTATCATGTGCCTCCTTCATGACCTTGTCGGTCATAAGCTCGAAGCGAGGTACGACAATGCGGTTTCTGAAATACAAGGTTCCATCTTCAGACAGCGAGAAATCCCTGTACTTTTCAAGGTGAAGATCTTTCTTCATCAGATCAATTTCAGCATCTTTAGCTTGCGCATTCTTAACAACTTTCTCAAGATCTGGTTGTATCACAAGGTTATTAAGAGAGCCCTATGGAACAATACGCAGATTCAGCTTGCAGAGTTCTTCAAAAAGACGAGGTTGAGCTCGCCTAACCATGAGGTTGTCGCAATAGGACTTGCGGCTTAAGGCATCAGCCATCACGTTAGCCTTGCCAGGGGTATAGGAAATACCCAAATCATAGTCCGCAATGGCCTCCATCCATCTTTGCTGACGGAGGTTCAGAGATGGCTGAGTGAACAAGTACTTCAGACTTTTATGATCTGTGTATATCTCGCAACGATTACCGAGAAGGTAATGTCGCCACAACTTCAGTGAATAGATGATAGCAGCTAGTTCTAGATCATGTACCAGATAATTTTCTTCATGTGGGCGCAACTGTCGAGAGCCGTAAGCAATCACCTTACGCTCTTGCATTAGGACACAACCTAATCCTTCACGAGATGCGTCACAATAAATCACAAAGTCTTTGCGAGAATCTGGAGGAGCTAGTACTGGGGCAGATGTCAGCTTGTCTTTGAGTGATTGAAAACTTTCCTGACATTTGTCTGTCCATTCAAACTTAACGCCCTTGTGAAGCAGATCAGTCAAAGGCTTAGCAATCTTAGAAAAATTCTCAACAAACCGACGACAATAGCTTGCAAGTCCAAGAAAACTTCTCACTTGCTTGACGTTCTTCGGAGGAGTCCAGTCAAGAATAGCCTGAACTCGTTTCGGGTTAACAGCAATGCCATCCTTGGAGATCACATGACCAAGGTAGGTTACTTCAGAAAGCCAGAATTCACATTTGGAGTATTTGGCATACAACTGGTGTTCTCGGAGCCTTTCCAGTACCAGACGGAGGTGTTCAGCATGTTCTTCTTTATTCTTTGAATAAACCAGAATATCATCTAGATATACCACGACAAACTTGTCGAGGTAATCCATGAAGATATAATTCATCAGACGGGAGAATGTGGCTGGAGCATTTGTTAAACCAAATGACATGACAGTCTACTCATAAGAGCCATAGCGAGTAACAAATGCAGTCTTGGGAATATCCTCTTTACGAACTCGGATCTGATGATAACCCAACCTCAAGTCGAGTTTAGAAAACACCGATGACCCAGCAAGTTGATCATACAAATCATTGATCCGGGGCAATGGAAATTTATTCTGGATTGTGGCTTGGTTAATGGGCCGGTAATCCTGAACCAATCGGTTAGTTCCATCCTTCTTCTTAACGAAGAGTGAAGGTGCTCCCCAAGAAGAGGAACTAGGGCGGATGAAACCCTTCTTAAGTGACTTGTCGATTTCCTCCTTAAGCTCGAGAAGATGGTGCGGAGGCATCTTATAAGGGCGCTTTGCAATAGGGGTAGTGCCAGGCTTCAAGTCGATGACAAACTCGACAGCTCTAGCAGGGGGTATTCCTGGAAGTTCTTCTAGAAAGACATCATGAAAATCACGAACAACGGGAACGTTCTCGATGCCTTCAAGAGGTGAAGCATTCAACGCATTCAGAGTATAAATCTGGCTCTCGGAATTCTGTATTATCTTGGCTGAGTAGTTGATCACCTGACCAGAAGGGTGTGTGAGCTGGACTGTCTTAGTAGCACAGTCAATCAAAGCATTATGGGCTGTCAACCAGTCCATACCGAGAATAATGTCTACGTCGAAAGGCCCAAGAGCAATAAGGGAAGCAGAGAACATCAACCCTTCAATTTTGATCTAATTGTTGTGACTTACCATCTTGGTTTGCCACTTGGAACGGGGAGTGATAATCTCTAATGGTGTGGGTAACAGTTCTAGATGTAGTTCATGCAGCTGAGCAAATTGTTGAGACACAAAGGAATGTGATGCTCCCGAGTCGAAAAGGACAGAAGCTGCAACTGAATTAATCGGGAGGGTACCCATCACAATGGTTGGTTCTTTCTGGGCCTCTTCTGTATTGACATGGTTAGCATGGCCCAGTACAACAACAGAAGGTCTGGCATTGGGATTCCTGGGCTGACGAGCTCGGGCATCTCGATTTTGGTTCGGGCGGCAATTGGTAGCACGGTGCCCTGGTTGACCACACTTGAAGCAATTCCCATCATTATGGGGAGGAGCTACAGCATTGGACTGTCCACCCTGAGTCACTAGCTGTCTCGGCGGCGGAGGTAGACGAGGTGCAACATAAGACGGCCTTGGTGTTGGAGCAGGTCGGTGATGAACGTTGTGTGGGATCCAGACTCGACGTTTCTGAGCAGACTGACTCGAAGATGGACCAACATCTCGGGTACGCTTGAGCGACTCCTGGCATTTAGTCAGTGCAGTTTCAACTCAAAAAGATTGGCTGACAAGCGTTACGAAGTCTGTGCAATCATGGACAACAAGTGCAAGGTTTATATCAGTACGCAGTCCTTCACGGAATTTCTCCTGCTTGCGTGCGTCAGTGCAGACGTCATCTTCAGCATAGCGGGACAATTCAAGAAATTTCCTCTTATATTCATCCATAGTCATTTTACCCTGAGAGAGTTTGCGGAACTCCTGCTTCTTCTGGTCGATCAGACCTTGAGGAATGTACCGTGCACGAAAAGCTGGCTGAAATTCCTGCAAGTGGTTACTGTTTCAGCAGGCAACATACCCTTGTGGCTTTCCCACCATTGAGCAGTTGATCCCCTCAGGTGATACATCGCATAGGTGACGTAACTGTCAGGGATAACATTGGCCGACTTCATCTGGAAGGCAATGTCACGGAGCCAATCATCGCCATCCATTGGATCAGTCGAGCTGCGAAAAGTGGATGGATTGAGGCGCACGAATTCCGGCAGAGTTATTGGAGCAGACTGTTGCTGAGTATTCTGGTTTGGGACCTGAGCCAATAGTCTGGTCATAAACTGCTGCATCATTGCGGCAATATAAGGTGGAGGTGGGGGATCGTCAGCCATCCTGCCAAATCAACAGGGGCAGTTTAGCAAGAAAAACTGCATGTGTAAGGAGTTATTCATGATGTAACATGGGAAATGAATAGGAAAGGCATTAGATATATGATAGTAGTCGTTAAAGACATACCTATCCATGCACAGAGTTAGATTCAAATGGATAGTACGCGCCCAGGAACGCTCGCAGCTAGACAAACTAGGCGACGCGCAGGCACGTGGTGAGGATGTACACAACGAGACGTAGCAAAGGCTACATCATGTCGGAGAAAACTGCTGGAGCGAGGAATCTGCAAGTGACAACACAGGGTGCCCTCGATAAAAGGATCCTGCAAGCAGAACCTGGCCCACAATCTTGAAGGAAGGGGGAAATTTCAGAACACCGGGTGGATATGATCACGAGAACCTGATGTTGGAGTTAGTAAAATTCATTTAACCCGAATAGAAGAGAGGTCAGAGTCCCAGAGTAAAGACGAGGAATAAAAGATCCTAATACTACCCAATTGGCGACGTGGGCCCGTAAGCCACACAGCCATGTTAGTAAAATGGTTTTCAAGTACTAGACTCAACTACGGCCAAGGAGTTGGAAAGGGGGATTCCTAGAGGCAGTCGGCTCTGATACCAACTTGTGACGCCCCTGGCTCAATCATGCACTAATCATACACGCAAATGCACACGATCAAGCCTAAGGACTCATGGGAAGATATCATAACACAACTCTAAAACATAAATAAACTCATACAAGCTTTATATTACAAGCCAGGGCCTCGAGGGCTCCAATACATAGCTCGATGGCATACAAGCGTCAGCAGAAGCATCAGATATCTGAGTACAGATATGAAACAGAAACAGAGATAAGCCTTTAAGAAGGCGGGGCAAAACAAAAGCTACGATCAAAAGGTGTAGGCCTCCTGCCTAGGACCCTCCGAATCTACTCCTGGTCGTCGGCAAGCTCGTAGTAGTATCCATCCTCGGGGTAGTAATAGCGATCGTCGGCGGGGGCAGCTGTCTTAGGGGCTCCGTCATCTGGTCACGACAAACTGATATGGGGAGAAAAAGAAAGCAAAGCAACCGTGAGTACTCCGAAGTACTCAGCAAGCAAGGATCTATACTACATATGCAACATTATCAAAGGGAGGCTGTATATGTGGACTGGGCTGCAAAAATGCCAGAATTGAGAGGAAGACCTAGTCCTATCGAAGACTAGCATCTTCAGCAGTCTTGCAGCAATAGAAGAGAGTAGGACAGTACAATATAATGTAGCAGTATCATTAAGTCTCAACCTCCCCCAGAGATCCTCTCTCGACTCCCTGCGAGAAAGCAATCCCAGAGCCATACAGTCATCAACATCGTCCTGAGATCCCTTCTCGACTCCCTGCGAGAAGCAATCCCAGAGCCATATATCCAGGTATCATCTCAAGGTCTAGTTGTGTCGATCGGGATACAACTCCGAGTGTCCTTTACCATAGGACCGGCTATCGATAGATGTTTTCTTCCCTGCAGGGGTGCACCAACTTACCCACCACGCTCGCTTAACTCCGGCCGAACACACTTTTCCGGGTCATGATCGGCCTCGGCCAAACGATACACCGCAACCCTACCTAGAGCTCAGCAGAGAGGTCCCCGTCGGTCTATATCCTAAGCGCTCAGGGGTCTTGGGCCATCGCCCCGTGCACTCCGGGTCGGTGTGTGCAGGGTCCGGACGAGCACCACCTCAGTCCTAGATGGTACTGGCCCGGTCCGGCCACGAGGCTGAACTGGACGTCTGACAGAGCTTTCGGCTGATGCATACGATGCAGAGTGCCCATAACTCTTCCCACGTGATGGTTAGTGCTATCAGGCCAGAGGCCTGCTCGGATCAAATATCCAAATCGTTAGTGGACTAGGGGCTTGCGGTAACGAGCAGAGACTCACGATCGATGTGACCCCATCGCCCCGTCTCGAGGACTTGCTGCAAGGGCTAAGAATGCCCGATCGCGCCTCGTATTCATCACTCGGGCACCATCCAGGTCAACCCGTCTCCACAACACTCGCCATTTAGGCTCACGCGGGTACGCCTCAGGGTCGACCCGCCTTTCCAAGTAACAGTGTAAAGTCCAAGTATCCGTGTGTCCATAACATCAGGGGAATCCGAGGTATCACCCTCGTTGGATTCCTACTTGATGTATCCGTCAAGGTGAACTCGGAGGAATCACCCTCGAGGTTCACACTAGAAGTGTTGCGTGACAGGGTCATATCGGCAGTGGAGAAGGAGGAATCACCCTCGATGACCACGACCAATTATCTACCCTACAAGGTTAACATCAGAAGTGCTGACGAGGTATCACCCTTGGCACTCGATAGTAACCCAGTAGTGTCGTACAACTAAGGGGGGGTGATGTGCGGTGCCGGGGCCTGGTCTTCAATCCCGTTGATCGGGTCTTCTGTTAATCCAGCAGGGCAGTCGGGATAAGTAGGGTCACTGATAGGTCTCTACCCATCCTATACTAAGCAGTTTAGGATAACCAGGTAAGGTATCAATAGCAGGTTACATTAAACAGGCTATTCATCAGAATAGGTAAAGCAGTAGCAGCAGCAATTCTAATGCAAGCATGAGAAAATAGAATTGGGCGATATCGGGATGATCAAAAGGGGGGGGTGCTTGCCTGGTTGCTCGGCGGCAAAGGCAAGGTCGTCAACGGTGGCGTCGAGCTCCCGAGCTGCGTTGGTACCAGGAACTGCGTCGGGGTCTAATGAGAGAGAAGAGGGGGAGGAAACAGTATAAATACACAGCAAACATGAGCAACACAATGTACGACATGACAATATGCAGTGCCGGGTGTGTCCTAACGTATGGTTGCACGTCACCGAGGAAGGGGGAATCCATCCGGGAATGTTTTCCCGGTTCCGGACATATGTCAGACAGATGACCGGAGGGGAACGGTTCCATGTTCGGATAGTTAGGGACGTGTGGCGGACGAACGGACCGCGTATTCGGATTTGTCTCGTCGTTCTGAGCAACTTTCATGTACAAAGTTTTTCGATCCGAGCTACGGATTATTTTCTATGATTTTCTAAAGTTTAAACTAATTCCTGGAATTATTTAAATTATTAAAACAACATTATCCAGAACAGTACGGGGGTGACGTCAGCATGACGTAGAGGTGACGTCAGCGGTCAACAGAGGCTGACCAGGTCAAACCTGACCAGTGGGTCCCACTGGTCAGTGACTGGACTAATTAACAGAGTTAAATTAACTAATCTAATCCTAATCAACTAGCAGGACCCACATGTCAGTGTCTTATACTAATTACAATTAGTTTAAATTTGAATTAGGGTTAATTAGACGCTGGGGCCCGCATGTCAATGGGCCATCGTGCCCAGTTAGCGCGCTGACTGGTCAACGGGGCCCAGTGGGGCCCGTGGTCAGTGACACTGGGGCTGGGGCCCGCGTGCCACGTCGGAGCCGGCCGCCGGAGTTGCTCCGGCGAGCCCGAATGCGGCGGAGCGCGCCGGCGAGGCTCAGATTTGCCCACAGGGCATCCCCGAGGCTGTGGTTTGGCCCGTTAGAACGGGCGCGGCGAGCCGCATCGCGTGGTGGTGGTGGTCGGACTCGGGGGTGGCCGGAACGACGGCAACGGCGAGCGATGGCAGCGGACCAAAAGCGGAGAGCTCGGGATTGAGTCTAGTGGCTCGCCCGAGTCGAAAAAAAGAGCGTGCGCGCTGACTGGGGTTCCCAGAAGCACGGCGGAGCCCGTGGCTAGGCGCGGAGTGGACAAGGACGATGGCTGCGACGACGACAAGCGGCGGCCGGAGCAGGGTTGCGCCGGCAGGGCGACTACAGAACCTTGAGGGGGAACGGACGGGCGCCAACGGCGCAGTGGCTCACCGCGGGAGCGTAGGGACTAGGCAACGGGCTCGGGGAGGTCCGGCGACGGCGGAGATCGACGGAGACGGCGGTGGTGTCCGACGGAGAAGACGGCTCGATCCCACGGCTGTGCTGCTCCCTGAGTCGATGCAGGGCTCCCACTCGATGGAGATGAGGACGGCGGCTCGATCGGGCACAGTGGTGAGGCGAGGCGGCGATGGTGGACGCGCGTGTCAGAAGGTCGAGGCCATGGCGACGCTCGGAGGGAGGAGACAGAGAGGAAGGAGAGGGGGAAAGTGAGCGAGGGAGACGCCAGGGGGTCGCGAGGCCTCGATCTTATCCCCCACGCACGCGCGGCGACACGCTGTCGAGCCAGCGAGCAGGGGGGCCAGGGCGCGGCGTGCACGCGCTGTGTTCGACAGCGGTGCGAGGAGGAGCAGTGCGGGGGTGAGGGAAGGCGCTGCGCGGGCTGGGCCTCCCTGTGCACTCGAGGCCCAGTCACCGTGGCCTTTTCTTTTTCTCTCCTTTTCTGTTTCTATTTTCTTTTTAGTTTGTGCTTACAAAAATGTTAGGCCACTTATCGACTTTTGTAAAATATGCAACTTAGCTTATTAAATATGGTGCATTATTTACCACTGCCAGAAAATGGTTTGAAGCCAAATGAATTTTATTTGGACTATAGTTAAATAAAATTGGATTAAACATCTCTGTGTTGTTGCTGTTTGAGTCACTTAATTTATTTAGTATATGTTGATTATAGTTTTAGAATAGTCTCTGGATTATTTACAATATTATGAACATTTTAGTTTCTGGATTTGAACAACTTTTATTTTCCACTTTGAATTTAATTGAAGTTTGAATTTCCATTTGAATTTGAACTAAAAAGGGATATGATCCAAATGATGTCTAGGCACTGTTGATCATGATGACGTGGCATTATCAAAAGGGAATTACTGTAGCTAACCACTATGGGTGTTACACGTATCAATACTTCTTGTACTGGTTCTTTTATGAAGAAGACTATTGAATTCAGGTGGGGTCTTTTAGAAAGAATTAAACGCAACTCTGAAGAATGGGAACTCGACGAAGGTAAAGAGTAAGGTATTAAGCTTGAGTTTGATTGTGTTAAATATTTTATGAATACTGATGCTTTTCACAAGTTTAGCACTAAATATGGACTTGACTCTGAGATAGTAGCCTCTTTTTGTGAATCATTTGCTACTCATGTTGATCTCCCTAAGGAGAAGTGGTTTAAATATCATCCCCCTATTGAAGAAGAAATTAAAGAACCGGTTATAGCTAAAGATGAAACTATTTTTTACAATGTTGATCCAGTTGTGCCTACTGCTTATATTGAAAAAGCACCTTTTCCTGTTAGGATAAAGGAACATGCTAAGGTATTAACAGTGGTTCAAAAAAGTAATATTAAAGCACCTAAACCCTCTGAACAAATTAAAGTAGAACCTAGTGTTGTTATGATTAAAGATCTCTTGGTGGATAATATTGATGGGCATGTTATTTACTTCTGTGATGAAGCTGCTAGAATTGCCAAACCCGATGAAAAAGATAAACATAGACCTGTTGTTGGCATGCCTGTCGTCTCAGTGCTAACCACTGGGGGTGTTACACGTATCAATACTTCTTGTACTGGTTCTTTTATGAAGAAGACTATTGAATTCAGGTGGGCTCTTTTAGAAAGAATTAAACACAACTCTGAAGAATGGGAACTCGACGAAGGTAAAGAGTAAGGTATTAAGCTTGAGTTTGATTATGTTAAATATTTTATGAATACCGATGCTTTTCAAAAGTTTAGCACTAAATATGGACTTGACTCTGAGATAGTAGCCTCTTTTTGTGAATCATTTGCTACTCATGTTGATCTCCCTAAGGAGAAGTGGTTTAAATATCATCCCCCTATTAAAGAAGAAATTAAAGAACCGGTTATAGCTAAAGATGAAACTATTTTTTACAATGTTGATCCAGTTGTGCCTACTGCTTATATTGAAAAACCACCTTTTCCTGTTAGGATAAAGGAACATGCTAAGGTATTAACAGTGGTTCAAAAAAGTAATATTAAAGCACCTAAACCCTCTGAACAAATTAAAGTAGAACCTAGTGTTGTTATGATTAAAGATCTCTTGGTGGATAATATTGATGGGCATGTTATTTACTTCTGTGATGAAGCTGCTAGAATTGCCAAACCCGATGAAAAAGATAAACATAGACCTGTTGTTGGCATGCCTGTCGTCTCAGTGCTAACCACTGGGGGTGTTACACGTATCAATACTTCTTGTACTGGTTCTTTTATGAAGAAGACTATTGAATTCAGGTGGGGTCTTTTAGAAAGAATTAAACGCAACTCTGAAGAATGGGAACTCGACGAAGGTAAAGAGTAAGGTATTAAGCTTGAGTTTGATTGTGTTAAATATTTTATGAATACCGATTCTTTTCACAAGTTTAGCACTAAATATGGACTTGACTCTGAGATAGTAGCTTCTTTTTGTGAATCATTTGCTACTCATGTTGATCTCCCTAAGGAGAAGTGGTTTAAATATCATCCCCCTATTAAAGAAGAAATTAAAGAACCGGTTATAGCTAAAGATGAAACTATTATTTACAATGTTGATCTAGTTGTGCCTACTGCTTATATTGAAAAAGCACCTTTTCCTGTTAGGATAAAGGAACATGCTAAGGTATTAGCAGTGGTTCAAAAAAGTAATATTAAAGCACCTAAACCCTCTGAACAAATTAAAGTAGAACCTAGTGTTGTTATGATTAAAGATCTCTTGGTGGATAATATTGATGGGCATGTTATTTACTTCTGTGATGAAGCTGCTAGAATTGCCAAACCCGATGAAAAAGATAAACATAGAACTGTTGTTGGCATGCCTGTCGTCTCAGTGCTAACCACTGGGGTGTTACACGTATCAATACTTCTTGTACTGGTTCTTTTATGAAGAAGACTATTGAATTCAGGTGGGGTCTTTTAGAAAGAATTAAACGCAACTCTGAAGAATGGGAACTCGACGAAGGTAAAGAGTAAGGTATTAAGCTTGAGTTTGATTGTGTTAAATATTTTATGAATACCGATGCTTTTCACAAGTTTAGCACTAAATATGGACTTGACTCTGAGATAGTAGCCTCTTTTTGTGAATCATTTGCTACTCATGTTGATCTCCCTAAGGAGAAGTGGTTTAAATATCATCCCCCTATTGAAGAAGAAATTAAAGAACCGGTTATAGCTAAAGATGAAACTATTATTTACAATGTTGATCTAGTTGTGCCTACTGCTTATATTGAAAAAGCACCTTTTCCTGTTAGGATAAAGGAACATGCTAAGGTATTAACAGTGGTTCCAAAAAGTAATATTAAAGCACCTAAACCCTCTGAACAAATTAAAGTAGAACCTAGTGTTGTTATGATTAAAGATCTCTTGGTGGATAATATTGATGGGCATGTTATTTACTTCTGTGATGAAGCTGCTAGAATTGCCAAACCCGATCAAAAAGATAAACATAGACCTGTTGTTGGCATGCCTGTCGTCTCAGTTAAAATAGGAGATCATTGTTATCGTGGTTTATGTGACTTAGGTGCTAGTGTGAGTGCTATTCATTTTACCTTATACCAAGAAATTATGAATGACATAGCACCTGCTGAAATAGAAGACATAGATGTTACTATTAAACTTGCAAATAGAGACACCATTGCACCACTTGGGATTGTTAGAGATGTTGAAGTCTTGTGTGGGAAAATAAAATACCCTACTGATTTTCTAGTTCTTTGTTCCCCACAAGATGACTTTTATCCCATAATTTTTGGTAGACCTTTCTTGAACACTGTCAATGCTAAGATAGATTGTGAGAAAGAAACTGCCAGTGTTAGTTTTGGTGATGTGTCTGATCAGTTTAATTTCTTTAAGTTTCGTAGACAACCACATGATAAAGAATCACCTAGTAAAGATGAAATAATTGGTCTTGCTTCTATTGCCGTACCTCCTAATGATCCTTTAGAACAATACTTGCTAGGCCATGAGAATGATATGCACTTGCGTGAAAGAAATGAAATAGATAAAATATTCTTTGAACAACAACCTATCCTTAAAGAGAATTTGCCTATTGAAACTCTAGGTGGTCCTCCTCCACCTAAAGGTGATCCTGTGTTTGAATTAAAACAATTGCCTGACACTCTGAAGTATACTTATCTTGATGAGAAAAAGATGTATCATGTTATTATTAGTGCTAACCTTTCAGAACATGAAGAAGAGAGATTATTAAAAATTCTGAGGAAGCACCATGCTGCTATTGGATATACTCTTGATGATCTTAAGGGCATTATCCCACTCTCTGTCAGCACAAGATTAATATGGGACCTGATGCTAAACCCGTTGTTGATCACCAACGACGATTGAATCCTAAGATGAAGGAAGTGGTAAGAACTGAAATACGAAAACTTCTGGAAGAAGGTATAATCTATCCCATAGCTGATAGTAGATGGGTAAGTCATATTCATTGTGTCCCTAAGAAAGGAGGTATTACTGTTGTTCCTAATGATAAAAATGAACTTATCCCACAAAGAATTGTTACTGGCTATAGAATGGTAATTGGTTGTAGAAAATTAAATAAAGCTACTACAAAAGATCATTACCCTCTGCCTTTTATTGATCAAATGCTAGAAAGATTATCTAAGCACACACACTTTTGTTTTCTTGATGGATATTCTACTGCTTATAGACATATGCCTTTTGGTTTACTTGCCCTTTTGGAACTTATGCTTATAGACGTATGCCTTTTGGTTTATGTAATGCACCTGCTACCTTTCAAAGATGTATGACTGGTATATTCTCTGACTTTTTTGAAAAGATTGTTGAGGTTTTCATGGATGACTTCTCCGTTTATGGAACTTCTTTTGATGATTGCTTAAGCAACCATGATCGATTTTTGCAGAGATGTGAACAAACTAACCTTGTCTTGAATTGGGAGAAGTGCCACTTTATGGTTAATGAAGGCATTGTCTTGGGGCACAAAATTTCTGAACGAGGTATTGAGGTGGATAAAGCTAAAGTTGATGCAATTTAGAAAATGCCATGACCTAAAGACATTAAAGGTATTCGTACTTTCCTTGGTCATGCTGGTTTCTATAGGAGGTTTATTAAAGACTTCTCTAAAATTTCTAGGCCTCTTACTAATCTTTTACAAAAGGATGTTCCATTTGTTTTTGGTGATGATTATGTAGAAGCCTTTGAAACACTTAAGAAAGCCTTAACTTCTGCACCTATTGTTCAACCACCTGATTGGAACTTGCCTTTTGAAATTATGTGTGATGCTAGTGATTAGATTGTTGGTACTGTTCTAGGACAAAGAGTTGATAAGAAATTAAATATTATCCATTATTATAGCAAAACTCTAGACAGTACCCAAAGAAATTATGCTACCACTGAAAAGAATTTTTGGCTGTTGTGTTTGCTTGTGATAAATTCAGATCTTACATTGTTGATTCCAAAGTAATTGTTCACACCGACCATGCTGCTGTAAAATATCTTATGGAAAAGAAAGATGCTAAACCTAGACTCATTAGGTGGGTTCTCTTGCTACAAGAATTTGACTTACATATCACTGATAGGAAAGGAGCTGAGAAACCCGTAGCTGATAACTTGTCCAGGTTAGAAAATATTCTTGATGACCCACTACCTATTGATGATAGTTTTCCTGATGAACAACTAGCTGTAATAAATACTACTTATAATACTCCTTGGTATGCTGACTACGCTAATTATATCATTGCTAAATTTATACCACCTAGTTTCACATACCAACAAAAGAAAACAAAATCTTCTATGACTTAAGACATTACTTTTGGGATGACACACATCTTTATAAAGAAGGAGTAGATGGTATTATTAGACGTTGTGTACCTGAGCATGAACAGGAACAAATCCTACGGAAATGTCACTCCAAAGCCTGTGGAGGACATCATGCAGGAGATAGAACTGCTCATAAGGTATAACAATCTGGTTTTTATTGGCCTACTCTTTTCAAGGATGCCCGTAAGTTTGTCTTGTCTTGTGATGAATGTCAAAGAATTGCTAATATCGGTAAGTGTCAGGAAATGCCTATGAATTATTCACTTGTTTTTTAACCTTTTGGTGTTTGGGGATTTGATTATATGGGACCTTTTGCTTCCTCTAATGGGTATACACATATTTTGGTTGCTGTTGATTATGTTACTAAGTGGGTAGAAGCTATTCCAACGAGCAGTGTTGATCATAACACCTCCATTACAATGCTTAAAGAAGTTATTTTCCTAAGGTTTGGAGTCCCTAGATATTTAATGACTGATGGTGGTTCATGATGTCTACTACACAACTTGTTCTTGTAGACTCATGTTGGGCCTCCAAGCGCAGAGTTTTGTAGGACAGTAGCAAATTTCCCTCAAGTGGATGACCTAAGGTTTATCAATCCGTGGGAGGTGTAGGATGAAGATGGTCTCTCTCAAACAACCCTGCAACCAAATAATAAAAAGTCTCTTGTGTCCCCAACACACCCAATACAATGGCAAATTGTATAGGTGCACTAGTTCGGCGAAGAGATGGTGATAAAAATGTAATATGGATGGTAGAAATATATTTTTATAATCTGAATAAATAAAAACAGCAAGGTAGCAAGTGATAAAACAGAGCACAAACGGTAATGCAATGCTTGAAAACAAGGCCTAGGGTCCGTACTTTCGCTAGTGCAATCTCTCAACAATGCTAATCTAATTGGATCATATAACCTTCCCTCAACGTGCGATGAAGAATCACTCCAAAGTTCTTATCTAGCGGAGAACATAAGAAGAAATTGTTTGTAGGGTACGAAACCACCTCAAAGCTATTCTTTCCGATCAATCTATCCTAGAGTTCGTACTAAAATAACACCAAGCTATTCTTTCCGATCGATCTAACCAAGAGTTCGTACTAAAATAACACCATATGATACACATCAACCAGCTCTAATGTCACCTAGATACTCCAATGTCACCGCGAGTATCCGTGAGTTGATTATACGATATGCATCAAACAATTTCAAATTCATAATACTCAATCCAACACAAAGAACTTCAAAGAGTGCCCCAAGATTTCTACCGGAGAAACAAAGACTAGAACGTGCATCAACCCCTATGCATAGATTACCCCAATGTCACCTCGGGAATCCGCGAGTTGAGTGCCAAAACACATATCAAGTGAATCAATATGATACCCCATTGTCACCACGGGTATTCATAGCAAGACATACATCAAGTGTTCTCAAATCAATAAAAGTATTCAATCTGATAAAACAAAATCTCAAAGGGAAAACTCAATTCATCACAACAAGATAGAGAGGGGAAAACACCATATGATCCAACTATATTAACAAAGCCCACGATACATCAAGATCGTGCCATCTCAAGAACACGAGAGAGAGAGAGAGAGAGAGAGAGAGAGAGATTAAACACATAGCTACTGGTACAAACCCTCAGCCCCAAGGGTGGACTACTCCCTCCTCATCATGGTGGCCGCCGGGATGATGAAGATGGCCATCGGTGATGATTTCCCCCTTCGGCAGGGTGCCGGAACGAGGTCTAGATTGGTTTTTCTTGGCTACAGAGGCTTGCGGCGGCGGAACTTCTGATCTAGGGTTATCCCGAGGGTTTTTGGAATATTTGGGAATTTATAGGGCAAAGAGGCAGTGCGGGAGGCCACCGAGGTGGGCACAACCCACCTAGGCGCGCCCTGGTGGGTTGTGCTCCCCTCGGAGCTCCCCTCTGGTACTTCTTTAGCCCACTGGGTGTCTTTTGGTCCAGAAAAAATCTCCAAAAAGTTTCGCTGTGTTTGGACTCCGTTTGGTATTGATTTTCTGTGAAGTAAAAAATAGCAACTGGCACTGGGCACTATGTTAATAGGTTAGTCCCAAAAAATGATATAAAGTTGCTATAAAATGATTGTAAAACGTCCAACAATGATAATATAACGGCATGAATACTTCATAAATTATAGATACATTGGAGACGTATCAGCATCCCCAAGCTTAATTCCTACTCGTCCTCGAGTAGGAAAATGATAAAAGAAATAATTTATGAAGTGTGAATGCTAGCAAAATGCATAAGTTTGATCAATGATAATTTCAATCACTTTTTCTAGCATCATAATAGCAACTCTTTCTCATAAAACTTATCATGATAAAGTAGCAATTGAAAGAAGAATTTTTGTTGTGGAAAGCTACCTATCATATTCATCACATATTCTTTTCTTTTGTAGCATGGACATATGGACTTTTATATGGTTCAAAGCAATAGTCTAGTTTTGACATGGAGATTTCAATAATCAAGCATATCAACAAGCAACCATGTCTTTCAAAATATCAACACTAAAGCAAGTTATCCCTAGCCCATTATGCTCAATCATTGATCCATTCATGAAACACACTCGCATATTAGCTACACCCAATGCTCAAGTACGATCATAGTGCCCCTTAGTTGGTGCTTTATAAGAGAAGATGGAGACTCAACAATAAAAATTGCATAAAGTAAATAGAAAGGCCCTTCGCAGAGGGAAGTAGGGATTTGTAGAGGTGCCAGAGCTCAAAGCAAAAAAGATAGAGATAAAAACATTTTGGTTGGCATGCTTTTCCTGTCATTGAAAACGATCGAGTAGTTCCCAATACTTTCCATGCTAGATATATCATAGGCGGTTCCCAAACAGAAAATAAAGTTTATTCCTTTTTCCACCATACTTTCACATTCCACGGCTAACTGAATCCACGGGTGCCGTCCATACCAACACTTTCCAAGGAATTTATTATTTGACAACATAAAGTAAATTCATTTTTCATTTCGGGACTGGGCATCCCTAATACCTTTTCCGTACTCTCGTGCAATGACAAGTGAATAAACACTCATCTTGAGAATAACACATCTAGCATGGAAAAATATCAGCCAACCCCTACCGTTTCATGAGCGGTACGAGCACACAAAAAGGAAATTATTTTGAAAATTAGAGATGGCACATGCAAATTTGCTTAGAACGGCATGGGAATACCGCATATAGGTAGGTATGGTGGACTCATTTGGCACAACTTTGGGTTTAAGAATTTGGATGCACAAGTAGTATTCCCACTTAGTACAAATGGAGGCTAGAAAATAGATTGAGAAGCAACCAACCAAGAAATGAAAATTCACATAAATGAGCATTGAGCATAACTAACACTGAATAATGCACCACAAGTAGGATGTAATTTCATTTCATAATTATTGACTTTCGTGCTTGCATAGGGAATCACAAACCTTAACACCAATATTCTTACTAAATCATGATTACTCACCAACATGACTCACATATTATTATCTCCATATTGCAAAACTATTGCAAGGAATCAAACTTATCATATCCAATGATCTTCATGAAAGTTTTTATTATATCCCTCTTGAATATTCATCATATTAGGACCAAATTCATAGCTTATGCATATTGTCATCACTATTGTCAACTCTCAAAGTAATATAAGTGAAGCATGAGAGTGTTCGACAAACTACTCCAAAAAGAAATAAGTGAAGATCAAGCGAGTAGTTATGTAAATGGGTAGCTATTTGAGGACTCTCTCTTATTTAAAAGTTTCAGATCTAAGTATTTTATTAAAACAGCAAGCAAAACAAAATAAAATAAAATTCTAAGAATGGCACACATCATGTGAAGAAGCAAAAACTTAGTCTCAACCGATACTAATCGATAGTTGTTCATGAAGAAAGGTGGGATGCCTACCGGGGCATCCCCAAGCTTAAATACTTGAGACTTCCTGGATTATTAACTTGGGATGCCTTGGGCATACACAATCTTGACCTTTTGTGTCTCCTTAATTCCTTTTATATCACGGTTTCCCTAAATCTTAAAAACTTCATCCACACAAAACTCAACAAGAACTCGTGAGATAAGTTAGTATAAATCAATGCAAAAACCTTATCATTCTCTACTGTAGAAAATCGATAAAATTATTATTCAACATTTCATACTAAATGCCTCTGCATATGTAATACTCCTATCCTCAAATAGAATCATTAAACAAGCAAACATATGCAAACAATGCGAACATAACAGCAATCTGTCTAAACAGAACAGTCTGTAAAGAGTGCAATTGTACTCATACTTACCTAATTCCAAAAGTTCTGCAAATTTACCACACTGTAGAAAACTTATCATAGCTTATTGTGCAAAAAGTTTCAACATTTTATTACATTCTGACTTTTCTGGAGAATTATTGCAACAGCGATAAACTTTCTGTTTTGAAACAGCAACTCATATATTTGCAAAATAAGCATGGTGATGGCTATCCTTGCCACTTTTATTGAAATAAAAGATGCAAAACATTATTATAAATAACAGCAAGCAAATACTAATAAAATAAAATGACTCTCCAAGCAAAACTCATATCATGTGACGAATGAAAATATTGTTCCAAGTGAGGTTACTGATAATGTTGAAGACGAAAGAGGGGATGCCTTCCGAGGCATCCCCAAGCTTAGTTGCTTGGATATTCCTTGAATATTACCTTGGGGTGCCTTGAGCATCCCCAAGCTTAGAGTCTTGTCACTCCTTATTCTCCTCATATCGATATCTCACCCAAATCTCGAAAACTTCAATCACACAAAACTTAACGGAACTTCGTGAGATGGGTTAGTATGATAAAGACAAATCATTTACTTTGGTACTGTCAAATACAAGATTCATAAATATTCTCACACAATGCCTACTGTACTATACAATTTCCACAATTTATATTAAGCAATATAAGCCATAGAAACCATAAAACAAGCAAACTATGCATTGAAAACAGAATCAGTCAAAAACAGAATAGTACGTAAAGATCTGAATTGACCTATGTAACTCCAAAAATTCTGAAAAATTATGAAAACATAGAAAATTTGAATACCCATTAACGTTAAAAAATTGATAATTTTCCACGTTCCAGTAAAATACAGAAATTTCTGCACTGGACGCAAAAGTTTCTATTTTTGCACAGAATCAAGTCAACTATCATCCACACTATCCCAAAGGCTTTACTTGGCACTTTATTGAAACAAAAGCTATAAAACATGATTAATACAGTAGCCTAATCATGTGAACACACAAAAACAGTAGGTAAAAGTGTTGGGTTGTCTCCCAACAAGCGCTTTTCTTTAATGCCTTTTAGCTAGGCATGATGATTTCAATGATGCTCGCATAAAAGATAAGAATTGAAACATAAAAAGAGCATCATGAAGCATGTGACTAGCACATTTAAGCCTAACATACTTCCTATGCATAGGTATTTTTTGAGCAAACAATTTATGGGAACAATAATCAACTAGCATAGGAAGGCAAAACAAGTGCAACTTCAAAACTTTCAACATAAAGAGAGGAAACTTGATGTTATTGAAATACGTAGAAGCATATGTTCCTCTCTCATAATAATTTTCAGTAGCATCATGAATGAATTCAACAATATAGATATCACATAAAGCATTCTTTTCATGATCCACATACATAAAAGTTTTATTACTCTCCACATAAGCAAATTTATTCTCATGAATAGTAGTGGGAGCAAATTCAACAAAATAACTATCATGTGATTGAAAATTAAAATCATGATGACAAGTTTCATGGTTATCATTATTCTTTATAGCATACATGTCATCACCATAATCATCATAGATAGGAACTTTGTTATCATAGTCATTTGAAACCACTTCCAGAATAGTGGATTCATCACTAAATAAAGTCATGACCTCTCCAAATCCACTTTCATAATTATTACAATAAGATTCAACACCCTCCAAAATAGTGGGATCATCATTACATAAAGTTGACACTCTTCCAAACCCACTTTCATCAATATAATCCTCATAAATAGGAGGCATGCAATCATCATAAGAAATTTTCTCATCAAAACTTGGGGGACTAAAAATATCATCTTCATCAAACATAGCATCCCCAAGCTTATGGATTTGCATATCATTAGCATCATGGATATTCAAAGAATTCATACTAAAAACATTGCAATCATGCTCATCATTTATGCCAAACATTTTATTGAATTCTTCTTCTATCAATTGAGCACAATTTTCTTTCCCATCATTTTCAAGAAAGACATGATAAAGACGAATAATATGAGACCACCTCAATTCCATTTTTTTGTAGTTTTATTTTATGAACCAAACTAGTGATAAACAAGAAACTAAAAGATTCAATTGCAGGATCTAAAGATATACCTTCAAGCACTCACCTCCCCTGCAACGGCGTCAGAAAAGAGCTTGATGTCTACTACACAACTTGTTCTTGTAGACTCGTGTTGGGCCTCCAAGCGCAGAGTTTTGTAGGACAATAGCAAATTTCCCTCAAGTGGATGACCTAAGGTTTATCAATCCATGGGAGGTGTAGGATGAAGATGGTCTCTCTCAAACAACCCTGCAACCAAATAATAAAAAGTCTCTTGTGTCCCCAACACACCCAATACAATGGCAAATTGTATAGGTGCACTAGTTCGGCGAAGAGATGGTGATAAAAGTGTAATATGGATGGTAGAAATATATTTTCATAATCTGAATACATAAAAACAGCAAGGTAGCAAGTGATAAAATGGAACACAAACGGTAATGCAATGCTTGAAAACAAGGCCTGGGGTCCGTACTTTCGCTAGTGCAATCTCTCAACAATGCTAGTCTAATTGGATCATATAACCTTCCCTCAACGTGCGATGAAGAATCACTCCAAAGTTCTTATCTAGCGGAGAACATAAGAAGAAATTGTTTGTAGGGAGCGAAACCACCTCAAAGCTATTCTTTCCGATCAATCTATCCTAGAGTTCGTACTAAAATAACACCAAGCTATTCTTTTCGATCGATCTAACCAAGAGTTCGTACTAAAATAACACCATATGATACACATCAACCAACTCTAATGTCACCTAGATACTCCAATGTCACCGCGAGTATCCGTGAGTTGATTATACGATATGCATCAAACAATTTCAGATTCATAATACTCAATCCAACACAAAGAACTTCAAAGTGTGCCCCAAGATTTTTATCGGAGAAACAAAGATGAGAACGTGCATCAACCCCTATGCATAGATTACCCCAATGTCACCTAGGGAATCCACGAGTTGAGTGCCAAAACACATATCAAGTGAATCAATATGATACCCCATTGTCACCACGGGTATTCATAGCAAGACATACATCAAGTGTTCTCAAATCCATAAAAGTATTCAATCCGATAAAAAGAAATCTCAAAGGGAAAACTCAATTCATCACAACAAGATAGAGAGGGGAAAACACCATATGATCCAACTATATTAACAAAGCCCGCGATACATCAAGATCGTGCCATCTCAAGAACACGAGAGAGAGAGAGATTAAACACATAGCTACGGGTACAAACCCTCAGCCCCGAGGGTGGACTACTCCCTCCTCATCATGGTGGCCGCCGGGATGATGAAGATGGCCACCGGTGATGATTTCCCCCTCCGGCAGGGTGCCGGAACGGGGTCTAGATTGGTTTTTCGTGGCTACAGAGGCTTACGACGGCGGAACTTCTGATCTAGGGTTACCCCGAGGGTTTTTGAAATAATTGGGAATTTGTAGGGCGAAGAGGCGGTGCAGGAGGCCACCGAGGTGGGCACAACCCACCTAGGCACGCCCTGGTGGGTTGTGCTCCCCTCGGAGCTCCCCTCTGGTACTTCTTTGACCCACCGGGTGTCTTCTGGTCCAGAAAAAATCTCCAAAAAGTTTTGCTGTGTTTGGACTCCGTTTGGTATTGATTTTCTACGAAGTAAAAAACAAGCAAAAAATAGCAACTGGCACTGGGCACTTTGTCAAATAGGTTAGTCCCAAAAAATGATATAAAGTTGCTATAAAATGGTTGTAAAACATCCAAGAATGATAATATAACGGCATGAATACTTCATAAATTATAGATACGTTGGAGATGTATCAGTTCACACTTTATTCATGGTGCTTTCCGCAAAATGCTTGCTAATATGATGTTAACCATAGAATTGCATCACCCTATCATCCTCAATCTAGTGGTCAAGTTGAACTTAGCAACAGAGAAAAAAATTAATATTACAAAAAACTATCAATAGGTCCCAAAAGAATTGGTCTAAGAAATTAGATGATGCACTTTGGGCTTATAGAACAGCTTATGAAAATCCTATGGGTATGTCTCCATATAAAATGGTTTATGAAAAAGCTTGTCATTTGCCTCTTGAGTTAGAACATAAAGCATATTGGGCAATTAAAGAACTCAATTATGATTTCAAACTTGCCAGTGAAAAGAGGTTATTTGATATTAGCTCACTAGATGAATGGATAACCCAAGCTTATGAAAATGCCAAACTATTTAAATAAAAAGTTAAAAGATGGCGTGACAAAAGAATCCAAAAGCGGGAATTCAAAGTTGGTGAACATGTTATATTATACAACTCTCGTGTTAGATTTTTGCAGGAAAACTTCTTTCCAAATGGGAAGGACCGTATATCATCGATGAAGTTTATCGCTCTGGAGTTATCAAGATTAATAATGCCGAAGGTACTAACCCGAAGGTGACAAAGAATTAAACACTATATCTCAGGTAGGCCCATTAATGTTGAAACTAACATTATCCAAACCATCACACCAGAGGAACACATAAAAGAAACCTTCCAGAACACTCCAGAACCTTGAAAAAGAAGAGGTACGTGATACGGTAAGTAAACGGACTCCGAAAAATCCGCAAAAATATTTTCGGTCAGTTTTGGAATATTAGAAAAAATAGGAAAATAAGAAATAACCGGGAAGGCAACCCAGGTGCCCACAAGACACCAGGGCGCGCCTGCCCCACCTGGCGTGCCCTGGTGGGTGGTGGGCCCCTCGGGCACCTTCCCGACTCCGTTTTCATTCCATATGCTTGTTCCCCAAGATAAAAAATCTTTATATATACCCCCGGACGATTTGACCACCGTATTGCGGAGAATCCTCTGTTCTTGTTTCAAGATGTTTTTCTGACAGATCTAGATCGCCATGGCCGCACCAAGCTCCTCCAAGGACAAGTTCTTCGAGAGGGTAATCAATCCCTACTTGTCGGAGGTGATGAAGCACCCTCAAGCCATTGAGATGTGTGAGGGGGTGCTCCACATCCGGGATGTTCAAGGGCCCAAGAAGACGGGAAGCGTGGAGGCCAGGCTCGAGGTGGTGGAGCAGGAGATCTTCAAGTGCCAAGGGATGGTGGAGCGTGGACTTAGTGCCAATCACCTCATGATCATGGAATTCACCCGTGATCACAAGGTGGATGGCCGGTCTATGAAGGACATCGTCTTCACCTTCAACGATCAAATTAATTTTCTGCGAAGCCAAATCTATGATCTTCAAAATCAAGTTTTTGAGTATGAGGCAAGATTTAAAGGTATGAGTTTAGCTGCCAGTTGCAGGACTCAGGAGACTCGTGCTTCCTCTTATGATGGTGAGCCGCTGCCATGGAAGCCGGAGGATAAGTTTGCTACTACCTCATCACCACCACCATCTTCCCCACCAAAGAAGGATACTTGAGTACACGGGTATGGGCACTCCCCTTGGCTTGTGCCAAGCTTGGGGGATATGCCCCGGTATCGTATCACCATCACTTTTATTACCTTTACCTATCTTAATTCGATCCTTAGTTATTTCATGATTTAGTTGAATAAAAGTTTAGTATGATCTATTTTCGAGTACTAGTTTCGTGATCTATCTATCTATGTAATCGAGTGAGAGCTATATAATAAAGTTTAGTTTGAGTTTTTTCTTCTTTACTTGTCTGTTTCAATCAAAATAAAAGAAAAGAATGAAAGAGATCATATGCTAATCTTATGGCAAGTAATGACATCACATAAGGAAAAGTATAAGTGGTAAAATTTGTTGAAAGTTGACAAACATAGTATTAGTCAATGATGCAATTCATGAAAGAATTAATAAGGGAAGAGAAGATTCACATGAAAATACACTATCTTGGACATCTTTTATGATTGTGAGCCCCCACTAAATATCTTATGCCAAACTGTTGACGTTGGACAAGGAAGACAACATAATGATTTATGTTTGTTCATATTCATATAGAAGTTATATTGTCATAGATCCTTCAACATGTGGTGCTTGCTCAATATCTTTGCTAGCCAAAAATCCGCACTAAGTAGAGATACTACTTGTGCATCCAAAAACCTTAAACCCAAACTCATGTTTTGAGAGTCAACCATACCTACCTATGGATTGAGTAAGATCCTTCAAGTAAGTTGTCATCGGTGCAAAAAGGTAATAAAAATTGCTTCTAAATGTGTTTGATCCTTTAGTGTAAGAGAAAATTGAGCGTTGTACGAACTTGTGATGGCAAAGTAATAAAAGCGACAGACTGCATAATAAAGGTTGCTATCATAAGGGGCAATATAATGTGACGTTCTTTTGCATTAAGAGATTGTGCATACAAAACCAAAAAGCGCATGACAACCTTTGCTTCCCTCTTCGAAGGGCCCATCTTTTACTTTTATGTATTTACCTTTTATGCAAGAGTCAAAGTATTTCCCCTATTCCTTTTTATTTTCTATTTGGCAAGCATCATGTGGTGGGGAAAGATCTAGGCACATATACCCAGTTGGATATGAGTGAGCATGAGTTATTATTGTTGACATCGCCCTTGAGGTGAATAAGTTGGGAGGCGAAACTATAAACCCCTATCTTTCTATGTGTCTGGTTGAAACTTTTTGCTCATATATATGTTGTGAGTGTTCGCAATCATAGAAGATTAAATGATGGTTGAGTATGTGGACTTGCCAAAAGGCTCCGATACAAGACCCTTCCTGAAAATATGATGAATTGTAGTTGCAAAGTTGACTGAGAACATAGTTTGTTAGTTTTCAATAAGGTTTATGCTTTTTACTTTGATTTTGTGATGAATCGTTACTTGTTCATGAGAAGTTATATGATAAAGCTTTATGATAAAGTTTTGTGATGAAGTTTGTTGCTGTTATAATAATATGCATGATGCTACTATGTCCGTATTTTGTTTTTATCGACACCTCTCTCTCTAAACATGTGGACATGATTTTTTATATCGGCTTTCGCTTGAGGACAAGCAAGGTCTAAGCTTGGGAGAGTTGATGCGTCCATTTTGCATCATGTTTTCCTACTGTTATTTATAATGTTTTTATGCATAATAAAACTTTATGGAGTAACTCTAATGCCTTTTCTCTCATAATATGCAAGCCGGCAGCTGGAATTCTGGACCTGAAAAGCTATGTCAGAGATACCTATTTTGCACATCTCCAAATGAGCTGAAATTTTACGGAGAATTATTTTGGAGTATATAATAAATATTGGAGAAAAGAACTACCAGAGGGGGCTGCCAGATGCCCACAAGACACCAGGGTGCGCCAGCCCCTCCAAGCGCGCCCTGGTGGGTGGTGGGCATCCTGGCCCACCTCCGGAGCCCATCTTCTGGTATATAAGGTCTTTTGACCTAGAAAAAAAATAAGGATAGGACTTTCGGGACGGAGCGCCGCCATCTCGAGGCGAAACTTGGGCAGGAGCACTTTTGCCCTCCGGCGGAGCGATTTCGCCGGGGGAACTTCCCTCCCGGAGGGGGAAATCAAAGCCATCGTCATCACCAACAACCCTCTCATCTTTGGGAGGCCAATCTCCATCAACATCTTCAACAACACCATCTCATCTCAAATCCTAGTTCATCTCTTGTGTTCAATCTTTGTACCGGAACCTCAAATTGGTACCTGTGGGTGACTAGTAGTGTTGATTACATCTTGTAGTTGATGCTATATGGTTTATTTGGTGGAAGATTATATGTTCAGATCCATTATGCTAATTAATATCCCTCTTATCTTGAGCATGAATATTATTTGTGAGTAGTTACCTTTGTTCTTGAGGCCACGAGAGAAGTCATGTTGCAAGTAATCATGTGAATTTGATATGTGTTCGATATTTTGATGATATGTATGTTGTGATTCCCTTTGTGGTGTTATGTGAACGTCGCCTACATGACACTTCACCATCTTTGGGCCTAAGGGAATGCATTGTGGAGTAGTTATTCGATGATGGGTTACTAGAGTGACAGAAGCTTAAACCCTAGTTTATGCGCTATTCCGTAAGGGGCTGATTTGGATCCATATGTTTAATGCTATGGTTAGATTTTATCTTAATACTTTTTTCGTAGTTGCGGATGCGTGCGAGGGGGTTAATCATAAGTGGGAGGCTTGTTCAAGTAAGAACAGCACCCAAGCACCGGTCCACCCACATATCTAATTATCAAAGTAGCGAACACTAATCAAACCAACATGATGAAAGTGACTAGATGAAATTCCCGCGTGCCCTCAAGAATGCTTTGCTTATTATCTGAGACCGTTTTGGCCTGTCCTTTGCCATCCAAAGGATTGGGCTACCTTGCTGCACTTTATTTACTATTACCGTTACTTGCTTGTTACAAATTATCTTGCTATCAAACTACCTGTTACCGACAATTTCAGTGCTTGCAGAAATTACCTTGCTCAAAACCACTTGTCATTTCCTTATTCTCCTCATTGGGTTCGACACTCTTACTTATCGAAAGGACTATGATTGATCTCCTGTACTTGTGGGTCATCAGCACGCCCTGGTGGCTTGTGGGGCCCCTGGCCAGCCTCCGTTGCCAATCCTCTGGTATATAAGCCTATTTGCCCTAGAAAAAAAAATAAGGAGAGGACTTTCGGGACGGAGCGCCGCCGTCTCGAGGCGGAACTTGGGCAGGAGCACTTTTGCTCTCCGGCGAAGCGATTCCGCCGGGGATAATTCTCTCCGGGAGGGGGAAATTGAAGCCATCATCGTCACCAACAACCCTCTCATCGTGGGATGACCAATCTTCATCAACATCTTCACCAGCACCATCTCATCTCAAACCCTAGTTCATCTCTTGTGTGTAATCTTTGTATCAAAACCTCAGATTGGTACCTGTGGGTTGCTAGTAGTGTTGATTACATCTTGTAGTTGATGCTAGTTGGTTTATTTGGTGGAAGATTAAATGTTCAGATCCATTATGCTATTCAATACCCCTCTGATCTTGAACATGAACATGATTTGTGTTTAGTTACTTTTGTTCTTGAGGACATGGGAGAAGTCTTGTCATAAGTAATCATGTGAATTTGGTATTCTTTCAATATTTTGATGATATGTATGTTGTTGTTTCCCTTAGTGGTGTTATGTGAACATCGACTACATGATACTTCACCATCTTTGGGCCTAAGGGAATGCATTGTGGAGTAGTTATTAGATGATTGGTTGCTAGAGTGACAGAAGTTTAAACCCTAGTTTATGCGGTATTCCATAAGGGGCTGATTTGGATCCATATGTTTCATGCTATGGTTAGATTCATCTTAATTTTTCTTTCATAGTTGCGGATGCTTGCGAGAGGGGGTAGTCATAAGTGGGAGGCTTGTTCAAGTAAGAACAACACCCAAACACCGGTCCAACCACATATCAGATTATCAAAGTAACGAACGCGAATCAAACAAACATGATGAAAGTGACTAGGTGAAATTCCCGTGTGTCCTCAAGAACGCTTTGCTTATTATAAGAGACCATCCCGGCCTGTCCTTTGCTACAAAAAGGATTGGGCTACCTTGCCGCACTTTTGTTACCGCTACTACTTATTGCTCGTTACAAATTATCTTGCTATCAAACTATCTGTTACCGATAATTTCAGTGCTTGCAGAAAATACCTTGCTGAAAAACGGTTGTCATTTCCTTCTACTCCTCATTGGTTTCGACACTCTTACTTATCGAAAGGACTATGATTGATCCCCTATACTTTTGGGTCATCAATGACATATTGATTTTTGGAAAAAATCTGAATGTTATTAAGGAGGTCAAGGATTTCCTATCTCGTTGTTTTGAGATGAAGGATTTAGGAGTAGCGGATGTTATTCTAAACATCAATCTATTGAGAGATGATGATGGTGGGATTACATTGCTTCAATCTCACTATGAGGAAAAGATCTTGAGTTGCTTTGGCTATAATGACTGCAAGCCCTCTCCAACACCATATGATGCTAGTGTGATGCTTCCAAAGAACCGAAGAATTTCTAGAGATCAATTGAAATATTATCAGATTATTGGTTCACTTATATATTTAGCCAGTTATATATTTAGCCAGTGCTATAGACCTGACATCTCTTTTGCTGTTAGTAAACTGAGCCAATTTTTTTCAAAACCGGGAGATGATCAATGGAAAGCTCTAGAGAGAGTTATGCGTTATTTGAAAGACACTTCGAATTATGGAATTCACTACACTGGGTACACAAAGCTGCTTGAAGGGTATAGTGACTCAAACTCGATCTTAGATGCTGATGAGATAAAGGCCACGAGCGGATATGTCTTCACTCATGAAGGTGGCGCTGTTTCTTGGAAGTCTTGCAAGCAGACCATCTTAACAAGGTCAACAATGGAAGCAGAACTCACAACGCTAGATACAGTTACGGTCGAAGAATATTGGCTTCGTCGGCTCTTGAATGACTTGCCGGTTGTTGAGAAACCTGTATCGGGTATCCTTATGAACTGCAACAATCAAACTGTGATCACGAAAGTGAGTAGCTCAAAGGATAACATGAAGTCATCAAGACATGTTAAGAGAAGGCTAAAGTCTGTTAGGAAAATGAGAAACTCCGGAGTTATTGCATTGGATTATACGCAAACTTCTTTACTTATGATGGAACCCAGGAGCCAGCTGATCCCGCTGATGACTACTACTACACCGCTGGAGCCTACTACTACGTGGAGACCGATGACTAGGAGTAGTTACGAGGCCCTAGGCAGGAGGCCTGAGCCTTTTCGATCTAGATGGCGTTGTTTTGCTCAGCCTTCTTAAGGCAAACTTCTTTACTTATGTCTGTACTCGGATATTGTTGCTTTCGCTGACTTATGTATTCGAGCCTTCGTGGCCCTGACTTGTAATATAAAGCTTTATGTTTGAATTTGTGTCTAGAGTTGTGTTGTGATATCTTCCCGCGAGTCTCTGATCTTGATCGTGCGCATTTGCATGTATGATTAGTGCACCATTGAGTCGGGGGCGTCACAGGCGGAATTATACTCCAACACTTTTGCTCACGTCTATGCTTCTTTAGAGTTCATGACGTGGGCAGCGGAAGCGGAGACAGGTCGCAATTATTTATTGCTTTTATTGGGTTTTGAACCCTAAAGCTCTTGGTTGCAAGTTTATGTACCTAACCAGTTTGCCCATTAGTCCAAACTAATGAAAAGGGTTAGGCGATCCACATCCTCTCACGTGTGACGCGGCCACACGGGAAGTCAACACGTGAAGAGACTCAGAGATATGGTTTAAGAGGCATATAGAGGGAGCAACAACTTTTGGATAAATTACAAAAATCAGGACTTGAACTCAAGACCTTGGCTTCTGATACCATGTTAAGCTTCATGCACTAACAAAACAATTAAAAGTCTGAATTGTGGGAGAAGGCATGGTATACTCTAACCGTAATAATTTTGCTTTGATGGGCAATGGAGAAGGGCTATCCACGACCATAAAAACGAACACAACTATTTACACTTACCTTTCCTAGAGAAGCAATGCACCTTGTGGGAGAAACCTAAAAGTGGTAAGGGTATCTCCAACGTCGTCCTTTAAATTAGACTCATCATCCATCCATGGACATGAATACGGAGCCGTCCATCCAACGCTATAACTCAAATATCTCTCTATTAACTTAAAAACTAGCCTTCTGCCAAACTCCTCATATAAAATAACTAGTTATATAAGCACGTAAAGAAAGCCTTGGTTAGTGGCTTTCGCCAAAAGCTAGCATTGTTTCAGCTAGTGTGCTTCATTGGAAGCAAGCCAAGGTTAATGGCTTCCGCCAAAGGTGAAGCATGCTGATTAGTGGCTTCAGCCAAATGAAGCATATGATTAGTGGCTTTAGCAACCTTCCACCATACTAATCATCTTCCTTCCGTCATTCAAATGTACACTGATTAGTGGCTTCAATCAAATGAAGCATATGATTAGTGGCTCTATCAACCTTCCGCCATACGCTTGCATGCTAATTAGGGTTGCAAGAGAAGCTCGAGACTCCTGAGCCGCTCGAAATCGACTCATGTTTTAGCTCGGCTCGAGATCAACTTGAAAATAAACAAGCTGAGTTTGAACACTTTATATAGCTCGACCAAGAAATGAGCCCATCTTGAGCCAATACTAGTTCGCTCGATTTTAGCTCGATAGCTCGGCATAATATCATTATGTTAAATGATCATGTCATTATGAGATGGAAATAAGATAATTTCTTGCCATATATTCTATCCACGATTTTTCTTCCAATTTATTTACCAGCATACATGGAAGTTTAATTAAGTGCAGAGAAGATTTAGGCCTTATTACGATCTCTGGCCAATAAGTTGTTTTCTCAATTATATGTCTGCCGTGAATTATTATTTTATTTTGATACTCCCTCCTTCCCAAAATATAAGGCGGGGTTGACTTTGCACGGTCTTTGATGCATGATTTTGACTGCTAATATATACCAAAGTACATGGATTAAACATGTATAAATGGCATAGTCGTATTTGTCTTTCTAAACAATTTTATTTCATGTGTCTGTATACTAATTTTGTAGACATATAATACATCAAAATCATAGTCAAAGTTGTGTAACGAAGACCAGAAAAGTTAATTGACGCCTTAGATTTTGGGAAGGAGGGAGTACTAGACTCTCAGTTGTGAGAGAGTAAGTCAAACTACTTTGAAGAAATTTCTATTATCATTGTCTTGATTGGAATAATATTTTCTTAGTACTTTCTTATGTCGTGTTGAGCCTTATCTAGTTGGAATAATCACCATAGTTTTATAACTTTTACCATCTCATTTAGCTCGAAACTACCTCGAGATCGACTTAAGATCGTTACAAGCTGAGCACGAGTCATGTTCTACAGCTTGGCCTTGAGCTTAACTCAGTTTAAACTCGCTCGACTTTTAATATGACTTGAGCTGAGCCAAGTCCAACTCGCTCGAACTCAACTCGTTTGCAACCCTAATGCTAATCACCTTCCTCCCTTCATTAGGACGTATGCTGATTAGTGGCTTCAGCCTAATGAAGCATATGATTAGTGGCTCTAGCAACCTTCCACCATATGCTTGCATGCTAATCAACTTCCTTCCGTCATCCAGATGGAGAGGAGAGAGCGGTAAGTGATGCCTTTTGATTGGCCAGACGGATGGCGAACTCTTATAAACCTTTCTTATGTTTGCTTTTGGTTTACGGGAATTCAGACATGCAAACATGTCCACGACCGTTTGCGGCATCGTGTTAGATGGTAAAAAAAAAGTCTAAATGTTTGGTCTGGATATTTGCCGGCGATTTGCGGAACATAGTTGGAGATGCGCTAAGTAGATGAAGACTACCCAACCAACCAACGTACCTGATTTCCCCACCTCACAATGATACGTGCGACTACCACTAACCAAAGCAGTAACTCCGCCTAAAAAAATGCAAGTCTGAAAAGAGAGAAATAGAAGAAGAGTCTGCTCACAGTGTAATCATAAATGCTCATATACACGCATATACATTCACTTTTATGAACGTGTGTACGTACATTTTATTTTACGAGCATCTCCGAAATACTAAATCGGCGCAACATCTTGAGATCAATGAAGTCACCACATGCGCATTCACAGTTGATGAGAGCGTGTTCTCTCACCGAACGAACATCATCGAAAAGAACAAAAGAAATTCAGAAAAGTACGAGCATCAATACCTAATCCAGAACTTAAATGAGCTGGTTTCACCGCAAGCAACCGAACCACTTGGCAGAAGAGTCTGCGGTAAAGATAAGTTCGTGCACGACTCTCGAGTTAAGCTCGACCGATGACTTGTTTTTTTTTGCGGGTAAGCTCGCCCGATGACTCAACCTTTGATCTCAAACTGAAAAATAAGATAGAAGTGTACCTCCAATAGTCCCAATGTCAACGAGGTGGGGTTATTGTTTAGTAGATGCCACATTCTGTTACGCACAACCGCCGTGCATCGTGCCCACAAACAAACTAAAGCACTCCACACCACACCAAAATATACGGTGCGATTTTCTCCGAGGCGTTGCTTGAAGCAACTTCACTCCATGGCGAATTTTCTGGATTTTTCTGAGTTCCATTCAAAAGGGAGAGACGGATGCAGTAGATCTTCCTTGGAGTAAAACACACAATTTCCATTTTATTTTTTGGATTGATGCCGGACGTGCAAAAAGGCAGTTAATGTTGGATTAGGAAGTGGAGCTATAAATTCGTTCCAACAGAAACCTGATTTCACGAAGGAGTTATTAGAGGAACTCCCATTCCGGAAAAGAATTCTACGAGATCAGGTCTCACGGGTAGATACTTTGTGATTTGTAAATGCCACGTGTCATCCATCAGGTGATGGGTCTCACATCCATCAGGTGATGGGTCTCACTAGCCCTTGAGACCTGCTCTCGTATAATTTTTTTCCTCTCATCCCCCGACTCACCCTCCACTCGCGCACGCATCCTCCTCGTCTCCCCATGGCGTCCCGCGACCTCGCCGAGAGCCTGCTCCCCGGCGGGGGCGCCTCCGCCTCCGCCTCCTCCCACGACGAGTACGAGGAGCGCGCGTACGACTCGGACGACAAGGTCTCCATCTCCATCTCCGACTCGGAGCCCGACGACGACGACGCCGGCGCCGCGCGCGCGCGCCCGACCTTCTCCTGGCGGAAGCTCTGGCGCTTCACGGGGCCGGGCTTCCTCATGTGCATCGGCTTCCTCGACCCGGGCAACCTCGAGGGGGACCTGCAGGCGGGCGCCGCCGCCGGGTACCAGCTCCTCTGGCTGCTGCTCTGGGCCACGGTCATGGGCGCGCTCGTGCAGCTGCTCTCGGCGCGCCTCGGGGTCGTCACCGGGAAGCACCTCGCCGAGCTCTGCCGGGAGGAGTACCCGCCCTGGGCCACGCGCGCGCTCTGGGTCATGACGGAGCTCGCGCTCGTCGGCGCCGACATACAGGAGGTCATCGGCAGCGCGATTGCCATCAAGATCCTCTCGGGGGGCATCGTGCCGCTCTGGGGCGGCGTCGTCATCACCGCGTTCGACTGGTCAGTTTGCTTCCTGCTCCTGCTCTTGCTCCTCCTGCTCGCGACGAGAATTAAATCACGGCCCCCCACCTCTGTTCTTTTCCTCTTGGCACCGAACTCAAACTGCATAAGATTTTGGTGGCCTCTAGTTGGTTGGTTGCAAATCGAGCCGCTCTGTTCTCATCTTCTTGGAGTTTTCGAGACTAGAGCTCGCGAATAAGTTCGTTCAGGGGTTCCTTTCTCTGGTAGGTAGTAAAAATCTGCGCAGCGATGGCATCTGAAGAAGATATTCGATGCCTTTCTTCGCGTAAACTGATTCTGCTGCCATTTCCTTCCCCTTTCTCGTGCTTGCCTTTGGATTCGTCCAGTTGATCAGTTCCATCTTGTTTGTTGGGTAATAAATAAACAATACAGCCCGAGTGTTTTTGGTGTGCTGTGCTTGCAGGGAATCGATCCTGACTGGGACTGCTCCTTATTTGCTTCCTCTTGTTGGTTTGCTGCACAAAAGTTCATACTCCTACTAACTTTTGGGGCATCATCTGGTGGCTGAAAATTGCCACACAAATATAAAAACATTTTTAGGCCAGAGAGGCTTCCCCACTCCTTGCTAATCGAACGAAGCTGTTGTTTGTTTGCACGCTTTGGTTGCTCCTTTTTTTTTTGAAACATCGGCAGAAAAACAAAAACAGTCTGTGCTAGAGAAACATGCAGACAAAGGAGTTCTGTTAGCTTTGTCGATATCACAACTCCACCATGTTTAGAGGTTGCAGAATGTTCGTGAACTTCTGTTCCAGCTGTGGCTTCACTCTCTTAATTTTGTAATTTTGTGTGGGTCAGGCGGCACTGCATGTTTATTGGTCAGTTTAGTACCTTCTGTTATGTTTCTCTTTGGTCAGAGACTTGTAGTTTTTACAGAGATTAAAATATGGACATGTGTTCTTGTCTGTTATCCGTACAATTCTACTACTGCTTATTCTGAATCACTAACTGCCACAACGTTTTGGGGTTTTTGGGTGATGAGATTGATAGCAATGGCAGGAACAAAAATGATCAAATAATTCTGTTTGGAGGAGTCCTGCCAAAAATTCAAGGGTGGATAATGATTAGACACAAGTTTCTGTTTATCCTTTTGTCTGCTATATGGTGGTGTTATTCAATCCTTGTCTGATTTTGACATCAGCTTTATTTATGTGTCGCCAACTGCCTCTTTCCTTTTATGGTGAAGAACTTTTCAGCAGAACTGATATATATTGTTATATTTTGGCTCATATGACATGTTTTTCATGCCAGCTTCATCTTTCTATTCCTGGAGAACTATGGTGTGAGAAAATTGGAAGCGTTTTTCGGCGTCTTGATTGCTACCATGGCTATATCATTCGCAATTATGTTTGGTGAAACGAAGCCTAGTGGAAAGGAGCTTCTGATCGGTAATTCTCGGTCTGATATGTTGGCAGATGCTTTTGTTTATGATGCACTCTTGAGACGTAGAAGAATTTATTCAATCTTTTTCATAATTAGGTTTGGTGGTTCCAAAGCTGAGCTCAAAGACCATCAAGCAGGCGGTTGGAATTGTGGGCTGCATCATCATGCCCCATAATGTTTTCTTGCACTCAGCGCTAGTGCAGTCCAGGAAGATTGATACAAAAAAGAAATCTCGTGTTCAAGAAGCAGTGTACTATTACAACATTGAGTCGATTCTTGCTCTCATCGTCTCTTTCTTTATTAACATCTGTGTTACAACGGTATTCGCTAAAGGATTTTATGGATCGGACAAAGCTGATAACATAGGTCTTGAGAATGCTGGCCAGTACTTACAGGAGAAATATGGAACTGCTCTGTTTCCTGTCCTCTATATCTGGGCTATTGGGTTGTTAGCGTCTGGACAGAGCAGCACGATCACCGGCACATATGCAGGCCAATTTGTCATGGGTGGTTTCCTTAATCTTCGATTGAAGAAGTGGTTACGAGCAGTGATTACTCGAAGCTTTGCCATTATTCCGACTATGATTGTGGCTTTATTTTTTGATACTGAAGATCCTACCATGGACGTTCTGAATGAGTCGCTCAATGTTCTTCAGTCCATTCAGATTCCATTTGCACTAATTCCTCTCATCACCCTTGTTTCGAGTGAGCAGCTCATGGGTTCATTCGTGGTTGGTCCTATCACCAAAGTAAGTTAACTTCGACTTTCTGTTATTCATAAACTTTATAGTTTTCCTGCTAGCAGTGAGCTTAACTAGTTCTTCAGGTGTTACATTTATTGCTGTATGAGTTGTTGGTCGTGTCTCTGCATAAGATTGTGTTATTCGTCTGAAAGGACTAAAAAGCTTTTAATCCCATAATTACCGAGCAGAGAGCCCTTGATTTCAGATCCCGATTTTACTTAGGCACCTACAGCTGTATCCACTCAATATTTTCCAACTTCGGAAGATTCTCGACCAGTTTTTTTTGTTTATTTAGTCCGCAATTATATATTTGATGATGAAATTGTACTCAGAAGAGAAATCATGAAGATATATGTTTTTGGCGGGTGGCAATAATGCAACGTTGCAGAATTGGTAACACTGCCCGTCCCTTGTTTGCTATGCTAACTTGTTTTGTGCTTTTGTTTAGGTGATAAGTTGGATCGTCACAGTCTTTCTGATGCTCATCAACGGATACCTCATACTGTCCTTCTACACCAACGAAGTGCGGGGCGCAGTCGTTCGATCAAGCTTGTGTGTCGTGCTGGCTGTTTACCTCGCATTCATCATCTACCTCATCCTGAGGAACACCACGCTGTATTCCTGCCTTCGCTCATCAGTTGCAAAGAGCTCATGAGAAAGACTGTCTAGTCATTTCATCTCCACGATGAAGATGATGAACGGAAGCGGATAGATAATACTGGAAGAAAACTGCTCCCCATTGTACAACCTGTACGGCTGCATATTTGTATTAGCTCCGGGGGAGAGGTCTATATTGTATATCAGTTGCTGTTGTATAACTGTATTTATGGATTAGCAGGCTTCCCCTTTAGGATTGGGCTAAACCAACACCAACACCAGCATACTTGAGGTGATAAATGGTAGATAGTTTTGTTCATCTCTTCCTGTTTTTTGGAGGATGGCTGACAGAGTGGAATCCGGCAAACCCCTCGATGGAGTGGTGCGACTAAGCGGAGAGAGCAGAGGGGAAACAGGAGACCGTATTACCCAGGTTTAAGCCCTCACGGTGGAGGTAAAGCTCGATTCTTGCTCGTGTTAGATTGATGTATATGGGTGTACAAGGTACAATGATGAATCGAGGGGTGATGGTAGCTATGAGATTGGTTTCTCCCTGTCGGCTAGCCCGACCCCCGGCTTATAAAAGATGCCAGGGGCCTAGGGTTACAAGTCCTAGCCGATCTAAAGCAGTGGTGGAATTCTCATAGGACGTCGGCTCCCTTGTCGTCCGCTCCGAGTAATTTGGGTCCTTCCTAATAGAGTGTTCGCATGCAGGATGATGTCCCATGGTATGTATCGATCATAGGGGCTTCGGGCCGGTCTAATGGGCTAACTTCCGATGGCACGAGGCACCCCTGAGCCATAACATCGCCAGTAGCCCTTGGATTGGTCTTTGAACTCAGTTGCGGGCCGGTCTGATGGGCCGACTTCCGGTGACACGAGGCACCCCTGAGCCATAACATCATCAGTAGCCCTTGGACTGGTTTTTGAACTTAGCTGCTTCTGGTTGGGGTTGGTATTGATCTGGACGCGTCGTCTTCTGTAAACGTGACGAGGTCTTGACCGGTAAACAGAACTCCCTAAAAATCAGTCCTACACAGGCCTGGCATGTTTGTCGGGCTCCTTCAGCCGACAAGATCTTTGAAATTGGTTGTGCCAAGGGCATTTCTAACCGATCCCCTATATCAACTCAGTGGAGTATGTTTGGCTTTTTATTCCACTAAGTTTGACCTCATCGATCCCCAAAACGGCTTAGTGGAGTATAATGTTTACTTCTTTCTTATCCACCGGAGTATATTTACTGCTTCTCTCTGCGGCCGAGTAAAATCGGCTCTCTTCTCCCCGCCTCCTCTTCTCCCCCCCGCACCGCTGCCAGCACGCCTCCGCCCTCACCCGCCTCTCTGATGGCCGGACGTGGTTCGCGCCCCCACGCGCGCGGGTCGTCCTCCGCGGGCGCTTTGTAATACCCCTAGTGTCATGCTACAGTGACCTCACACTAATGGTGCCATGTCATCTAGTTTAACTAAGAAAAATTGCCACTTGATAAAAATATAAGCCTATTTCAAATTTAAAATAAAGCCAAATAAATTATTTCTTCAAACAGTAAAACTAAAATGTTCATAATATTCTATAAATTCCCTTGATCTTTTTCATGTTGATCCCAACATTATTTGACCCACCAATTTATCCCTAGGAATTTATAAAATGGTCTAACAACAAATATTTTGGCCTTTTCAAATAAACAAATGTTTTAACTTTTCAAAATAAATCGAAACTATTTGTGCAACCCCAAAATATTGCATCTTATTTATGTGCAAAATTTCATGTTTGACAAAAATCAAATGATAGTGAAGGAAATAGAAATCAGTGGCTAAAACTAAAAACAGAAAAGAAAAATTTGAAAATAAAAGAAACTACACTGTGCACTTACCAGGCCCAGCAGATACAATGCCAGGCCCAGCCCACCGCACCGGTCGTCGTCTTCTTCATCACCGTGGCAGCATCGTGCGCGCCCGCGGCTGATGCCACCGACGGATCAACGCCACCGAGGCGCTACAGGGCGCCAGAGGGGATAAGAACAACGCCCACGCCCCCCACGAACCGTAGCCCCCTCAGATCCCCCTCTTGCCTCTCCCCTCACCTCTCCGCCACTCCCGAATGCCATCCTCGCCGCACCATCATCATCGTCGTGGCCAAGGACGTCCCTGGGCGGCGCTAGGATGTCCAGCAGCTCCGCCGGCTCGACTTCACCACCAGCGCCACGAGTACGACTTCGGGGAGCCCCGACGACGCCGCCCACGCCCATTCCACTCGCCAGAATCCGTCTCGGTCGCCGTCTCGATTTGCTCGTCTCCGACCGCCTCCGGCCTTCCCGAGCCCTCCTCTGCATTCGCTGTGAGCGTCGCCCCTATCCCTCTCTGCCCCGCTCGTTCTGGTGCCGTAGCTGCCGACACAATAAGAGCCGAAGCTCATCGCCGCAGGCAATGGCGCAGCCGCGGCCACCACCCCCGCAGCTCACGTCTGGGCTCGCACTCGTGCTCAACGCCCACGCGGTGACACAACACGGCCTCCCGTTCTCCTTGTGATGCCCCGCGTCGCCGTTCACCGTCTCGCCCAAGCTCCGACGCCGCTCCGCTCGTCGCCGACAGCACGACCGGCCACCCTAGCCCAAACCATCGCCACCGAACGGCGCGGTGCACCGCGGGCGTTCGAATGCGCCCTAGCGCATCCACCCGGGCCCTGTGGCCAAATTTCGATGGGCACCCGAGGGCTCCACCGCGTTTCGACGACGCCGGGGGCTAGACACCGGTGGTCTGACGTGGCCACCGTTAGCCCGGGGCTAATTATGCCATGTGCCACTGACGGCCGGGGCCCACCCCTCTAATTAACTACGGTTATAATTAACCACTAACTAGTTCAACTAATACGCCACTGACAGGTGGGTCCTACACCCCTAATCAACCAAAGATTAAGTTTAACCATGTAATTAAGCTGTGTCACTGACGGGTGGGGCCCCTCCACTGTTTTAATGGATAGGACTGACCCAGTCAGCCTGCTGACTCGGCAGGGGGCCCACCAGTCAGCCTCTGCTGACTGGGCTGTTAACCCAGTCAATAGGGCCCCACTGTCAGCCCCTGTTGCAATGGCTGGGTACACTTCTGAGTGTATCTAGCATTTAGCCATTTCATTTTCGAATTTATTTAAATTACAGAAATTGTTTAAATCTTTGAAAATTAATAGAAAATAAACCGTAACTCGGATGAAAATAATTTATATATGAAAAATGATCAAAAAAATGAGACGATCCCGAATATGCTATCCACTCATCTGTCACATGCCTCGAACATGGATCCTTCCCCTCCGATTCATCTGTCCGAAAACTGCCAAACGACAGGAAAATATTCCCGGATATTTTTCCGCTTCATCTGTAATGCCTAGCAATTCATTAGGTCACCCCTAACACCACATATCGATATGTCATGCTTTGTGATGCATTTGTTTTCTTTATATTTATTGTTTCTTCCCCCTCTTCTCTATGGTAGACGCCGAGACTGACACTGCTGCCGTGTAAGACTACGCCTCTTACGTCCAACCCCTTGTAGCAGAGCTTCCAGGCAAGCAAAACCCCCTTTATCATTCCTATATCGCCCATTCCATTCTCTCTCATGCTTGCATTAGAATTTGCTAATGTATTTGATTGCTCCTATTCTGATGCATAGCCTGATTTTGTAACATGCTATTGTTACCTACCTCCTTATCCGATATGCTTAGTATAGGTTGGTTAGTGATCCACGCGCTTAGGATGTAGACCGGCGTGCTGGCCTCTCTGTTGAGCCTAGGTAGGACTACGGCATGTCGATCAACCGAGGCCGGGTATGATCTGATGGTGTGTCCGGCCGGAGTTGATCGAGCGTGTTGGGTAAGTTGGTGCACCCCTGCAGGGAAGTATATCTATTCGAATAGCCGTGTCCACGGTAACGGACGCTCGGATTTGTATCCCGATCGATACAACTAGACCTGGATACTGGAGATGTGAAATGGATATGATGGCCCTGGGATTGCTTTCTCGCAGGGAGTCGAGAAAGGATCTCTGGGCGTTGATACTACAACATACTTATGACTTATGTTATGTTACTCTTATCTCTTCTGATGCTGCAAGATGCTTGAAGATGCTAGTCTTCGATAGGCTAGGCCTTCCCTCTATTCTGGCAGTTCTGCAGTCTAGTCCAAAGATATAGCCTCATTCCTTTGATACTGATGCATACTTAGCATAGATCTGATGTAAGTCTTGCGAGTACTTCAGATGAGTACTCACGATTGCTTTGCTACCTCTTTTTCCCCCATACCCGATTGTTGCGATCAGATGATGTATCCCAGGAGCCAGATGCCACCACCGACAACTACTACTACCCCGAGGGTGCCTACTACTACGTGGAGGCCGCCGATGACCAGGAGTAGTTAGGAGGCTCCCAGGCAGGAGGCCTTGCCTTTTCGATCATTGTTGATGTTTGTGCTAGCCTTCTTAAGGCAGACTTGTTTACTTATGTTTGTACTCAGATATTGTTGCTTCCGTTGACTCGTTTGTATTTGAGCCCTCGAGGCCCCTGGCTTGTAATATAAAGCTTGTATGACTTTAATTTGTGTCTAGAGTTGTGTTGTGATATCTTCCCGTGAGTCTCTGATCTTGATCATGCACATTTGCGTGTATGATTAGTGCACGGTCGAGTCGGGGGCGTCACAAATTGTTATCAGAGCCGACTGTGTGTAGGAAGCCCCTTTCCAACTCCTTGGCCGAAGTTGAGTCTAGTCTTTGAAAAACTATTTACTAAACATTGGTGTGTGGCTTACAGGCCCACATCACAAATGGGTGGTATTAGGATCTTTTATTCCTCGTCTTTACTTTGGGACTCTAATCTCTCTTCTATTCGGGTTAAATGATTTTACTAACTCTAACTTTAGGTTCTCGTAACTACTTCCTCACGGAGAGCCCCTTCATTCTAGATGATCGCCTGCTTCACCAGAAGACTTCGAAGATACTCTCCGATGTTCTCCCGAGAACATGTGCCCACCTCCTTTGCAACTCTCTACCATCGATATATCCTTCTGGATAACTACATACACTTGACATTCTTACATTCATTCCCAGTTGCTCTTGTTATTACAAGTTACCCCGAAATACTCTCCATTGTCCCGAGAATCCTTTGAGCTTACTGCCTTGCAGTTCATTACCGCATGAATACACCTACAAATAAATCCTCACACTTACCGGGGATTCGTTCCTCCCTAGTTGCTCATGTGTTTCACAAAATACTTGAACTGCTATCTGATCTTATGAAATTCTCTGCAGTCAAATTGCTCTTGGAATTCTTGCATACTTGCCATCTGGTTAATTCCATCTGTCTAGCAATTTTCATTAAAATCCTTTGCGATTGTCGTCCTTACCCTATTGATTCAACATGTGTGTGAATGCACGCAATCATCAGTTGTTCCCTGGAAATTATCCTTCCGGCTCAGGCGTCATTCCGGACATGAGCTTGTTCTCGGCAAATCAAACCTTGATTGATTGCTGATGACCCACAAGTATAGGGGATCAATCGTAGTCCTTTCGATAAGTAAGAGTGTCGAATCCAACGAGGAGCAGAAGGAAATGACAAGGGGTTTCAACAAGGTATTTTCTGCAAGCACTGAAATAGTCGGTAACAGGTAGTTTGATAGCAAGATAATTTGTAATGAGCAAGTAACGGTAACGATAAATAATATGCAGCAAGGTAGCCCAATCCTTTTATGACAAAGGACAGGACAAAACGGTCTCTTATGATAAGCAAAGCGTTCTTGAGGGTACACGGGAATTTCATCTAGTCACTTTCATCATGTTGGTTTGATTTGTGTTCGCTACTTTGATAATTTGATATGTGGGTGGACCGGTGCTTAGGTGCTGTTCTTACTTGAACAAACCTCCTACTTATGATTAACCCCCTCGGAAGCATCCGCAACTACGAGAAAAGTATTAAGATAAAATCTAACCATAGCATTAAACTTTTGGATCCAACTCGGTCCCTTACGAAGTAGCACATAAACTAGGGTATAAGCTTCTGTCACTCTAGCAACTCATCATCTAATAACTACTCCGCAATGCATTCCCTTAGGCCCAAATATGGTGAAGTGCCATGTAGTCGACGTTCACATGACACCACTAAGGGAATCACAACATACATATCATCAAAATATCGAACACATATCAAGTTCACATGATTACTTGCAACATGACTTCTCCCGTGACCTCAAGAACAAAAATAACTACTCACAAATGATAATCATGCTCAAGATCAGAGGGGTATTAAATAGCATAATGGATCTGAACATATAATCTTCCACCAAATAAACCATATAGTAATCAACTACAAGATGTAATCAACACTACTAGTCACCCACAAGTACCAATCTAAGGTTCCGATACAAACATTGAACACAAGAGATGAACTAGGGTTTGAGAGGAGATGGTGCTGTTGAAGATGTTGATGGAGATGACCCTCCCAAAGATGGGAGAGTTGTTGGTGATGACGATGGCGGTGATTTCCCCCTTCGAGAGGGAAGTTCCCCCGGCGGAATCGCTCCGCCGGAGGGCAAAAGTGCTCCTGCCCAAGTCCCGCCTCGAGACGGCGGCGCTTCATCCCGAAAGTCCCCCTCTGATTTTTTCTAGGTCAAAATGACCTATTTACCAGAAGATGGGCACCGGAGGTGGGCCGAGGAGGGCACAACCCATCAGGGTGCGCCTGGGGGGCCTGGCGCACCCAGGTGGGTTGTGCCCACCTGGTGGGCCTCCTCCGGTAGTTATTTGCTCCAATATTTTACAAAATAATTCTCCGTAAATTTTCAGCTCATTTGGAGATGTACAGAATAGGTAACTCTGACGTAGCTTTTTCAGGTCCAGAATTCCAGCTGCCGTTATTCTCCCTCTTTGTGTAAACCTTGCATATTATGAGAGAAAAGGCATTAGAATTACTCCAAAAAGCATTATTATGCATTAAAACATTATAAATAACAGTAGGAAACCATGATGCAAAATGGACGTATCAACTCCCCCAAGCTTAGACCTCGCTTGTCCTCAAGCGAAAAAACAAAATCGAAAAACATGCCCACATGCTTAGAGAGAGAGGTGTTGATAAAAACAAAATACGGACATAGAAGCATCATGCATATTATTATAACAGCAAGGAACCTTAACATAAAAATTTATCAAAAAACTTTTATCATATAGCTTCTCATGAACAAGTAACAATTCATCACAACATTGAAGTATAAAGCATATACCTTATTGAAAACCAACAAACTATGTTCTCAGTCAACTTTGCAACTACAATTCATCATATATTCAGGAAGGGTCACATATCGGAGCCTTTAGGCAAGTCCACATACTCAACCATCATTTAATCTTCTATGATTGCTAACACTCACAGCATACCCATGAACAAAAAGTTTCAACCGGACACATAGAAAGATAGGGGCTTATAGTTTTGCCTCCCAACGTATTCACCTCAAGGGTGATGTCAACAATAATAACTCATGCCCACTCATATCCAACTGGATATGTGCCTAGATCTTTCCTCACCACATGATGCTTGCAAAAAGAGAAAATAAAAAGGAATAGGGGAGAATACTTTGACTCTTACATAAAAGTAAATGCATAAAAGTAAAAGATAGGCCCTTCGCAGAGGGAAGCAGAGGTTGTCATGCGCTTATTTGTTTGTATGCCAAATCCCTTAATGCAAAAGAATGTCACGTTATATTGCCCCTTATGATAGCAACCTTTATTATGCAGTCCGTCGCTTTTATTACTTTGCCATCATAAGTTTGTACAACACTCAATTTTCTCTTACACTAAACGATCCAACACTTTTTGAAGCAATTTTTATTGCCATGTTGCACCAATGCCAACTTACTTGAAGGATCTTACTCAATCCATAGGTAGGCATGGTGGACTCTCAAAAAAGATTTTGTGTTAAGGGTTTTTGGATGCACAAGTAGTATCTCTACTTAGTGCGGAGTTTTTGGCTAGCAAAGATATTGAGCAAGCACCACATGTTGAATGATCTATGACAATATAACTTCTATGTGAATATGAACAAACATAAATCATTACATTGTCTTCCTTGTCCAACGTCAATAATTTTGACACAAAATATTTAATGGGGGCTCACAATCATAAAAGATGTCCAAGATAGTGTATTTGCATGTGAATCTTCTCTTCCCTTATTAATTCTTTCATGAATTGCATCATTGACCAATGCTATGTTTGTCAATCTCCAATAAATTTTACCACTTATACTTTTCCTTATGTGATGTCATTACTTACCATAAGATTAGCATATGATCTTTTTCATTTATTTTCCTTTCTTTTTATTGGAACAAAAGAGTAAAGAAACAAAACTCAAACTACTCTTTATTATATATCTTGCACACGATTACATAGATAGATCACTAAGCAAGCACTCGAAAAGAAAGGATCGAACTAAAGTTTTATTCAACTAAATCATAGGGTAACTAAAGATCAAACTAAAATAGATAAAAGCAAAGATAATGGTGGTGATATGATAGCGGGGCACCTCCCCAAGCTTGGCATGAGCCAAGGGGAGTGCCCATACTATGAACTCAAGTTTATTTTGTTGGAGAAGATGATGAAGGTGGTGGTGAAGTAGTATGAGTGTTCTTCTTCCTCAGCTTATGTTTGAGGATGTAATTTTTCTCCTTCAAGTCACCGATCTCCTGCTCAAGCTTTAATATCTTTGTGCATAATTCTTGCTTGTTTTCCTGCAAGAGACGAAAATGGATAAACTGGATCTTAGGTTTCTTTACTTTATTAGGGAGACTTGACTTCTCGAATTCCACATGCATGTCCCCAGGTTGGGGCAATGGAACTTCATCTTCATCCGAGCTTGTCTCTTCTTTCCTTTTCGGATCATAGTCTTCCTCTTCCTCAGTGGTCCAACCATAATGTTCCACATTTCCATAAACCTTGGGGTTTAAAATATAATCAGCAACATAGCTCTCACCCTCCGAATCTTGAGACGACATATTTTCAGATCTGCCAGAAAACAGCAAGAAAGAAGAACAGAAGATTTCTCCGCGATGCGGTGGTCAATACGTTCGGGGGGTATATAAAGATTTTTTATCTTGGGAAACAAGCAAACAGGAGGAAAACGGAGTCGGGAAGGTTCTCGAGGTGGGCACAACCCACCTGGGCGCGCCAGGGGGCCCAGGTGCGCCCTGGTGTCTTGTGCCCTCCTCGGTTGCCTTCCTGGTTGTTTCTTATTTTCCTAATTTTGTAATATTCCAAAACTAACAGAAAATATTTTTGAGGATTTTTCGGAGTCCGTTTACTTACCGTATCACGTACCTCCTCTTTTTTAGTGTTCTGGAGTGTTTCGATAGGTTTCTTTTATGTGTTCCTCCGGTGTCATGGTTTGAATAATATTGCTTTCGACATTAATAGGTGTACCTGGGATATAGTGTTTAATTCTTTGCCCATTGACCACCTTCGGGTTAGTACCTTCGGTATTATTGATTTTGATGGCTCCAGAGCGATAAACCTCCTCGATAATATACGATCCTTCCTATTTAGAAAGGAGTTTTCCTGCAAAGAATCTAAAATGAGAGTTGTACAAAAGAACATATTCTCCAACTTTGAATTCCCGCTTTTGGATTATTTTGTCATGCCATCTTTTAACTTTTTCTTTAAATAACTTAGCATTTTCATAAGCTTGGGTTCTCCATTCATCTATTGAGCTAATATCAAATAACCTCTTTTCACCGGCAAGTTTGAAGTCATAGTTGAGTTCTTTAATTGCCCAATATGCTTTATGTTCTAACTCTAGAGGCAAATGACAAGCTTTTCCATAAACCATTTTATAGGGAGACATACCCATAGGATTTTTATATGCTGTTCTGTAGGCACAAAGTGCATCATCCAATTTCTTAGACCCATTCTTTCGGGACCTATTAACAGTTTTTTGTAATACTAGTTTTATTTCTCTATTGCTAAGTTCAACTTGACCACTAGATTGAGGATGATTGGTGATGCAATTCTATGGTTAACATCATATTTAGCAAGCATTTTACGGAAGGCACCATGAATAAAGTGTGAACCACCATCAGTCATTAAATATCTAGGGACTCCAAACCTCGGGAAAATAACTTCTTTAAGCATTTTAATGGAAGTGTTATGATCAGCACTACTAGTTGGAATAGCTTCTACCCACTTAGTAACATAATCAACAACAACCAAAATATGTGTATACCCATTAGAGGAAGGAAAATGTCCCATATAATCAAAACCCCAAACATCAAATGGTTCAACAGCAAGTGAATAATTCATAGGCATTTCTTGATGCTTACCGATATTACCAATTTTTGACATTCATCACAAGATAAAACAAACTTACGAGCATCCTTGAAGAGAGTAGGCCAATAAAAACGAAATTATAATACCTTATGAGCAGTTCTATCTCCCGCATGATGCCCTCCATAAGCTTCGGAGTGACATTTCCATAGGATTTGTTCCTGTTCATGCTCACGTACACAACGTTTAATAATACCATCTACTCCTTCTTTATAAAGATGTGGGTCATCCCAAAAGTAATGTCTTAAATCATAGAAGAACTGTTTCTTTTGTTGGTATGTGAAACTAGGTGGTATGTATTTAGCAACAATATAATTAGCATAGTCAGCATACCAAGGAGTATTATGAGAAACATTTATTGCAGCTAGTTGTTCATCAGGAAAGCTATCATCAATAGGTAGTGGGTCATCAAGGATATTTTCTAACCTAGATAAGTTATCAGCTACAGGGTTCTCAGCTCCTTTTCTATCAGTAATATGTAATCAAATTCTTGTAGTAAGAGAACCCACCTAATAATTCTAGGTTTAGCATCTTTCTTTTCCATAAGATATTTAATAGTAGCATGATCGGTGTGAATAATTACTTTGGAATCAACAATGTAAGATCTAAATTTATCACAAGCAAACACAACTGCTAAAAATTCTTTTTCAGTAGTAGCATAATTTCTTTGGGCACTATCTAGAGTTTTGCTAGCATAATGAATAACAGTTAATTTCTTATCCACTCTTTGTCCTAGAATAGCACCAACAGCATAATCACTAGCATCACACATAATTTCAAAAAACAAGTTCCAATCAGGTGGTTGAACAATAGGTGCAGAAATTAAGGCTTTCTTAAGTGTTTCAAAGGCTTCTACACAGTCATCATCAAAAACAAATGGAACATCCTTTTGGAAAAGATTTGTAAGAGGCCTAGAAATTTTAGAGAAGTCTTTAATAAACCTCCTATAGAAACCAGCATGACCAAGGAAACTACGAATACCTTTAATATCTTTAGGACATGGCATTTTCTCAATTGCATTAACTTTAGGTTGGTCCACCTCAATACCTCATTCAGAAATTTTATGCCCCAAAACAATACCTTCATTAACCATAAAGTGGCACTTCTCCCAATTGAAGACAAGATTAGTTTGCTCACATCTCTGCAAAACTCGATCAAGGTTGCTCAAGCAATCATCGAAAGAAGTTCCATAAACAGAAAAATCATCCATGAAAACCTCAACAATCTTTTCACAAAAATTAGAGAATATAGTAGTCATACATCTTTGAAAAGTAGTAGGTGCATTGCATAAACCAAAAGGCATTCGTCTATAAGCATAAGTTCCAAATGGGCAAGTGAAGGTGGTTTTCTCTTGATCAGGTTGTGAAACAAGTGTTTGAGAAAAACTAGAATATCCATCAAGAAAACAAAAGTGTGTGTGCTTAGATAATATTTCCAACATTTGATCAATAAAAGGCAAAGGGTAATGATCTTTTCTAGTTGCTTTATTTAATTTTCTAAAATCAATTACCATTCTATAGCCAGTAACAATTCTTTGTGGAATAAGTTCATTTTTATCATTAGAAACAACAGTAATACCTCCCTTCTTAGGGACACAATGAACGGGACTTACCCATCTACTATCAGCTATGGGATAGATTATACCTGTTTCCAGAAGCTTTAATGTTTCAGTTCTTACCACTTCTTTCATCGTAGGATTCAAAGGTCGTTGATGATCAACAACGGGTTTAGCATCAGGTTCCATATTAATCTTGTGCTGACAGAGAGTGGGACTAATGCCCTTAAGATCATCAAGAGTATATCCAATGGCAGCATGGTGCTTCTTCATAATTTTTAATAATCTTTATTCTTCATGTTCTGAAAGGTTAGCACTAATAATAACAGGATATATCTTTTTGTCATCGAGATAAGCATATTTCAAAGTGTTGGGCAATTGTTTTAATTCAAACACGGGATCACCTTTAGGTGGAGGAGGACCTCCTAGAGTTTCAATAGGCAAATTATGTTTGAGCAGGGGTCGTTATTCAAAGAAAATTTTATCTATCTCATTTCTTTCATGCATATGCATATCATTTTCATGGTCTACCAAGTATTGTTCTAGTGGATCAGTAGGAGGCACAACAATAGAAGCAAGACCAATTATTTCATCTTTACTAGGTAATTCTTTCTTATGAGGTTGTCTATTAAACTTGGAAAAATTAAATTCATGAGACTCATCACCAAAGCTAACACTGACAGTTTGTTTATGACAATCTATAGTAGCATTGACAGTGTTCAAGAAAGGTCTACCAAAGATAATGGGGCAGAAGTCATCTTGTGGGGAACCAAGAACTAGAAAATTAGTAGGGTATTTTATTTTCCCACACAAGACTTCAACATATCTAACAATCCCAAGTGGTGTGATGGTGTCTCTATTAGCAAGTTTAATAGTGACATCTATGTCTTCTATTCCAGCGGGTGCTATATCATTCATAATTTCTTGGTATAAGGTAAAAGGAATAGCACTCATGCTAGCACCTAAGTCACATAAACCATGATAACAATGATCTCCTATTTTAACTGAGACAACATGCATGCCAACAACAGGTCTATGTTTATCTTTTTCATCGGGTTTGGCAATTCTAGCAGCTTCATCACAGAAGTAAATAACATGCCCATCAATATTTTCTACCAGGAGATCTTAGACCATAACAACACTAGGTTCTACTTTAATTTGTTTAGCAGGTTTAGGTGCTCTAATATTACTTTTGTGAACCACAGTTGAAACCATAGCATGTTCCTTTATCCTAACAGGGAAAGGTGGGGTTTCAATATAAGCAGTAGGCACAACTGGATCAACATTGTAAATAATAGTTTCATCTTTAACTATGTCGGGTTCTTTAATTTCTTCTTTGATAGGGGATGATATTTAAACCACTTCTCTTTGGGAAGATCAACATGAGTAGCAAATGATTCACAAAAAGAGGCTACTATCTCAGAGTCAAGTCCATATTTAGTGCTAAACTTGTGAAAAGCATCGATATTCATAAAAGATTTAACACAATCAAATTCAAGATTAATACCTAACTCTTTACCTTCGTCGAGTTCCCAATCTTCAGAGTTGCATTTAATTCTTTCTAAAATATCCCACCTGAATTCAATAGTCTTCTTCATAAAAGAACCAATACAAGAAGTATCGAGCATGGATTGATCATCACGAGAAAGCCGAGCATAAAAATTCTGAATGATAATTTCTCTAGAGAGCTCATGATTGGGGCATGAATATAACATTGACTTAAGCCTCACCCAAGCTAGAGCGATACTTTCTCCTTCACGAGGCCAAAAATTATATATATAATTCTGATCACGATGAACTAGATGCATAGGATAATTTTTTTGGTGAAATTTCAATTTCAATCGATTCCAGTTCCATGATCCAATATCATCGCATAGCCTATACCATGTCAATGTTTTTCCCTTCAAAGATAAAGGGAAAACCTTCTTCTTAGCTTCATCTTTGGATAAACCTGCAAGCTTAAATAATCCACAAATTTCATCCACATATATCAAGTGCATATCAGGATGTTCAGTTCCATCTCCTGCATAAGGATTAGCTAGCAGTTGTTCTATCATACCCGAAGGAATTTCATAACCAATATTTTCAGTAGGTGCAGTAGGTTGAGGGGTAACTAATTGTGGTTCTAGTCGAGGTGAACATACCCCGAACAAACCCCTCAATGGATGATTCTCCATAGTAACAAGTGACAATAAATTTCAGCACTTAGTAATAATTTTTCCTTACCAATTTCCACTTACCAAGAGCGCTTCACTCCCCGGCAACGGCGCTAGAAAAGAGCCTTGATGACCCACAAGTATAGGGGATCAATTGTAGTCCTTTCGATAAGTAAGAGTATCGAACCCAACGAGGAGCAGAAGGAAATGACAAGTGGTTTTCAGCAAGGTATTTTCTGCAAGCACTGAAATAGTCGGTAACAGGTAGTTTGATAGCAAGATAATTTGTAACGAGCAAGTAATGGTAACGGTAAATAATATGCAGCAAGGTAGCCCAATCCTTTTATGACAAAGGGCAGGCCAAAACGGTCTCTTATGATAAGCAAAGCGTTCTTGAGGGTACACGGGAATTTCATCTAGTCACTTTCATCATGTTGGTTTGATTTGTGTTCGCTACTTTGATAATTTGATATGTGAGTGGACTAGTGCTTAGGTGCTGTTCTTACTTGAACAAACCTCCTACTTATGATTAACCCCCTCGCAAGCATCCGCAAATACGAGAAAAGTATTAAGATAAAATCTAACCATAGCATTAAACTTTTGGATCCAAATCTGTCCCTTACGAAGTAGCGCATAAACTAGGGTTTAAGCTTCTGTCACTCTAGCAACCCATCATCTAATAACTACTCCACAATGCATTCCCTTAGTCCCAAATATGGTGAAGTGCCATGTAGTCGACGTTCACATGACACCACTAAGGGAATCACAACATACATATCATCAAAATATCGAACACATATCAAGTTCACATGATTACTTACAACATGACTTCTCCCGTGACCTCAAGAACAAAAGTAACCACTCACAAATGATAATCACGCTCAAGATCAGAGGGGTATTAAATAGCATAATGGATCTGAACATATAATCTTCCACCAAATAAACCATATAGTAATCAACTACAAGATGTAATCAGCAGTACTAGTCACCCACAAGTACCAATCTAAGGTTCCGGTACAAAGATTGAACACAAGAGATGAACTAGGAGTTGAGAGGAGATGGTGCTGTTGAATATGTTGACGGAGATGGCCCTCCCAAAGATGGGAGAGTTGTTAGTGATGACGATGGCGATGATTTCCCCCTCTGGGAGGGAAGTTCCCCCGGCGGAATCGCTCCGCCGTAGAGCAAAAGTGCTCCTGCCCAAGTTCCGCCTCGAGACAACGGCGCTTCGTCCCAAAAGTCCCCCTCTGATTTTTTCTAGGTCAAAATGACCTATATACCAGAAGATGGGCACCAGAGGTGGGCCGAGGAGGACACAACCCACCATGGCGGGCCTGGGGGGCCTGGCGCGCCCATGTGGGTTGTGCCCACCTGGTGGGCCTCCTCCGGTAGTTATTTGCTCCAGTATTTTGCAAAATAATTCTCCGTAAATTTTCAGCTCATTTGGAGATTTGCAGAATAGGTAACTCTAACGTAGCTTTTTCAGGTCCAGAATTCCAGATGTCGGTATTCTCCCTCTTTGTGTAAACCTTGCATATTATGAGAGAAAAGGCATTAGAATTACTCCAAAAAGCATTATTATGCATAAAAACATTATAAATAACAGTAGGAAAACATGATGCAAAATGGACGCATCAATTGCCCATCTAATTCTCATAATTATTCAGAGCATCTGATTCTGATACGTTGCTACTTCTTGAGCTTGCGTTGGTTTTTTCCTTGAAGAGGAAAGGGTGATGCAGCAAAGTAGAGATAAGTATTTCCCTCAGTTTGAGAACCAAGGTATCAATCCAGTAGGAGGAACACACAAGTCACCAATGGTTGCACCTACATAAAGAAACAAATACTTGCAACCAACGCGATAAAGGGGTTGTCAATCCCTTCACGGTTACTTGCAAGGATGAGATCTGATAGAGATAGGTATAAAAAATAAATAAAAATGCAAAATAAAGTAAAGGTAAATAAATTGCAGAAAGGTATTTTTGGGTTTTTGGTTTTGTAGATCTGAAAATAATATGATAAAGATAGACCTGGGGCCATAGTTTTCACTAGAGGCTTCTCTCTTGAAAGAACGCATACGATGGGTAAACAAATTAGTGTTGAGAAATTGATAGAAAAGCGCAAAGTTATGACGATATCTAAGGCAATGATCATGAATATAGGCATCACATCTGTGACAAGTAGACCGACTCCTGCCTGCATCTACTACTATTACTCCACACGTCGACTGCTATCCAGCATGCATCTACTGTATTAAGTTAACAAGAATGAGGTAACGCCTTAAGCAAGATGACATGATGTAGAGGGATAGATCCAATCAATATGAATAAACCCCATATTTTTATCCTTAATGGCAACAATACAAATACGTGTCATGTCCCCTTCTATCACTGGGAATAAGCACCGCAAGATTGAATCCATTACAAAGCACCTCTCCCATGGCAAGAAAAATCAATCTAGTTGGCCAAACCAAATCAATAGATCGAAGAGAAATACAGAGCTATCTTAATCATGCATAAAAGAGTTCAAAGAAGACTCAAATAATATTCATAGATAATCTGATCATAAATCCACAATTCATTAGATCTCAACAAACGCACCGCAAAAGAAGATTACATCGAATAGATCTCCAAGAACATCGAGAAGAACATTTGTAGGATCAGAAGTATGTCTAGAGGGGGGGGGGGTGATTAGACTACTTGACAAAATAAAAATCTATCCTTTCCCCAATTTTTGTTGTGGGCAGATTTTAGCAATTATGAAAAGTCAAGCAATCAACCTACACATGCAATTCTAAGAGTATAGCAGCGGAATGTAAAACATTGCATATGAAGGTAAAGAGAAGGGTTTGGAGAAGGCAAATGCAATGGAGACACAGAGATTTTTGGCGTGGTTCCAATAGGTGGTGCTATCGTACGTCCACATTGATGGAGACTTCAACCCATGAAGGGTAACGGATGCGCGAGTCCATGGAGGGCTCCACCCACGAAGGGTCCATGAAGAGGCAACCTTGTCTATCCCACCATGGCCATCGCCCACGAAGGACTTGCCTCACTCGAATAGATCTTCACGAAGTAAGCAATATCCTTGCCCTTACAAACTTCTTGGTTCAACTCCACATCATGTCGGAGGCTCCCAAGCGACACCTAACCAATCTAGGAGACACCACTCTCCAAAAGGTAATAGACGGTGTGTTGATGATGAACTGCTTGCTCTTGTGCTTCAAATTATAGTCTCCCCAACACTCAACTCTCTCTCACAGATTTGGCTATGGTGGAAGAGGGATTTGAGTGGAAAGCAACTTGGGGAACGCTAGAAATCAAGGTTCAAATGGTAGGAATGGAATCTCTTGATCTCAATACATGAGTAGGTGGTTCTCTCTCAGAAAATGAATGGTGGAAGTGTAGGGACGCTCTGATGGCTCTCTCACAAATGCAGAAGGGGGTGGAGGGGTATATATAGCCTCCACACAAAATCCAACCATTACACACTTTTGACTCATCTCCATGGCACCGATTAGTTAAACTCGGTGGCACCGATCTGTTAAAAAATATGAAAGTTAGGAATCTCAGTGGGACCGATGTGCTAGGGCTTAGGGCAAACCTCGTCTCGGTGGCACCGATTGCATCAACTCGGTGAGATCGAAGTGAAGCAATAAGGCAATAGAGAGCTGGCAAGCCATCTCGGTGAGACCAATTGCAATTCTCGGTGAGACTGAAATAATTGCAACAAGTAACAGAGAGTTGGCAAGGCCATCTCGGTGAGACTGAGATCTGTATCGATGTGACCGAACTGTTAGGGTTTTGGCTGTGGCTATGTCGGAATGAACTCGGTGGCTCCGGATAGAAAGTATCGGTGGGGCCAAGTTGGAGTTTAGGGTTTTGACATATTTGGATAGAGAAAGTGGCTGAGGGTTTTGGAGCAATATCACTAAGCACTTGAACAAGTAGACCATTAAGCAACACCTCATCCCCTTTTAATAGTATTGGCTTTCCTATGGACTCAATGTGATCTTGGATCACTTAAACAAAGATGAAGAGTCTTGAGCTTTTGCCAATCCTTGTCCTTAGCATTTTGAGGGGTCCACATCTCTATCTCATGCCATGCCAATCATTGAACATCCTGAAATATTTATCTTGAATGGACATTAGTTCAATGAGATATATGTTGTTATGAATTACCAAAACCACCCGGGGATTAGTTGCACTTTCAATCTCCCCCTTTTTGGTAATTGATGACAACATATAGATCAAAGCTTCAACAAATGATTAAACGAATGAAATACATCGTCGCTTTGAGAAGTATGTGATAAGCAAGAGCTCCCCCTAAATTTGTGCATTATTAAAAACTTTGCGTTTGAATGCAAATGCACAATCGATTAGGATCATGGGTCACTCTTCCATGTCACATACATCTAGGTGGAGCATGATAACCCACAAGTATAGGGGATCATTTGTAGCCTTTTTTGATAAATAAGAGTGTCGAACCCAACGAGGAGATAAAGGTAGAACAAATTATCCCTCAAGTTCTATCGACCACCGATACAACTCTATGCACACTTGATGTTTGCTTTACCTAAAACAAGTATGAAACTATTTTGTAGGTGTGATGCTAGAACTACTTTGCAAGAATAAAACTAGGAGTACTTTGCGAGATAATAAAATTTAGTTGTTTAGTAGAGAGCTTTTTGTCACACAAGAAAGTTATTTGTCCCTAGGTGATCGATAACTAAACCGGTAATCATTATTGCAATTTTATATGAGGGAGAGACATGAGCTAACTTACTTTCCGTACTTGGATCATATGCACTTATGATTGGAACTCTAGCAAGCATCCGCAACTACCAAAGATCATTAAGGTAAAACCCAACCATAGCATTAAGTATCAAGTCCTCTTTATCCCATACGCAACAACCCCCATACTCGGGCGTAAGCTTCTGTCACTCTAGCCATCCACCATAAGCGAATCATGAACGTATTGCAACACCCTACAGCGGGGATCCCTCACATTTGCGCGACATGGAGGGAACCGTAGGACAACGCCAAAATAAAATATACAACCTCAAACCAATCATGATCATCAATCAACCCATAGGACAAAACAGATCTACTCAAACATCATAGGATAACCACATATCATTGGATAATAATATATAGTGTTGAGCACCATGTTTAAGTAGAGAATTGCAGCGGGAATAGAGAGGTTACACCGCTGCATAGAGGGGGAGAAAGTTGGTGTTAACGATAGCAAGGTTGTTGATGTAGATCGCTGTTACAATCCTTGCCCCAGCGGCACTCCGACGCCACCGGGAGAGAGGGGGAGAGAGCCCCTCCTTCTTCTTCTTCCTTGGCCTCCCCCCTAGATGGGAGGAGGGTTTCCCCTCTGGTCCATGGCCTCCATGGCGGCGGAGGGGCGAGAGCCCCTCCTAGATTGGATCTATCTCTCTATTCTCTTCTGTTTCGCGTTCCTGTTTTATGGCCGAAAACCGTTTCTTATATTCCCGGAGATCCGTAACTCCGATTGCGCTCAAATTTTAACACAATTTTTTTCTGGATATAAGCTTCCTTGCGCCCGAAGTAGAGCCCCAACCGACTTACGGGGTGCCCACAAGGCACCACCGCGCACCAGGAGGAGGTCACGCCCTGGTGTCTTGTGGAGGCCGTGGGCCTCCGTTTGCGTTGATTCCACCTCCCAAAAATCACATATATTACAAAATAATTCTTCGTAAATTTTTATCGCGTTTGGACTTCGTTTGATATGGATATGTTGCAAAACAAAAAACATGCAACAAACAGGAACTGGCACTAGGCACTGGATCAATATGTTAGTCCCAAAAAATAATATAAAATATTGCCAAAAGTATATAAAAGTTGTATAATATTGGCATGGAACAATAAAAAATTATAGATACGACGGAGACGTATCAGAGCGCACAAAATGATAAGAGTGAAATAACATGCATGCAACACCAAAGACATAAGTGAATGATCATACACAAGTGATTGTAGGGATAAGCATTAAGCACACATTGAGCAAAGTATGATCAACCACATAGGAACGTAGTATCTCAGAAGCATCAAACAATGAAGTAGCATGGATTGAACGAACTTAGTAGCAAAAACGCAATAAAAGCAAAGAGCAAAAGCAAGGCACTCTCTCTCTCTCCCTCTCTCTCTCAGAGCCTAATGATCTATACAATTTCTCCCCCTTTGGCAACAAGTACCAAAAAGCTCGAAAAAGGTATAGAGCTATGCGTCTCTCTAGGCACGATCCTCCAGAGCTCGTGAAGGGGTCTTATGGCTTGTGCCTCTTGTGTGCGTAGATGGCGTTGAGAGAATTGCTTCTGCAAATGCCTCTAAAGATGTCTGCTGGACAGGTGGGGTAGACACTAGAGGTGGCACTGAAGCAGTGGCGGCAGGTGCAGAGTGAGTAGGCCTCGTGTCTGCAACTGGCACGGCTGAAGATTTGGCTGCTCTGGGCACTGTCTCGAACCTCTGAGTAGTAGGTCTCTCATCTTCACTGTCCTCAGCAGCAATCTTGCTTGCCTCAACATCTGCCTGCAGCTTCTCCACAACTGTCTGAAACTCGGTGATCTTCACATCAAGATCATGAATCTTTGTCGACAACCCGCTCTAGACTCTCCCGGTTCTTGAAGATGTTGGCCAGACTCCTCTCAATCCTCAGGGTGGCCTCTAGCACATATATCATCTGATCATTCTTTGACTTGAGGTTTGCAATGGGTGCATTGGGAGCTGCGGCTTCCTGAGCTGCTTTTGTTGCTGCTGCTGCCTGGTAAAATACTTGATCTCATCACACCAACAATCCAATTAGTACTAATTGCTTGTGATCTAGACCATTTTCTGTCACAATCTCACAGCCAAACCAGACCTAGGGACCGACTAATTCAAATAAAAGGTTGTCACAATCTCACAATCTGAAGGAAACAAAAATAATTAGTGTACATCAACAACACTGCATCCTCTTGCTACTCTTCTTTCTTGGCCCGCATCCTCACTACTCTTCAGGCCCCACAAACATGCACACTTGTGGTCGTCATAGGTCGAGCGCGCATTGTCTCCTCGCCTTTGACGCTTCATTGTGAGAGGACATTTCTGCGCCCGCCGCCTCCGTCTCCCTTCTCTCTCCCATACATAGTGCAACTTTTGTCCTGGCAAGTAAAACTCTCAAGTCATCACAGGAAAGACATATTTCAAACATGCAACTTTTGTCCTAGACCAAATTGGTACAATGTCTACTACTAGTCATTTAGTACACTACTACAGAATAAGTTAGTAGCAGAGTGGTCATCCATCTAGCAAGTATAGCACTCCCTACGTAAAGAAATATAAGATCATTTAGATCACTACTTCAGTGATCTAAATGCTCTTATATTTCTTTACGGAGGGAGTACATGTTTTGATTGAAGCAGGTTGATCAATCAACAAAACTAAAGTAACATCATAACTGACTGACGTGAGCTCCCAACCAACACTAAGTGTCAACTTGAGATTAACAAGAGATGAGCCCGGCAAATATGACACCACCAGAACATAAAAGCTAGAGATCACCAAGGCACACACGAAGCGTCGACACATAATTCAGCAGCTAGCATGCCTCGATGAGCGTCGACACACACAGAGCATGAGAGTGAGAGAGAGCATAGGAGACAAGCGATTGCTTACCAGCTAGCTATGCCGGAGTGGAACAAGACCGGAGGGGCAGGGCGCGGAGTGCAAGAAGAATCATTGTGGTGGCTCTGTTCCGCACCTGCAAAAATAAAAGATCTCTCTCACTCAGCAAAGTGCCTACTGCACCTCCATCCATGAATCAAAAGGAGTTCATGGTAAGTGCAGCTGCCGTCACAAATCACGTACTAAGTAGATATACTAAGAAAAACAGGAAATCAAAATCAGATTTGTAACTTGCTGCTTAGGACCTGTGCTTCATGGGGATATTCTTTTTCGGAGGGACATCCAAACAGGATAATAGTTCCATCAGGATGAGTACTCTTGTACCAACAACCATAAGTATTTAGTGTATATATGCCCAAGACTGAACCTGGAGCATTTGACACATCTCACTCACAGCTAGCCAAGTCAACAATACTTTTTACATAACTACCAATTGGTGATGTGCTAGAAGCTCAACAATGAAGACATGTTTGTGTCTTGCAAAAGAAATGTGTGATGTTTTTTCCTTCAAGCTAAAATCAAGAGGTCCAAGTAAATATGCCCAAGCAAATTTGCTGACTTGGGTATATATACTATAAATGCTGAGCATAACACTACAACACCAATGACTTTCCTAAGAAGTTGAGCATATTTTGAGCTAAGAAAATAACTTACCACAGACACAAAAGGTTCAGACTTCAAGCATGTTGAATAACTAACAAACATCCAGAATTAAATGGTTTTTTCCATTAGCAGCAGCTAGCTGCTAAAGGAGTGGGTGCAGGGAAAGGGAGATGCTACCTGCTGCGGGGAGCCATACCTTCTATGGTGTGTCCCCATGATCGGGTTGTACTCGGCAATGTCCTTGTCAAGCTCGGTCATGGGGTCCAGCACGTCCGGTACTCTTACATCTCCACCTCGTCTGTATCATGCAATCTGAACTGTACGTAGCATCAAGACGTTGGTGCCATGTTCACCACCACCACCCTACACATAGTAGGGAATGAATGATGCAACTGTTATTAAAGAGAAGAATGCACATGTATCAGGATGAGAGAAATAAGAAGAAAAAAGTAGAGACTTGATGATAATATGCATCTCAATTGTCAACCTAGCTAGTTATTTGTTTCAAGTTTGATTACCACAAACTGAATGTTAATTTTGTATAGGATTACACCGAAGAAAAATAGGAAATCATTTATAAGTTGTTGCTTAGGATCTGTGCTTCATGGGGATTTTCTATTTCGGAGGATGGACAAACAGGAGAATAGTTCCATCGTGGTGGTACTATTGTACTAACAACCATCAGCATTTATAATATACCCAAGACTGAACCTGGAGCATTTGATACATCTCACTCATAGCTAGCCAAGTCAGCAATAGGTCTTATATAACTACCAATTGGTGATGTGCTACAATGTACAAGCTCAACAATGAAGACATGTTTGTGTCTTGCAAAAGAAAAGTCTGACATTTTATCCATCAAGATAAAATTAAGCGGTCCAAGTAAATAAGCTCAAGCGAAAAAAAAACACTTGACCCTGCTACATGTAAATCCAATATCCATGAAATACTTGCCATCACTAAACTAGAAATCTGAATGATAGAATTAGTAGTCTCTGCTCCTATGTGAATGACCTCAACAAAATGAAACGGGGGGAGCAAAAACATTGACCTGCTGGTAATATAACTTATACCCCTTCTGTACACTATTATAAGATGTTTTTGCAGTTCAAATTGAACTGCCAAAATGTCTTACATTTGTGTACGGGGGTAGTAACATATCACACACTTGACTATTTTAGCAAAAACATGAGCTACATGCTTCAGACCTGCTGCTACTACAAGTGTTGAATTCTGAATTTGTACCACAGAACAAGTTCAGTTCATCTAATATAATATGCATGTTTGTGCCTAACCATGCAAAGCTGAAGTGAATAATGTGGACGTTGACATATACCAATCGACAAGGAACAATATACTATGCTAGTAGGTTTTCAGTCACGTACATGCATATCGAAAACATTGACATCCGATAGCTAGCTATATCGAAAACATTGACATGTTGCACCATGTCATGACAACCACGTACATGCATATCATCTTGTTTTATTTTCTTTCTTGTGTTTGCAAGGTTATTAGTTTGCTTGTCAAACACGAAATCCACACAAACCAACAACTCACTCACATATTGTATGTAGTATGGTTGCTGCTGTAAATTAGTACCTCTGTCTCAAACTATAAGATGTTTTTGTAGGCCAGACTAGCCTACATAAACGTCTTACATTTGGAGACGGAGGTGGTATCTAATAATAGCCACATAGGACAAAACAGATCTACTCAAACATCATACGATAACCACATATCATTGGATAATAATATATAATGTTGAGCACCATGTTTAAGTAGAGAATTGCAGCGGGAATAGAGAGGTTACACCGCTGCATAGAGGGGGATAAAGTTGGTGTTGACGGTAGCAAGGTTGTTGACGTAGATCGCCGTCACGATCCTTGCCCCGGCGGCACTCCGTCACCACCGGGAGAGGGGGGAGAGAGAGCCCCCTCCTTCTTCTTCTTCCTTGGCCTCCCCCTAGATGGGAGGAGGGTTTCCTCTCTGGTCCATGGCCTCCATGGCGGCGGAGGGGCGAGAGCCCCTCCTATATTGGATATATCTCTCTATTCTCTTCTGTTTTCGCGTTCTTGTTTTCTGGCCAAAAACCATTTCTTATATTCCCGGAGATCCGTAACTCCGATTGCGCTGAAATTTTAACATGATTTTTTTTTCCGGATATAAGCTTCCTTGCGCCCGAAGTAGAGCCCCAACCGACTTACGGGGTGCCCACAAGGCACCACCGCGTGCCAGGGGGAGGCCGCGCCCTAGTGTCTTGTGGAGCCTGTGGTCCTCCGTTTGCGTTGATTCCACCTCTCAAAAATCACATATATTCCAAAATAATTCTCCGTAAATTTTTATCGCGTTTGGACTTCGTTTGATATGGATATTTTGCGAAACAAAAAACATGCAACAAACAGAAACTGGCACTGGACACTGGATCAATATGTTAGTCCCAAAAAATAATATAAAATGTTGCCAAAAGTATATAAAAGTTGTATAATATTGGCATGGAACAATAAAAAATTATAGATACGACGGAGACGTATCAGAGCGCACAAAATGATAAGAGTGAAATAACATGCACGCAACACCAAAGACATAAGTGAATGATCATACACAAGTGATTGTAGGGATAAGCATTAAGCACACATTAAGCAAAGTATGATCAACCACATAGGAACGTACTATCTCACAAGAATCAAACAATGAAGTAGCACGGATCAAACAAACCTAGTAGCAAAAACGCAATAAAACCAAAGAGCAAAAGCGACTCTCTCTCTCTCTCTCAGCCTAATGATCTATACAATTTCTCCCCTTTGGCAACAAGTACAAAAAAGCTCGAAAAAAGTATAGATCTATGCGTCTCTCTAGGCATGATCCTTCGGAGCTCCTGAAGGGGTCTTTTGGCTTGTGGCACTTGTGTGCGTAGATGGCGGTGAGAGAACTGCTTCTGTAAATGCCTCTGAAGATGTCTGCTGGACAGGTGGGGTAGACACTGGAGGTGGCACTGGAGCAGTGGCGACAGGTGCAGAGTGAGTAGGCCTCGTGTCTGCAACTGGCATGGCTGAAGATCTAGCTGCTTTGGGCACTATCTCGAACCTCTGAGTGGTAGGTCTGACATCTCCACTATCCTCGGCAGCAATCCTGCTTGCCTCAACATCTGCCTGCAACTTCTCCACAACTGTCTGAACCTCGGTGATCTTCACATCAAGATCAGTCGACAACCCGCTATAGACTCTCTTGGTTCTTGGAGATGTTGGCGAGACTCCTCTCAATCCTCGGGGTGGCCTCTAGCACATATGTCATCTGATCGTTCTTTGACTTGAGGTTTGCAATGGGTGCATTTGGAGCTGCGGCTTCCTGGGTTGCTTTTGCTGCTGCTGCCTGGGCCTCCTCTTGAGATGCAACAGATGTGGGGTGTGAGGCATCCATCACCACCATATTATCCTTGAACTCTGGCCGAAGAGGAGGTACTCATGATCTAGTAGATATGTGTATGTACCAACTTTGGAGTTGATAAGCATCTGAATGTGTGGGGCTTATCCACAAGACCTCTTCTGGTCAATAGTTGTCCTCTTGATCATCTCTACAATCAAACTCATAACTTTGAACTTCTGGGGAGGGAGTCAAATAAATGGAGCAAATTGATGGAGTGGCCACGAATCATTTTGTCATCTCCATACTTGGGCAAAAGAGTATGCCTCAAGATAGTGTTTGTGGTGGCCAACCCAGCTAGCAAATGCTTGACTGACCCAAGCTTGTGTATACCAAGATCTTTCTTAGGAATTTCCTTGTACATACTTGCCATTGAGTTGTGGTCCATCCTGGTCTTCCCATAAACATCAACATCATCTTCTTCTTCTTTAGGGTCATCAAGAAGTGCAACCCACTTAGAGATGGTTGACTGGTACTTGTGTCCCTCAATCATCCATGCAATCTTCCCATCTGGATAAAAGTGTGTTGTGGAGTAGAATTGCATGATCATCTCATCGTTCCACTTGGTGAGCTTCTGACCAACAGACTTGTCAACACCGGCGAGCCTAAAGCTGTCATGAACGTGGGGGAAATAATTTTCATTGGCATCAATATATTTCCAGTCCGCCCACTTCATGTCACTGTGTAGCGACCCGACCACAAATGGTCAAGCCTCTGTGTATCTGTGCCATCCCTGGATCAGTATGCTGGCACACACAGTACATCAATGTATATATCAAAGTGCAATCACATGTATAAATAACATAAAACTGATATATACCTCATAAGTCTCAGTGGAAACAGACAAAAACAGGTGTGGAGTCCCATCAACGCCATCGGCAAGTTGAGTGTAGACCGTAACCCAACAACAAAACTCACTCGTCGTAGAAATAATCCTGCAACATGATACGTTGCAGCCGTGTAGGTCAGTACATTGAATGTACCGGCAAGATCACTGTAAGAAAAACAGATGATAAAACTATACTATATGCAATAGGGCTTTGTGGCTCTGTGTCTGAGTTTTTGCTTAAAAGCTGATTTTATTTTCCCTACATCAAAGGAAATAACCGGAGTCTGTACTACGGAGTTATCTATCATGACATGGTTCCGCCAACCGATGTCTCATAACCCAAATCATCATAAGTTGTCCACAATTAAGTTTTTGATCTGGTGTTGAGAGTTTCCGAGATAGATCCAAGTCCAGATGCTCAAATTGTCCGTAACCGGGGACACGGCTAATCGATTAGGTTTTAACCCTCTGCAGAGGTTTGTACACTTTACCCGCAAGATTCGATCCCTCCCTTTTCGTCCTCGCACTTCATGATGTTTGAGAACAGGACGATGGAAACATGGTTCCGAAGAGTTCCTCTGACCACTGTCCGGTGCTCATCCAATCCTACCGTAGTTCTACATCTGCTAGCACCGTCCCAGCCAGAGTCACCACTAGGGTCAACCAAGCCAGAGCCCATAGTGACTTGCGGTTGCACAGGTAAGCTTCCGGGCGTGAAGTATTCTTTCGTCTCTTTGAGCCTGGGTGGAGCTTTCCGCATGATATCACGGCGCTTCTCCGAAATCACTGAGTACTGGACGCACCATTGTACCCTTCTTAACCATTCTCCACCCAGAGGTATATTGAATTCTTGTCTTGAGTCTTGAAGTCCTGAGACCTTGAAGATGCAGTCCTTGCAGATGCCATCATGGAGTTGTCGTCATTGATGTAGAATCATCCTTCTTCACACCACACCCGTGCACTCATACCAAACCCCATCTACTATAGCGTTGCATAAAAAAATATACATCCCGGGCTTGATAACAGGGTGATGGGTTCCTACCTCATGCATTCTACTGAACTACAAGAACTCAATATCACTACGGGATGGATTGTAGAATGGTGACACTAAATGCAATAAAAACATAGGTATGAAAAAGCATGGTCAAAGTGAACTTGCCTGGTATTACTTGGTGAAGATATTAACGCTCTCGAAAACTTGATAGAACTTTTCTTCACTCTCCGAAGGAAATCTATATAGTCAAACATTGCATTCACATAAGCAATCATTCTAGGAAGCAATGTCTAGCAATCATAATTATCAATAAACAACAAAGAAATCAAATAATAAAACCCAGATAAAATCCAAAGAACTTCAAGGAAAACTACGAGAAAAACTACTAAGGAAAAGTCTAAAACTTTACTACAAACAACAAAATAGTTTTTGTCCTACATAAAACTTAACAGCCAAAATAAAATACTAAACTATTAAATTAACAAAAAATAAATAGTAAAACAACTAAATTAACAAAAAGTATTTTTCAGAAATTTTTACTAGCAAAAAGAAACAAATAAAAAGCCTTTATGAAACTCTAACTATGACCTATACAAGCTTTCCTACAAAACTAAAGAAAATAAATTTCTAAAATAAAAATAAAATCTTTCTTCTGTTGATCAACATAAACAAAACTAAATTTGTCAAAAGTGACAAAAAAATAATTTAAAAACATTTAAAAGTAAAAGTTTAAAGATAAAACAAAATTAAGCCAAAACAGGCACTGTTTAGAAAAAACCCTAATTTAAATTAACCTAAAAATAAAATACTCAACACTTCTGGATAGGCAAAGGTCCTAGTGACCAGGAGCAAAAAGAATTAATTAAAAACCTATTTTTAAACTCAATTTATTCACAAAACAGTGTTTGAAGCAAATTCATGCAAATTCAAATTAAACTTTTCAAACATGGCGAAACTTGGTATGTACAGAAACTAGAAGGAATTTCCAAACTAGTGCAAAAAGAATCAAATTAAAATAATAAAAATCCTAAGAGATATGGAATTTATAAGATTGAAACTTTTTTTCTATTTTTAAAACAGAAACGAAAATAATAATAAGAAAAACAGACGAATGCTACTTGTCGGGCTGTAACTGGGCTAAACAGGTGGGCGATCCAACGCTATATGGCGCTCGGCCGAAGTTTAATAGAAAACACGTGCGTACATTTTATTGACAGAAGACCGGCGAACCGGTTCAACCTAAACCAAAATAAACCGTATCTAAACAAAACCAATCTACTTAAATAAATAAAAACTTAATCGATTCGGGTTTTTTTCAACGAGGACTAATAGGGGCGCGTGAAGAGCTTACAATGAGGTTTGCGCACGCAGGAAAGCAGGGCGCTGGCGGGGTGGCGGCTCCGGTGATCTTCGGCGGCGGTGGAGGATTCTAGGGGATGCAACGGAGTTTGGCTCGTCCGGTGGTGGAGTCGGAGATGGTCAGCGAGGACAAACAGTGACAGAACAAAGCGGTGAAGCTCGGTGCTCCGGGTGCTCTGGCCAAGACAACAAGGTTGGTACCGCTGCTGTAGATGAAGAGAGATCCCAAGACCTTGTCAAAACGAATCTAGGTATCAAAATAAGCCAAACTGTAGAAGAGGGAGGCTCGGGATAGCTCACTGGCATAGGAATCCGGCGATGAACTGCAGCTTCTGCGGTGAGATCCAAACGGCGAGGGCGTGCTATACGGTGTGTTTTGGCGAGGGGTTTCAAGGGGAATCGGTCGAGTAGAGTCGTGGCTATTTATAGGACATGAAGCTTGGGGAAGGGGTGGACTCGGGGTAGGGTACCCGAAGAAATCGGACGCGGCGGCGGCGTCGTGCGCGGGCTGACATCCTGTTTGGTTTCGTGCAGAAAAAAAGAAGGAAAGAGGTGGGGTCCAGGGCCAGGTGTGAGGGAGAGTCAACGAGAGAGAGACACAGGCGAGCGAAGGGAGGCAGCGGACGAGGGAAATGTGCGTTGGGCGCTCGACCTCCTTTTCATTTTTTTGAAGCACGTGGGGCGCTGCCTCGCTGCTGCGTGCGCTGGCCGCTGGCTGGCCTGGCGCTGCGGTCGCTGGGTTGGGCTAGCGCTAGCTGGGCCGGCTCGCTGGCCTGTTGGGCGCGGTTTTTTTTTTGAAAAATCGCCTTTGCTGTTTTTTTAAAACAGCGAGGAAAAAAACAATAATAGAAAATAAAAACATTTTATATACGCATATTATATACCAAATTTTTTAGAATTAAAAGTCCTAAAACATGAACATATTTTCATGACCAAATAAAATAAAAAAACATTTTTACAATATCTCCAAAATGAAATAGGATTTGAGTTTCAAATAAATTGTCAAACCTTGTCTCTGATTTTTGGAGTGTCATATTCCTCCTCTCGTATTTTTTTCGGAGAATTTTTGACAAGATTCAAACTTAAAACTAAATAGAGATTCAAATGATTTTTTTTGGGAAAGTCCTTTTATTCCCTCTCATTTGACTTTCAAAAGTTTCAAATTTCACTCACTTTCAGTCAATCAATCAAACAAACAATCAAATTTATCTAATTAATATAACATTCCAAAATTTAGAATTTTGGGATGTTACACACAGACAATGGGCTTCTTATCAAGTGAAATTGTCTCATAAAAGTCTTGTTGTTCTGTGGTGTGGAAGCGGTAGTCACAGGCTGTCCTTCTTCTGACAGAGTAGGGATCAACTTTCCTCCACTCTCTAAGTCCCTTATCCTTCCTGAGCATCATGTTTTCTACAACATGATGTGCATTGTCAATTTCTGGGATCTTGGGCTTGAGCTTCCTGCGCACTAGTGGCTCATCATCATCCTGAACCTCTGACACTGGGGCCTTGTTCTTCTCAGCAGCTGAAATGTTTCTTGTAGACCTTTTGGGAGCTGGAACCTTGGGCTTGGACTTGGGTTTGGAAGGAGCAGTTGTCTTCATGGCATCAGACATGAGTTTCTGTGCCTTGGCAGGAGGTGCAGTAGGCTCTTCCTCCTCCTCATCAGTAGTGTGCTTTTCAAATTCAGCCAAGGGATCAAAAAGTTTGCACCATCTACCTCTTTTCCTTTCTTTCTTCTTTCTTGCAGCTTTGTCAACCTTGAACTGAGGAATTTTCCTGACAACAGTCCTTTCCTTGGTACTTGGCTTAGTGCTAGCTGCAGAGGCATATTCCTTCCTCAGTACTGCCTTTTTCTTGGAAGTGACCTCACTAGCCACAAAGTCTTCATCCTCACTGTCTGAGGTTTTCTTCTTCTTTGTTCTTGTGGCAGCTTTTGGCAAATCTGGAGAACTCCTCTCTCCCTCATAGTAGCTCTCATTGGGACTAGAGCCTTCACTTAGATCAACATTCTGCTCGGACTCATTTTAACTGTCACTGGCACTTGACATCTTGCAAAGCTGACCCTGTGAATAGATGGGTATGGGCAGAGTAGATGAGTTATCACAAGAAGCAGATAGTTTTTCAAAAATTTGAGTTCAAACTTTAGTTCTAGGTTTTCACAGAATGCATTTCGGAGCAACCGAGTTGGTTATTTCGGTGATACTGAAGTAGCTAACAGAGACTAAACACACAATTTTGGTTGGACCGAGACGTGGTTCGGTGGCTCCGAGATGCTAGGGTTTCACTGAAACTTTACTTTCGGTCTCACCGATTAGTACGTTTTGCTGGAACCGAGTTGTACTTGTGCAATGGCCAGGGCCAAATCGGTGGGACCGAAAATTCCTATTCGGCCGGTCCGAGATGCGTTCGGCGGAAACCTAACCCTAAATTTTTTGCTCGACTCTATTCTAACGAATATATCTAGTGGGTAGAAGTATTGCAGTCATGGCAAGATACATGGCATTGTCCTTGTGCATTGAATCAGATAAGAGAGGCATGAGGAGATCGATTCTCACCCTAAATCGGTGGAGATCCTCTACGGCGGCAACGGTGGGGCAGATTGCCGTTGACGGCGGCGGATTCCTGCAGCGAAGTGATACGTCGCCAACGTATCTATAATTTTTGCTTGTTCCATGCTGTTATATTATCATTCTTGGATGTTTTACAATTATTTTATAGCAACTTTATATCATTTTTTGGGACTAACCTATTGACATAGTGCCCAGTGCCAGTTGCTGTTTTTGCTTTTTTTACTTCACAGAAAATCAATACCAAACGGAGTCCAAACGCAGCAAAACTTTTTGGAGAATTTTTCTAGACCAGAAGACACAAGTTGGGCCAAAGAAGTACCAGAGGGGTGCCCCGAGGGGGGCACAAACCACCTGGGCGCGCCTGGGGGCCCAGGCGCGCCCTGGTGGGTTGTGCCCAGCTCGGTGGCCACCCGCACCGCCTCTTTGCCCTATAAATTCCCAAATATTCCAGAAACCCTAGGGGAGTCGACAAAACACAATTCCAGCCGCCGCAAGTTCCAGAACCACGAGATCCAATCTAGACACCATCATGGAGGGGTTCATCATCCTCATTGATGCCTCTTCGATGATGTGTGAGTAGTTCATTGTAGACCTACGGATCCGTAGGCAGTAGCTAGATGGCTTCTTCTCTCTTTTTGATTCTCAATACAATGGTCTCTTGGAGATCTATTTGATGTAACTCTTTTTGCGGTGTGTTTGTTGGGATCCGATGAACTTTGAGTTTATGATCAGATCTATATCCATGAAAGTTATTTGAGTTCTTTGATCTCTTTTATGCATGATTACTTATAGCCTCATATTTCTTCTTCGAATCTTTGGTTTAGTTAGGCCAACTAGATCGATTCTTCTTGCCATGGGTGTAACACCCCGAGAATCATGCTACAGTAATCTCCCCCTTATGGTGCCATGTCATCAAGTTTGGCTAAGCCAAATTGCCACTGGAGAAAAATCAAAGTCAAATTCAAATAAATTAAAGTCAATTTTTTTTATTTAAGCAGTAAAACTAAAATGTTCAAATTATTCTATAATTCCCCCTGATCATTGTCATGTGGTAACCAACATCATTTGACTCACCAAATAATTCCTAGGAAATTAATAAATGGTCCAGGAACAATTATTTGGCCTTTTCAAAATAAGCAAAAAAAATAATATATATATATGTTTCCAAATGATGTGAAACCTTCTGTCTGGTCTTGGAATGTTGAACTATATTTATGTGCCAAGTTTCAACTCAAACAAAATTCATTTGCTATTTTAATTAAATGAAAAACTGTAGCTGATTCAACTGAAAAAAACAGAGAAAGAGAGAAGAAAAAGAAACAATAAAATGGCAAGGAAAGGGCCTATTCTACTGGCACTTTGGCCCACATTGCATTAATGGCCGGCCCAGCCCAACAACTCATCTCCCACCTCCATCTATAGGAGGCAGAGGCTGCGTGGCAGCCATCGTCCGGCCATGGCCGCGCCAGGCCGACGTGCCGGCCATCCATCGGGTCCCCGCGAGGATAAGGACCACCCCCGAGCCTCCCGACAACCCTAGGCCATCCCCCCTTTCCCTCGCGTCGCCCCCTTCCCCACAGTACGCAGCCGTGGCCATGAACCACCTCGCCGCCGCAGCCAACGTCCACCCCGCGTCGAGTTAGCGTGTCCAGAAGATGTTGCTGCTTCATTTTCTTCGACCACGAACATGGGTTCGTCTGGAGATGCACCACACCGGCGGATCGGTCGCCGCCTTCCCCATCGGCCACCGCACAACCTCGTCATCGATTCAACATCCCCAACGCATCACCGAGCCCACTGGCTTGCCCTACAGCCCCGTTGTGAGCTCCCCTCGATTTCCCCTTTGTTTGCCGGTCGATTTCGTGTCATACCACCGAAGCCCGCGAGCACTGAGCCTCGCCATCCGCCATGGCCATCGAGGCCCTTGCTGCCAAGCTTCCCCCCACCTAGTCATGCTCCCCATTGCTCTCCTAGTGCTCCAGTGAGTCCACCTAGCCTCTTGACCCGCTCGAAAGCGAGTCGTAGCTCCAAGCCCGTCTAACCCATGCTCCGGCCGCCGTCCCGCTCGATGCTGTGCCACAGCTGCTGCTCACGGCCTCTCCAGGCCATGCCCTGGCCGCGTGCCACGCCCGCCGGCCATGCTCGGCTCGCCCGCTGCCTCTCGTGCTTGTCTCTGTTGCCACCTCCCACTGCGATTCTGTTGTTCTACTGCCGCTGCTACTTGCTCTGCCTACCGCCGCTTGCTGCTGCTGCTGCTCCTAAGTGCTGCTCCGGGCTGCTAGCTACCGCTGCTCCTAGATGCTGCTGCTTGCCGCTGCTGAGTCCTCCTACAGCCGCTGCTAGTTGCTGCTTTAGCCGCTGCTAGTTGCTGCTAATGGCCATGGCCGTGGCCATGTCCAAGCACGTGTGGTGTGCGTGTGTATGCACAGCCACCACCGGCTGGCCGTGAAAATTATCGTAGGGGCTAAATAAGTATTAGTTTAACTACTAACCAGTGATCGTGGCCCCCATTGTTAGCTAATCTAACTTAATTAAAGTCTAGTTAACTACTAACCAGTGACCGTATGCTATTTCCTTGAGAGAAGCCACTAGTGAAACCTACGGCCCCCGGGTCTATTCTTTATCATATTTGCTTCGAGATCTATTTTTATTCGCGTTTATTTTCAGATCTGTAATTCCAAAAACCCAAAAATATCTTGCTGCACCTTTTTGCTATTTCTTTTTGTTTCGCGTTTTATCGAGATCTATTTATCCAATCTATCACAAATTTATCTATCTTTTTACCTGTAGAGGGATTGACAACCCCTCCTAATCGTCGGGTTGCGAGTATTTGTTATTTGTGTGCAAGTACTGTTTACATAGTGTTGCTTGGTTCTCCTACTGGATTTATACCTTGGTTTCATAACTGAGGGAAATACCTACCGTAGCTGTGCTGCATCATCCCTTCCTCTTTGGGGAAATACCGACGTAGTTCAAGCGACATCAAAAGGAATTTCTGGCGCCGTTGCCGGGGAGACATCATCAACATCTATCAGGTTCCTAATCACAAATCTCATCTCCTTGCAATTTACATTATTTTCCATTTGCCTCTCATTTTCATCTCCCCCACTTCACAAAAATTTGCCGTTTTATTCGCCCTTTTTTTCGTTCACCGTTTTCTCGTCAGATCTGTTTTTGTGTGCAATCTTGTTTGCGTAGTCACGATGATTCAAGAAAACACCAAGTTGTGTGATTTTTTCAATACCAACAACAATGATTTTATTAGCACTCCGATTGCTCCTCCTGCCACTAGTGCGGAATCTAGTGATATTAATGCCACTTTGTTGAATCTATTATGAAAGATCAGTTTTTCGGTACTCCTAATGAGGATGCCGCGTCCCATCTAAACACATTCGTGGAATTATGCGATATGCAAAAGAAAAATGATGTGGACAATGATATTGTGAAGTTGAAATTATTTCCGTTTTCTTTGCGAGATCGTACAAAAATTTGGTTTTCTTCTTTGCCTCGCAATAGTATCGATTCTTGGGATAAATGCAAAGATGCTTTCATTACTAAGTATTTTCCGCCCGTGAAAATTATTTCCCTTAGAGCTCAAATCATGAATTTTAAGCAACTTGAGCATGAACATGTTGTGCAATCTTGGGAAAGAATGAAGTTGATGCTAAGAAATTGTCCTACTCATGGTTTAAATCTTTGGATGATCATACAAATTTTTTATGCGGGATTGAACTTTGTTTCTAGAAATCTTTTAGATTCCGCCGTGGGTGGTACTTTTATGGAAATTACTTTGGGTGAAGCTACTAAATTGCTTGATAATATTATGGCAAATTATTCACAATGGCATACCGAAAGAGCACCTACTAGTAAAAAAGTTAATTCGGTTGAAGAAATTTGTCGGGGAAACGACACCTATGGGATCAAGTGGATCCCTTCTACGGTTTGGCAGGGAAGAGGGGTGCGCAAAGAGCAGATCTAATGATCAACACGAGGGATTTTTACCTAGGTTCGGGCCGCTGGGAAGCGTAAAACCCTAGTCTTGCTTTGTGTGTATATTCTGTGTTCTGGAGCTTCGGCTAGCTGCTAAGCATGTAAGCTGGGCCGGAGAGTCCGAAAAATCTGAATCCTCCTCCAGTATGCCTTGGGCCTCCTTTTATACGTCCAAGGGGCTGCCACAGTGGCACACAGGAGGTGTAAAGGAGCCATGCTTATCACTGACGTCCTGGGACAAAATGCATTAAATGCGCTGGTTACGTGCCCCATAGCTTTATCGGGGACGGGAATAGAGCCCGTCCCGTCCGTCGCCGCCTCACTCCGCCTTGACATGTATCCAAGCTGACGAGGCATGCAATGCCAGGCTGGCTGGCTAACCGCTGCGCTGGACCGGTGGCAGGATCTTCACGAAGATCTACATGCCACTACGCATGTGCCCCTTGGGCCTTGGTCTTGACACTGTCGATGGTGTCAGAGCTCTTCAACCTCAAGGGTGGTGTTCTTGTCAGTGCTTCGCAAGTCGTCCCAGCAAGGATCTTGCCGGGGCTCCAGCTTATCTTCTCCTCCCTGGTTACTGGCTTGGACGCCGTCTTCGTTGTCTTTCATTCTGCCTCCAGCTATCCCCGTCAAGCCTTGCCGCGGGTGCGGCTACAACTGCCCGCGCACAAGTAAGGGGTACTAAAAGGGCCCAAACTTTAGTACACCGATAGGAGCCCCCGGGCCTGGGCCACACACGTGGGCACAACGCGTTGTTGGGCTAGGCCCAAACAGTGCGTGGGCACACATGGCAGGGGTTAACTGCTGTAATCATTTCATCTGCTGCGCTTCCTCACGATCGGCATTGAATGCGCGACGTGGGGGTCGTGCGTGGAATGTTCACAGCACGCCTGCGAAAAATGCCTTCACATCGGACGGTAAAGAGGCGGCCTCGCGCCTTCCCCATAAAAAGGGAATCCGCAGAGACACTACTCATTACCCCCTTCGCCCTTTCCAATCTAGGAACCACCGTCGTCTTCCTCCTTGAGCCCAAACCAGAGTTTCCTCATCCATCCACCCCCTCTGCGTTCCCACCATCCTCAACCTCCCCCTCCTCCCCAGTCTCTTATGGCGCCCAAAGCGAGCAAGGGCAAGGGAGTGGCCAACGCGAGCGAGGGGGAAGAGGTGCCGGAGAGCGAGTTGGTGAAGATGCGGAAGGAGAAAACCGTCTTCGCTCCGACGCTCGATGCGCACGCTCTGAAGGAGCGGTACTAGTGCATGTGGGGGAGGAAGACGACGGGGCATCCTGCCACCCGCGTCGTCCCCGCTTCTTGCGCCGCGCCCGCTCCAGATAAATTTCCTTTCTTTGTCGATTATTTCTACTGTGGGCTCTGCCCCCCATTCTCAGATTTCTTCAACGACATCATGTATACCTTCGGCCTCCATCTCTTGGATTTTATGCCAAATGCCGTGGCGTGTATGGCCATTTTCGCCCACCTTTGCGAGAACTTCGCCGGGGTGGCCCCCAACACGGCGCTCTTCCGCCACTACTTCATCCCTCGCATCCAGCCAGGAGGGGCACTGTCTGGCTGCGTCACCTGGATCCCGAGGACCTTGTGCAAGGAGACGTACCCAAACGGGACCCAGAAGGAGAAGTGGGACGAATGGCGGCACAGGTGGTGCTGGATCATGGAGAAGGAGCCGGCGCCGTTCTGCATGCCCTGGCGAGCGCAAGTGGTTCGTGGCGGCAACTGGGGTGATCTCGACCCTCAAGACGAGAAGCTCACAGTCGCAACCACCAGAATCCACTGCCTCAAGGCTGCCGGGCTCACTCTTGAGATGATTGGGGCCGACTTCCTCCGCCGCCACATCGCTCCTCTGCAGAACAAAGGAAGGCCGGCTTGGGAGTTCCGGAACGCGGCGGATGTTATGAGGCTGCGCCCCAGCCTAAACAACAATTTGACGGTGATGCAGCATGCAGCCCTCTGCCAAAGGCTGTTCCAACTCAAGGCCGACAAGGCCAAGAAAGCCACCAAGGCCGAGAGGGCCGAGAAGGCCGGCAAGCCGTTCAAGCTGCCGGCGGGTGTGGTTCCCTTGTGCAACAACTCCGCCTTGACCTCCATCATCGCCATGATGCTGGTGTTCAATGCCCACGGCCTTGACCAGACCTGGGTTGTGCCAGACATGGCGCGGGTGTAGGAGTTCTTCGACAGCTTGTCGGAGAGGCGGGTTCACGAAGAACCGCAACTCATCTGTGACACCACCGACGAAGAGGTGGCGTACATCGCCAGCAGGGCAGAAGAGGTGGCCCTTGCCAAGGAGGCCAGCAGCGTCGGCTTCCAAGAAGACGAGGCCAGCGAAGAAGATGAACTTGCCTAGCCAGAGGAGGTAACCGAAGACGCAGATGAAGAGGAGGCACACGACGAGCCCCCAGTCCCGGGGAAGAAGAAACACGTCCTTCGGCGGGCTGGCTCTGATGAGCCAGTCCGGCGAGCCTCTTCGAGCGAAGAGGCCCCCGTCAAGGGAGCGGCCGGCAAGACCACGCAGCGGCAAGAGGCCCAGCCGTAACCTGTGCACCATACAAGGCGTACGGCCGCGGCGGCAAAGGAAGCAGCGGCCACCGCTTCTGCCTCGGCCAAGCGGCCCAGGTCCCCATCCCCATCTCCACCCCCTAGCCCGGACTCCACTCCAGAGGTCGACTTTGACCTCTCCGGTTTCAGCCCGAACAGGGCGTGTTCGCCAGAAGCAGAGGATGAGTAAGTGCCTCACCGCTGGCTTTATCTTTTGAGTCTCCGTTTTGATCATCTTATCTGACTTGTTCTCGTTGTGGCTTGCCTCCGCAGAGACAAGGAAACACTGGCACAGAGGATGGCGAAGAGGGCCAAAACCTCAATGGGCGATGAGCCCCCGGCAAGTACTTCAAGCGCGCCGGAGTTGATCACGATCAGCCCGGACCTCAGCCCACGTCGCAGCCCCCAGCTCAGCCCTCAGCGTGAGCACATTTCCCACTTTCCGCTGGCGAGCGTCGGGACGTGCATTTTCACCTCTAACCTTGCCGAGGTTGCAGGAGAGGAGCGACAACAGGAGGAACCATTAAGGGCCACCCCCAACAGGACTCCTCCATCAACCATGCCACCTAGGGAGGGGTCCCCGGCAAGGATCCACACCAACGAGCCCACGCCGCCAAGGGAGAGATCCCCGGCAAGGGCTTCCACCGACGAGCCCACACGCGCAGAGGAAAGGTCGGCAGGCACAGGTGTCGATAGCTCTATCCCGGCAACGAGTGTTGCCGGGGAGGGAAACACCCCTCCACCACTCGTCACAGGTGAGCCGCCCGCTTCCTGGCCTTTGTCGATTCTTCAGTATGATCTCTTTTCTCTTTTTTTTAAAACCCTGGCTTCATATTGTTTCTCCTTCTTAGCCTCCACATCCCTCCTTGGCGGATCAGATGGATGTCGACGCCACCATCGAGGAGACCGCCAAGGACGCTGCCGCCGAGGCCGCCGAGATTGCTGCTGACGAGGCCGCCAAGGGGTCCGCTGGGGAGGCCGGCAAGGGGACCAGCGACCGTACTGACGGCATCCCTGCCACAGGAGCGCCTGGCGCTACATCGGTCCCTGGGTCCCCTGCTGCCGGGGAGACAGAAGTTGAAGACCAACCATCGACATTCGAAGCCCCCCCTCTAGCAGATATCTGAAGATTGGCGATAATCTGTTCATTAGCATCCCGGGGACGACAAGCACCGGAGCGCCAACCGAGGGGGAGGCTTTCGACGAAGAAGTCATCGCCACTGTCGGGCTCAAGGTTGTTGACAAGCCGAGTGCCAGCAGCAGCGGATCTAAAGAAGACCAGCTCCTCCAGGCCATGAGCGATAACTTTCAGAGACTCCAGGCGCTCCACCGTGCCTGTAAGGAGAAACTGGACTCCAGGGCAGTGGTTGCTGACGCGGCAGAGGCAGATTTCCAAAAGCGTGTCGAGCAGATGCAGGTCTGGTTCGCCGAGGCCTGGCAAGAGCTGAGGACTGGCCAGGAGCAACTGAGCCAGCGTTGGGAGGAGCTCCTTCTGAAGCAGTCCGATATTGAGAAGGCACAGGAGGAGGCTGCTCAAGAGGCCGCCAAGGAAGATGCTCAACTAAGGGAACGCCGTGTCCTGCTCGACGCCTATGAAGAGGACCTCGCTGCTCGCAAGGATGCACTTGCCGCCAAGCTCCGTGGCAAGGATGAAGAAGTTGAAAAGCTCGTCGCGCAGCGGACCCAAGGGCTGGAGCAGGAACACAAGAAAGCGCTTGACGCCCTGGTCCTAGACCATGCCGACAAGTTAAGGGAGGCCGTCAATGCTGCCGAGGCTATAGAGGCCGCCAAGAACGAGCTGGCCGGGAAGGTGGAGAAGCTGGAGCTGGATCTGGAGAAGCACGGCAAGGAGGTGTCGACGCTCAAGAGCGACAGAGACAAAACTGTCTATACTTTGGCGGAGTTGCAGACCACCATATCTGATAAGACCCAACAGATCTCTGCCGCCAACGACTCCATTGCCGATCTGAAGCTGAAGCTGACCACTCTGGAGGAGTCCCTTGAGGGCAGCAGGGCTCGTGAGAAGACCCTGGCCAAGGACCTCAAGGATGAGAAGCTGTTGCTTGCGAGCGCCGCTGCCACCCACAATGATTATGTGGATGGTGTGAAGATCTGGACTGAGCACCTCATTGATGTTGCGGAGAGGCTCACCACGCAACTGTCCATCATAGGCATGCCAAGTTTCAGGTTCTCCCATGACAGGGGGATTTCTGAGAGCGCCAGGCTGACCATGTTCTTCGAGGCCGTCCTCGAGGCTCTGAATCTGCTCCACTCCAATCGAGCCACCCAACTGGCCAACGAGTCCCGCAAGCTTTGCCGGGGCGTCCTTCTCAAGGTGCTCACCAAGGTGGCCTACAGGAACCTCGGCCTCAACCTCGGCCAAGACAGCTTGCCAGCGGACGCGGACCGCAGGGCGCTTGAAGAGCTTGTCGTGCCCATCGTCAGTATGGTTGACCAAGTCAAGAGAGTGGAAGGCCAGCGCCAGGACTAGCCGTTTCTCTTTTCCTTGCCGCTATGAACTCGTGCCCAAGACAGTTTATCTTAAGTTAGAACCGCGGCAACCATTGATGTAATATAACTTGCTGTATTTTGGATTGAATGCATGCTATCTTCCTTGTTTGATCCCTCCTTGTATGGCATACACCCTATGCTTTTTTTGGAAGGGCTTGCCGGTGCGCGCACCCTTGCCGTGAGCGCTTTGAGGAATGGATCCTTAGCAGCCTGCTGGGGGTGTCACTGCCGGCAAGACACCTTGCCGCTCTTAGTGCAGCCACTTGAACTGCTGAGCGGACTTGAAACAGAGCAAGGACGCAACCAATCGCGACGAGGTTCCTTCGCGTGCAGGTTTTCCATACAAGAATTGAAATCGTTCGAGATAAATAACTTTGTATTTAAAGAAAAATTCCTCAAGGTTTTACAACTTAGCTTTTTTGCTGTTATACTCTTTCCGCAAGACGCCACTTCGAACATCGCCTGCTGATGCCCACACTCTCTATCCTCCCCGGCAAACTTGTATGCGAGGGAACCTTCTGTCCTTTGAGAAAAAGAAAGAAGAGAAAATAGGAACATGGAACCTTGGTGGTTCATCAGTAATTGCTGGAAATGAACGTAGCATAATATCCTGGACAGGCATGCATATGAATAAACATGGAAATCAACAAGAACTATACATACTTAAATTTATTCAACTGCGCACAGGGTCTGCGCCTGGCTCTGTACATAGGGTCATATGCCTTGCCGGCAAAGCTAGTACAAAAGAGGGTTGCCGGGGGTCCCGGCAACCGCGCCTCATGGGTAAAACTTGCGAAGATGTTCGATATTCCAGGAGTTGCTCACTGGAATGCCATCTTCGGTCTCGAGGCAGACTGCGTCGGGCCTGGTGACTCGTATTACCCGATAAGGGCCTTCCCACTTTGCCGTCAACTTGTTGGAATTCTTGGCGGATTGAACGCGCCGAAGAACAAGGTTGCCTTCCTCAAGGCTTTGGGCATGAACCTTGCGGCTGTGGTAGCGGCGCAAGGCTTGCTGGTAGCGTGCGGCTCGCACAGCAGCCTAAAGACGATCTTCCTCTGGAGGGTGAAAATCTTGATGATTTTTTTTGATAAAAGTGGGTTTGGAGAGGTCAAAACTTTAACTAGTGATGTGCCCACTCTTTTGGATTACAAAGACTTTAATTATGATAATTGCTCTTTGATTGATTGTATTTCTTTGTTACAATCCATGATTAATTCACCTCATGCTTATGAACAAAATAAAGCTTTTACTAAACATATCGTAGATGCCATGATGAAAGCTTTGGAAGAAAAGTTGGAATTAGAGATTTCAATTCCTAGAAAATTACATGATGAATGGGAACCTACCATCAAAGTCAAGATTAAAAATTATGAGTGTTTTGCCTTATGTGATTTGGGTGCTAGAGTTTCCACAATTCTGAAATCTTTATGTGATGTGCTTGGTCTTACCGATATTGAAGAATGTTCTCTTAATTTGCACTTGGCGGATTCTACTATTAAAAAGCCTTTGGGAATAATTAATAATGTTATTATTATTGCAAATAGGAATTATGTGCCCATAGATTTTATTGTTCTTGATATTGATTGTAATCCGTCTTGTCCAATTATACTTGGTGGACCGTTTTTACGTACTATTGGTGCCGTGATTGATATGAAAGAATGCAATATTAAATTTAAATTTCCACTAACAAAGGTTATGGAACACATCCCTAGAACAAGAATTAAGCCACCATATGAATCAATCATGAGGGTATCCTATGGATCTCGAACTAAAGATGACAATACTTGAATCTATGCATTATGCCTAGCTAGGGGCATAAAACGATAGCGCTTGTTGGGAGGCAAGCCAATGAGTAAAATTTATTTTTGCCTTTTTATTTCTGTTCTTGAGTGTTTGCACAATTATGCCTCTTTTATGATTGTGTTTTTAATGTTTTATTTAGTGTTTTTGCCAAGTAAAGTTTTTGGGATAGCTTTGGTGATAGTTGAGTTGATCCTGTTGAAAAACAGAAACTTTTGCGTCCAGTAAAATAATTGTCTAAATTCACGGAAGCGACAAAAAAATCTGAATTTTTTTACAAAAGATTGATATACAAATTTTCTATGCTATCCTAATTTTTCAAAAAAATTGGAGTTACAGAAGTATGAGTAAAATTGAGTCTTTACAGACTGTTCTGTTTTTGACAGATTCTGTTTTCGTTGCATTGTGTGCTTATTTTGATGATTCTATGGATTGTATCGGGGGGTATAAGCCAGGGCAAAGTTAGAATACAGTATATATAATGCAATAACAAAATTTGAATGGGTTTTCTACAGTACTTAAAGTAACGATTGGTTTTCTTATACTAACGAATCTCACAAAGGTTTTGTTAAGTTTTGTGTGATTGAAGTTTTCAAGTTTTGGGTGAGATCACGATGGATGAAGGAATAAGGGGTAAGAAGAGCCTAAGCTTGGGGATGCCCCATGGCACCCCAAGTTAATATTCAATGAGAAACAAGCAACTAAGCTTGGGGATGCCCCGGAAGGCATCCCCTCTGTCTTCTAACGACCATCGGTATTTTACTTGGAGCTATATTTTTATTCGTCACATATCATGAGTTTTGCTTGAAGCGTCTTGTATTATATGAGTGTTTGCTTGTTTTGATTTTTAATTTGTCACAAGTATCCTTGCTAGACACACCTATTTGAGAGAGCCAAAATTATGCTATGATTTGTTAGAATTGCTCTTTATGCTTCACTTAAAAAATTTTGAGCTACAGAATTGCTCTAGTGCTTCACTTATATCTTTTTGAGCATGGTGTGCTTTAATATTTTTGAAGAAATGCTCTCATGCTTCACCTATATTTGTTTGAGAGTTAGTAAATTTTTTGAAGAAATTCTCTCATGCTTCATTTATATTATTTTGAGAGACGAAAAATTTTATGCTCATGTTCTTCACTTAGATTTGTTTGAGTTTGTCAAAAGCAAATGCAACATATGAAATTAGTCCCAAAGTGATAGATATTCAAGAGGGATATAATTAAAACTTTCATGAAGATCATTGGACAAAATAAACTTGATTCTTTGTAATAGTTTTGAGATATGATGATAGTGATATGTGAGTCATGGAAGTGAGTAATTATGCTTTAGTAAGAATATTGGAGTTAAGGTTTGTGATTCCCTATGCAAGCACGAAAGTCAATAGTTATGCAATGAAATTACATCCTACTTATGGTGCATTATTCGGTGTTAGTTATGCTTAATGCTCGCTTATGTGATTTTTTGTTTCTTGGTTGGTTGCTTCTCAATCTTTTTGCTAGCCTCCACTTGTACTAAGTAGAAATACTACTTGTGCATCCAAAATCCTTAAACCCAGTTTTGCCATATGAGTCCACCATACCTACCTATATGTGGTATTCCCGTGTCGTAGGCAAATTTGTATGTGCCATCTCTAATTTTCAAAATAAATTTCCTTTTTGTGTGCTCGTACCGCTCATGAAGCGGCAGGGGGTGGCCAATATTTTCAGGATGCCCAGTCCCGAAATGAAAAAGAAATTTACTTTATGTTGTCAAATAATAAATTCCTTGGAAAGTGTTGGTATGGAGGGCACCCATGGATACGGCTAGCCATGGAAAGTGAAAGAATGGTGGAAAAAGGAATAAACTTTATTTTCTGTTTGGGAACCGCCTATGATATATCTAGCATGGAAAGTGTTGGGAATTACCCGGTCATTTTCGATGACGGGAAAAGTATGCCTCTCAAAAATTTTATCTCTCAATTTAAGCTTTGAGCTCTGGCACCTCTACAAATCCCTACTTCCCTCTGCGAAGGGCCTATCTATTTACTTTATGCAATTTTTATTTTTATTTGAGTCTCCATCTTCTCTTATAAAGCACCAACTAAGGGGCACTATGATCGTACTTGGGCATTGGGTATAGTTAATATGCGAGTGTGTTTCATGAATGGATCAATGATTGAGCATGATGGGCTTGGGATAACTCTCTTTAGGGTTGATATTTTGGAAGACATGGTTGCTTATTAATATGCTTGAGTATTGAAAATTCCTATTCGGTCGGTCCGAGATGCGTTCGGCGAAAATCTAACCCTAAATTTTTTGCTCGAGTCTATTCTAACGAATTTATCTAGTGGATAGAAGTATTGCAGTCATGGCAAGATACATGGCATTGTTCTTGTGCATTGAATCAGATAAGAGAGGCACGAGGAGATCGAATCTCACCCTAAATCGGTGGAGATCCTCTACAGCGGCAACGGCGGGGCAGATTGCCGTTGACGGCGGCGGATTCCTGCATCGAAGAGATACGTCTCCAATGTATCTATAATTTTTGCTTGTTCCATGCTGTTATATTATCATTCTTGGATGTTTTACAATCATTTTATAGCAACTTTATATCATTTTTTGGGACTAACCTATTGACATAGTGCCCAGTGCCAGTTGCTGTTTTTTGCTTGTTTTTTACTTCATAGAAAATCAATCCCAAACGGAGTCCAAACACAACGAAACTTTTTGGAGAATTTTTCTAGACCAGAAGACACAAGTTGGGCCAAAGAAGTACCAGAGGGGTGCCCCGAGGGGGCACAACCCACCTGGGCGTGCCTGGGGGCCCAGGCGCGCCCTGGTGGGTTGTGCCCTCCTCGGTGGCCTCCCGCACCGCCTCTTCGCCCTATAAATTCCCAAATATTCCAGAAACCCTAGGGGAGTCGACAAAACACAATTCCAGCCGCCGCAAGTTCCAGAACCACGAGATCCCATCTAGACACCATCACGGAGGGGTTCATCATCCTCATTGGTGCCTCTCCGATGATGCGTGAGTAGTTCATTGTAGACCTACGGGTCCGTAGGCAGTAGCTAGATGGCTTCTTCTCTCTTTTTGATTCTCAATACAATGGTCTCTTGGAGATCTATTTGATGTAACTCTTTTTGCGGTGTGTTTGTTGGAATCCGATGAACTTTGAGTTTATGATGAGATCTATATCCATGAAAGTTATTTGAGTTCTTTGATCTCTTTTATGCATTATTACTTATAGCCTCGTATTTCTTCTTCGAATCTTTGGTTTAGTTAGGCCGACTAGATCGATTTTTCTTGTCATGGGAAGAGGTGCTTTGTGATGGGTTTGATCGTGCGGTGTTCTTTCCCAGTGACAGAAGGGGCGGCAAGACACGCATGTATTGTTGCTATTAAGGATAACAAGATAGGGCTATTCCTACATGAATAGATCTCATCTACATCATGTCATCATTCTTATTGCATTACTCCATTTCTCCATGAACTTAATACACTAGATGCATGCTGGATAGCGGTCGATGTGTGGAGTTATAGTAGTAGATGCAGGCAGGAGTTGGTCTACTAATCTTGGACGTGATGCCTATATAATGATCATTGCCTGGATATCATCATAATTATTTGAAGTTTTATCAATTTCCCAATAGTAATTTGTTTACCCACCGTATGCTATTTCCTTGAGAGAAGCCACTAGTGAAATCTACGGCCCCCGGGTCTATTCTTTATCATATTTGCTTCGAGATCTATTTTTATTTGCGTTTATTTTCAGATCTATTATTCCAAAAACCCAAAAATATCTTGCTAGACCTTTTTGCTATTTATTGTATTTCGTGTTTTATCGAGATCTATTTATCCAATCTATGACAAATGTATCTATCTTTTTAACCATAGAGGAATTGACAATCCCTCCTAATCGTCGGGTTGCGAGTATTTGTTATTTGTGTGCATGTACCGTTTACATGGTGTTGCTTAGTTCTCCTACTGGATTGATACCTTGGTTTCATAACTAAGGGAAATACCTACCGTAGTTGTGCTGCATCATCCCTTCCTCTTTGGGGAAATACCGACGTAGTTCAAGTGACATCACGAAGGCGCACAGGAGACGACGACGATCCGGTGACCAAGGGGACGACAGCAATGGGGCACAGGCGTGTGACGTCTGAAGAAATTTTCAACCATACGGGCCGCTAGATATATATACCCATGTGCTGTCGGTGGCACCGAGTGGAACAAATCGATGGCGCCAAGATGCAAAACTGCATGCAGTTATTGCAACTCGGTGGGACCGAGTCATTCTAATCGGTATCACCGAGATGAAAACCTAGATCAGTCTAGTGCTTTCGGTGGGATCGAGTGTGAGTGAGCTAGTCTGACCGAAATGCACAAGAAGGTTTTAGAAAGCCCTTGACGGATCGGTGGCTCCGAGTGCTCCTCACCCGGAGGGTCCGAAAAAGACTTGTTCAATTTTTGTGATGTAGCATGAATAGAGTTTGAGACAAGAAGAGCATAGATAGCTAGAGAAGGTTCTTAGGCATTCTTGTCCATCCATTTGGCTAATAAAAACCAAGACAATCAAAACAACAAATGAATGTCCTCGAATGGAGAAATTATGCAACCAACATGCTCACACAATAAGATAGCAAATGAAACATGTGTCAAAGCATGCACAAAAATTCTAGCATCTATCAAGCAATTGACTTAGGAGTCAAATGAGAACATTTGATCATAGGTCATACTCATCGTTTAAGCACAAGTGGGGTTACCACTTTTACATAAATCATTAATGTGTTCACACCATTAGAGTTGCTTTAGCTCAATTTTAGAGCAAAGATCCCCCTAGATGTGATATTCCTCCTAAGAGGGATGAACTAACCTTGGGTTTTGTCGATAATTACTTCATGAAGATAGTGAAGATGTGGATGTTCAATGTTGATGTAGATCTTTTGAAGCAATCCATTAGAGTGTTCCACTTTCAATACCTACATCGGTTAGTCCCACAAGGAACATACAAGGATATCCATAGACATAGAGTGAATTGCAAATATGATGATGTCCATGAAAGCATTAGGTTACCTTGTCCCTTGTCTTACCAACAAGAGGGTTTGTGACTCCATGAGCTAGTGCAAGATATGAAAGTTGATTGCACAAGTTCTTGCCAAAATGAATATGAGTGAAGTATGTTAGCAGAGTCACCCTCAAGAACACTCTAGTTCTTCTTCTTTGGTATCCAAATCAACTTGATGGGAATCCTTGGAGTTGTAGTTGAACTTGATGATGTAGAGCTTGACATAGTCTTGGGAACCCACTGAACCATGGCCTTAGGAGCTTCTTCAAATGAGTCAATCTCTTCTTGAAGCCAACACCTTGATTCTTCCGGTGCCTTCCTTGCTTACATACAATTTCCTCAAATTGCTTACTCCCGACAAGGCTCTTGTAAACACCTTTCTCTATAATTCCCTTCAATAAGCTATTTTCTTGCTCAAGTGTAACTTGGCTAAGAGAATCATTAGTGGAATCAAGAGAACTACTAGAAGCAACAATATTGGATTTAACATGGTTATTGTTACTACTAGAGGAAGAATCTTTCTTGCTCTTGTTGCTAGATTTTACCTGTGGCATATAAGTTGACAAGAGGAGACATTTGGCAATGTAAGAAGAACTCTTCTTTCGAAGATCACCATTGATAGCTTTTAGCATGCTCTTGCTCTAAATTTAGCTTCTTGAAGCGTAGCTTCTCATGAGTTCTTAGGAGCTCTCTATGATCCTCTAGAGTTGTTTCATGAGCTAACTTAAGAGTGTTTAGTTCTTTAGCTAGACGCTCAGTCTCCTTCTTATCATTGTCATTCGTTTCATCTTGATTAGCATGATTACTAGCAAGTTCATCATTGTTTTCACTAGTTTTGTCAACAAGTAAATCATCATCACCTAGCAAATCATCTTCATCACTATTGAAGTCAAAGTACTCGGGGTGTGATACCTTGGGGCCTTTAGCCATGAAGCATCTTCCAATTCATTCATTTGGTGAATCAAATATGTCGTGGAAGTTGGATGACACTAGTGCAAGACCGACAACACCTTCATCTTGAGTATATTCGGAGTCAGAGTGATTGCTTCTCTCGAAGTAGTTGTCGGAGTCGGAACCGGATACCCATTCACCAACGTGAGCTTGATGTCTTCGTCTTGTGTAGCTCTTTGATGACTTCTCCTTCCTTTCCGAATCCTTGCTTCTTCGAGAGGGTCTTTGTTCATAACGATCATCTCTACTCCTTCTCTCTCTTTGAGGTGATTCATCTGTTCTACTTCTCCTTTTTGGTGAGTCTTCTCTTCTCTTGTAGGGAGTCGTACACTCATTGGAGTAGTGTCCGGGTCTTCCACAATCGTAGCAATTACGATCACGACTAGAAGATCTTTTGTCATTGTAGGACCTTGACTTGGAGCTTCTCTCTTTGCTTCTACTCTTGTAGAATTTGTTGAAGTTCTTCACCAATAAGCTCAATTCTTCATTGGAGACTTGCTTTTCACTTGATGTTGTAGGAGCATCACTTGACTTATTGTGGAGCTCTTCCTTATCCTTGAGTGACATCTCATGAGCAACAATTCTACCAATGACTTCTGTGGGCTTGAGATCTTTGTAATTGGGCATCATTTGGATCAATGTGCACACGGTATCATATTTTCCATCCAAGGCTCTAAGGATCTTCTTGATGATGAATTTGTCGGCCATATCTTCACTTCCTAAGCCGGCAATCTCATTTGTGATGAGAGCAAACCTAGAGTACATTTCGGCGACTCCTCCACCATCCTTCATCTTGAACTTGTTAAGTTGACTTTGAAGCACATCCAACTTGGATTCCTTGACGGACTCGGTACCTTTGTGCATATCAACCAAAGTATCCCAAATTTCCTTTGCATTCTCAAGGCGGCTAATTTTTTTGAATTCTTCGGGGCACAATCCATTGAAGAGAATATCACAAGCTTGAGCATTGTATTGCAACATATTCAATTCATCTGCGGTTGCTTCATGATCTGGTTCTTTACCATACTCGAAGAAATCACCTTGCAAGCCAACACGCACAACAAACCAAATGGTGGGGTTATGACCAAGAATGTGCATTTTCATCTTATGCTCCCAACTAGCAAAATTTGTACCATCAAAGTAAGGACCTCTGCGGTGATAGTTACCCTCGCTAGACGCCATACTCTCCTAGGTTGTGAAACCAAGGCTATGATCACCAAAGCAATGGAAATCAAGGCTAATGTAGACCAAAGCTCTGATACCACTTGTAGGATCGAAAGTATGTCTAGAGGGGGGTGATTATACTACTTGACCAAATAAAAATCTATCCTTTTCCCAATTTTAGTTGAGGCAGATTTTAGCAATTATGACAAGTCAATCAATCAACCTACACATGCAATTCTAAGAGTATAGCAGCGGAATGTAAAACATTGCATATGAAGGTAAAGGGAAGGGTTTGGAAAAGGCAAACGCAATGGAGACACGGAGATTTTTGGCGTGGTTCCGATAGGTGGTGCTATCGTACGTCCACGTTGATGGAGACTTCAACCCACGAAGGGTAACGGTTGCACGAGTCCACGAAGGGCTCCACCCACGAAGGGTCCACGAAGAAGCAACCTTGTCTATCCCACCATGGCCATCGCCCATGAAGGACTTGCCTCACTCGGGTAGATCTTCATGAAGTAGGCGATCTCCTTGCCATTACAAACTTCTTGGTTCAACTCCACATCATGTCGGAGGCTCCCAAGTGACACCTAACCAATCTAGGAGATACCACTCTCCAAAAGGTAATAGACGGTGTGTTGATGATGAACTCCTTGCTCTTGTGCTTCAAATGATAGTCTCCCCAACACTCAACTCTCTCACAGATTTGGCTATGGTGGAAGAGGGATTTGAGTGGAAAGCAACTTGGGGAAGGCTAGAAATCAAGGTTCAAATGGTAGGAATGGGATCTCTTGATCTCAACACATGAGTAGGTGGTTCTATCTCAGAAAATAAATGGTGGAAGTGTAGGCACATTCTGATGGCACTCTCACAAATGGAGAAGGGCGTGGAGGGGTATATATAGCCTCCACATAAAATCCAACCGTTACACACTTTTGACTCATCTCGATGGCACCGATTAGTTAAACTCAGTGGCACCGATCTGTTCAAAAATATGAATGTTGGGAATCTCAGTGGGACCGACTGGAACAGCTCGATGGGACCGATGTGCTAGGGCTTAGGGCAAACCTCGTCTCGGTGGCACCGATTGCATCAACTCGATTAGATCGAAGTGAAGCAATAAGGTAATAGACAGTTGGCAAGCCATCTCAGTGAGACTGATTGCAATTCTCGGTGAGACCAAAATAATTGCAACAAGTAACAGAGAGTTCGCAATGTCATCTCGGTGAGACCGAGATCCCTATCGGTGTGACCGAACTGTTAGGGTTTTGGCTGTGGCTATGTCAGAATGAACTCGGTGGCTCCGGATAGAAAGTATCGGTGGGGCCGAGTTGGAGTTTAGGGTTTTGACATATTTGGATAGAGAAAGTGGCTGAGGGTTTTGGAGCAATATCACTAAGCACTTGAGCAAGTAGACCATTAAGCAACACCTCATCCCCTTTTAATAGTATTGGCTTTCCTATGGACTCAATGTGATCTTGGATCACTTAAACAAAGATGAAGAGTCTTGAGCTTTTGCCATCCTTATCCTTAGCATTTTAAGGGGTCCACATCTCTATCTCATGCCATGCCAATCATTGAACATCCTAAAATATTTATCTTGAATGGACATTAGTTCAATGAGATATATGTTGTTATGAATTACCAAAACCACCCGGGGATTAGTTGCACTTTCAATATTGTATTGAAGATCAAAGAGAGAGAAGAAGCCATCTAGCTACTAGCTATGGACCCGTAGGTCTGTGGTAAACTACTCACACATCATCGGATGGACAACAAGGTTGATGTAGAGGCCCTCCGTGATTGAATCCCCCTCCGGTGGAGTACCGGAACAGGTATCCAGATGGGATCTCACGAGGATAGAAACTTGCGGCAGTGGAATTTTTTTTTGGTGTGCCCTCTGGTATACGGGGAATATTTGGGTATTTATAGAACAAAGTTTAGGGTTAGAGGAGCATCAGGGGGCCACAAGCCTGGGGCGCGCCCTTCGAGCTTGTCGCCAACTGGTGGCCCCTCTGACCTCCTCCCGAAGGTTCCTAGGTGTCTTCTAGTCCAAGAAAAATTCTCAAAAAGTTTCATTCCGATTGGACTCCATTTGGTATTGATTTTCTGTAAAAGACAAAAACAAGGAAAAAACAGCAACTGGCACTGGGCACTATGTTAATAGGTTAGTCCCAAAAATGATATAAAATAGCACAATAATGCATATAAAACATCCAAGATGGATAATATAATAGCATGGAACAATAAAAAAATTAGAGTTACGTTGGAGACGCATCAAGCATCCCCAAGCTTAATTCCTACTCGTCCTCGAGTAGGTAAATGATTAAAATAGAATTTTGATGTGGAATGCTACCTAACATGTTTATCATGTAATCTTTTTTAATGTGGCATGAATATTAAGATTCATAACAAAAGTTTAATATTGACATAAAAACAATAATACTTCAAGCATATTAAAAGCAATCATGTCTTCCCAAATATCATGGCTAACACTGGTACAACGAGGTGCTATACGAACGGTTTTTAACCCCTTTCCGCGACGGCATTTTGAATCGCCGCCAAGTGAGTGTGGGTGATATGGGGGTCCTTCCCACAGGACTCAGAAATCGCCGGGGATAGGCCCTCCGGTCACACACGATGGGCAAAATGAGGTCGTGTGCGACGGGCGAGCGATCAAATACGGTTATACATACAGTTGTGTTAAAAAATACAATTATACAGGCCCAATCATTTCCGGTCGTAAGTACATCCCACACAGTCAGTCCCAGACAAACGTTTCCATACGTATGTACACTCCACACAGTCAATCCAAGGAATACGTTTCCGTTCGTATGTACATCCCACACAGTCAATCCAAGAAGTACGTTTCCGTTCCTATGTACATCCCACATAGTCAATGCAGGGAAAACATTTCCGTTCGTACGTACATCACACACAATTTTCCCCATTAAATCGTTTGTGGTAGCATTGCCATTGCTGATGATATTAGCAATTTTACTATTTGCGTTATTGAATGCATCACACACGATGCATACAAGAAACTGTGTGGCATAGTCTGTCCATCACACACACTTTTTATGTGGTAAACATTTGCGCATGGTGGCATAGCGCAAACAATTTTCAAGAGGAATTCGTGTGCGATTGTTCATTGATCCAACACGTTTTATTCCTAGAAACTGTGTGCGTTGTCTGAGGTCATCACCCACGGTGTTTTCCCAATAACCGTTTGCAAGAGAAAAACCCAATTAGCAGGCTAATTAGCCTATTATTAATAATCCATTTATTAATCTAATTGACATTTCATATTAAGCACACAATATATTTCATTTTCGTATTAAGAAAGCAGGATTTCATAATTGAAATACATCGGAGTACAACATCATATAGCTTCAGTACTCAGCTACCCCATTACACAACTGCACCAGCACCAAGTTTCACATGCAACATCTATAACCTTTCAAAATTAGCATCATAGACGGTACATAGACAAATGAATCTCATCTAGAAAACTGCTGAAGCGGAAGGCAAATATTGAGCCTTCATTGATGTTGAAGGTGTTTGCAACTTTAGGCCAGTGCTTGTGGATGATTGACCGTCCATCCTTCATCCTCTTCAGGAAGACTTCAATATTGAACCGTGGGTGTTGTATGAATACCTTCCTCGCCTCCTGACCATACAGTGATACAGGTGGTTTGAGAGGTAATCATCAGTGAACTACTTTGGAAAGGCCTGAAAACAAGGATATGCATAAATATATTCTCTAGATTTGAAATGGCGCAAAGGAATTAAAAAGACAAGGTATAACAATTAGTACCATCCTATAGTGAACTGATGTCTTCTTCATTGTGCAGACAAAGATTTGTTTTTTGTCGCTAATTTCTTTATCCTAACAATCTTTCTGAGTTTCTTGACTTGACCGATATTCATGGACAACTCATTTCCCCATATGCAAAAAGGGTCGAACAGTGGGTCAAAACTCTGACAGCAGGACCTACATGTGCAAGACCAAATTGTTAAAAACCTAATATTTAAAAACAAGAAGTGGAAAGGTGTGTTATTAACTGCAACATGCCTAATATTTAAAAACAAGCAAATATAGTCATTCAAACTTGTATTGTGCAGGTCGAAGTACACTAGTTATTGGCCCTGTTTGGATCCATGGGTTAGAGTTAGTTTGAGCTAGTTTGGGCTCAAATAGCCCTTAAGTATCCAAACATGAGGGCTAGTTTGAGCTAGTTGCGTCTAACCCACCCAAAACAACTATCCCACCCAAGAGGTGCTAATTAGGGCTAGTTCTCCTGGTGCATTTATTGTCAATCTAACCCTGTCATCCAGACACCTCTTTGGCTAGAGTTAGTTTAGGGTTAGTCATTGTTGAGTATCATTGTTATTTAGGAAACATAGGATAGCATAGGATTTATTCTACCTTGACTTGTACTCCAAGATGACCATGCACTCCTATATATATGCCCACGAGGCTCAAGCAATACAATTAACTATTCCACCAATCTCTCTCTCTCCCTTTTAACTGTCGAGCTAGAAACTAACTCTAACCTCTAGCTAAGTTAGAGTATCCAAACAGTGCCATTGTTAAATCAAATGGAAAGGCATGTTAAATACTCCATCCGGTCATTTTTACTCTCCATATAAGAATTGTCTGAAGTCAAACTTCATAAAGTTTGACCTTATTTATATGAAAAAATATCAACATCTACCATGCTAAAGTTATACAATATGAAAATTTAAGTCATGACACATTTACTGATATTGATTTCATATTGTGAATGTTGGTATTTTTTTCTATAAAGTTGGTCAAACTTTACGAGGCTTGACTTTAGACAAATTTTATATGCGAACTAAAAAGATTCAGAGGGAGTACAACATGCTTAACAACAACCAAATATAGTCATTCATAGAGCTATTGTTAAAATTGGTATTGATGAAATTGAACTGCACAGTTCATACTAGCACATATAGAACATCACACTGTGAATAGCTGAAATAAACAAGGCATACTATGAACAACCAAAGATGGCAATTGAAACTGGACATATGCTAACTACAAACAACCGAACAACCAAAAACCGTAGAAATAAACAAGGCGTAATGCAAACAACCAAATATAGCAATAAATACTGGACAGGTTCTCACTACAAAAGTGGTTCGAGAAAACAAATCATGGGATTCCCCCGGTGAAGAGGCACGGCAAAACAAATCATGGGTTTCCTCACTTGTCACATATTGGCTCCTCCTCGTGGTAGCCGTCGATGAGGTCTGACTTGCCAGCTGAGGATCCCAAGCCAGCGTCGCAGAACGTATTCTTCAGAAATGACAAAAGGGGCTCCATGGCGATGAAGGATGGCAAATTTTTCATAACGAGCCGCGGGAGATCAGCGGCAGGGCCATCGATGAGATCGACGGCTGTCGAACCCGAAGGGTTGGGGGTGGCCAACTTAACCTGTGACATAGCCCGCGTCAAGCCATCGCTGTCGACGACCTCGATGTTGTAGCCGGTGTCCGTGACATGTCAGAATACTCTAGCCCACTGATTGAAAGGCTCCATCCAGGTCCAGACATCGTCGTCAGCTTCCTCGGCGGCCACCTCGCCGACGTCGGGCAAAGAGGCTGCGGTAAAGCTCTTTTGGGCCATTCGCTCCTCGAGAAGCGTAGCCGAGCTTAGACTGTGACGCTCTAGAGTGGGGGAGGGGGTGGGGATGGGGATTTGTGGGAACGGGGGCGTTTCGTAGGCGTCATCTAAGAAACTCACGGCGGCGAGGGTATGTATATCGGTGGGTAAACTGCACGGGCAGACCGGCAGGGGTTGATGATGGAGGCGGCGCGGCGGCGGCGACCTAGCTAGGTTTCAAGCAAGGGAGGGGTGGTGTGTATGTGTGTGAGCGGGGGATTTGGGGTGAGCGAAGGATTTGGGGTGTGTGTGTGGAGGGGGTCCAAGGTGGTGTTTAAGGAAATGCTGCTGGTACTGAAAATTTTACTAGGCGGGAGTAAAATGGCGGGGCTACCAAAAATTTGGATCAAGGGATAGAAGCAGAGCGGGACGGGAGTAACGAACATCACACACGGTTAAAACATAATAATAATGTGCTATCAAACAGAAAAACACTCCAGCCGAGCAGATATTTTTGAGATTGCGAGGGATGCAGGCGGGAGTAAAATGTCGGGGCTACTGAAAATTTGGATTTACTGACTGAAGCAGAGCAGGCGTAACAGACATCGCACACGGTCCACACATACTAATCGTGTGCTATCAAACAGAAAAACCATCTAGGCGGGTAGATATTTTTTGAGATTGCGAGGGAGTAGATATTTTTGAGAGGGGAGGGAAGCCTCGTGGATCCCAATCTACTGTGGTCATGTGGGTGACAGGGGCAGGGGCGCGGCACACGGGTAGTCCTAGGGAATCATGTCTATTTCATACCCGATCGCACATGGTTGCTGCGTCCGACTCATCTGCTATTTATAAAATTGGCGAAAAAACGCGGGAAAGGGTCAGAACACAAACACACTTGCATGTGGACCAAATATATGTATGAAAAGGGTGGTTTGATGTTCAAATACCCAATGCACAACTTTGATGTGGCACCTGTCGCACAAAGCGCACGTTATTATTGCTAGACCCCCCCCCCCACAGAGACACACACACACACACACACACACACTTCGTGTTGGCGGGAGGGAATCCTAGCTATGAACGCATGCCCCCAAATAGCTAGGTCTGACATCTCACCCTACCGTAACACAAAACCGAAAGGAGTACATCATGGTCAACCCCCCCTTTGCTTCCAATCAAATGTGGACCATGTGCAGGCCCACAGATGTGTTCTTCTGGCGTTAGATGGGTGAGACCACATACGAACCACACCTGCGGGTGGCCCGATATGTGTGTGTGTGTGTGTGTATGTGTCTGTCTGTGTGTGAAAACGATGTGGTGTGATATTTAAATAACCAAATCACAAATTTGATGTGGCATATGTGCATTGCAAATTAACCGGACATCCCCGACCCCACGAAGGTTCATCTAGTGCGAAGTAGTACTGTGCCCCCCACCCATAGACACACACTTTGAGTCGGTGGGAGGGGGCATCTCACCAAGGCGTATTGTAACACTGACCAAGAAGAATCACCACCTTGGTCGTATAACCTCTCTTGTTGTTGGGTCAAAGTCATGCATGGATGTCCACACACGGCCCCACAAATAGGCTAGCTTGTCGCCGATAACCACGCGAGGGAGTGCCTGAAGACAACCTATGCGTGCATGTGGCCCAAACATATGTATGAAGTGTCATGTGGTGTTTGAATATACCCAATGCACAACTTTGATGTGGCACCGTGCTTTTGGAACCAGAAAGTCCCCAAATGGAGCGAGGGTTCACGACATGTATACTATATATATAGGGATTCATGTGTATGCAACCCTCAAACTTATAGGTCTCGAATCTCACCATGATCGATGTACAACTATACGGTAACGCGAACCAAGAGAAGAAGAATCCACCCTGGTAAGCTCTCTCGCGTTGTTGGTCAAAGTGATGTACGTCTACACGGGCCCACGAATATATAGGCCGTCGATGATAACCAAGCGAGGGAGAGTGTCCAAAGACAACCACTGCATGCATGTGCCCCAAACATATGTATAGACATGCGTGATGCATGCATATATGTTTGAATACCAAAAGCACAACATTTTGATGTGGCGCATGCATGCGTCAAAAATCGCACAGTCCCCACACAGATCTGGTTCATGACGCGTTGCATGCTCACCCCCTGATACGTCTCCGTCGTATGTATAATTTTTGATTGTTCCATGCCAATATTATACAACTTTTACATACTTTTGGCAACAACTTATATGATTTATTGGACTAACCTATTGATCCAGTGCCCAGTGCCAGTTCCTGTTTTTTGCATGTTTTTTGTATTGCAGAATATCCATATCAAACGAAGTCCAAACGCGATAAAAATTTACGGAGAATTATTTTAGAATATTTGTGATTTTTGGGAGGTGGAATCAACGCAAACGGGGGCCCACAACCCCCAAGATACACCTGGGCGCGCCCCAGGGCCCAGGCGTGGGGTTGTGGGTTGTGCTCACCTCGTACGTCGGTTGGAGCTCTACTTCGGGCGCAAGGAAGCTTATATCCGGAAAAAATTGTGTTAAAATCTCAGCGCAATATGAGTTACGGACCTCTGGGAATATAAGAAACGGTTTTCGGCCAGATCCGGGGAATGTGAAACAGAAGAGAACAGAGAGACAGATCCAATCTCGGAGGGGCTCTCGCCCCTCCGCCGCCATGGAGGCCATGGACCAGAGGGGGAACCCTCCTCCCATCTAGGGGGGAGGCCAAGGAAGAAGAAGAAGGAGGGGGCTCTCTCCCCCTCTCTCTCGGTGGTGCCGGAACGCCATCGGGGCAATCATCGTGTGACGGCGATCTACTCCAACAACTCTGTCATCTTCACCAAAATCTTCATCACCTTCCCCCATCTATATTCAGCGGTCCACTTTCCCGCAACCCTCTGTACCCTCTACTTGAACATGGTGCTTTATGCTTCATACTATTATCCAATGATATGTTGCCATCCTATGGTGTCTAAGTAGATTTTTGTTGTCCTACCGGTAATTGGTGAATTGCTATGGTTGGTTTAATTTGCTTGTGGTTATGTTGCTATCCTTTGGTGCCCATCATATGAGCGCGCGTGTGGATCACACCATAGGTTTAGTAGCTAGTATGTTGATAGGACTATGCATTGGAGGGCAAGGGTGACAACAGCTTCAGCCTAAACATAGAAATTGATACGTACGAGATTGAAGGGGGACCAATATATTTCTTAATGCTATGGTTGGGTGTTTTACCTTAATGAACGTTAGTAGTTGCGGATGCTTGCTAATAGTTCCAATCATAAGTGCATAGAATTCAATGTAAGGGACGACATGCTAGCAGTGGCCTCTCCCACATAAAAACTTGCTATCGGTCTAGCAACATAGTCAATTGCTAAGGGACAATTTCGCAAATCCTAACACCACTAATCCACACTTGTTTTACTAAACTTAATTGTTTCTTTATCTATACAGCACCTAACTTTAATTTTCACGTTCTTTATTATCTTGCAAACCTATCCATACCTACAAAGTACTTCTAGTTTTATTCTTGTTCTAGGTAAAGCAAACGTTAAGTGTGCGTAGAGTTGTATCGGTGGTCGATAGAACTTGAGGGAATATTTGTTCTACCTTTAGCTCCTCGTTGGGTTCGACACTCTTATTTATCGAAGAAGGCTACAAACGATCCCTTATACTTGTGGGTTATCAAGACCTTTTTCTGGCGCCGTTGCCGGGGAGCAATAGCGTGGGGTGAATATTCTCGTGTGTGCTTGTTTGCTTTATCACTAAGTAGTTTTTATTTCCTGTTCTAAGTTGTTCTCTATCTTTTGTTATGGATATGGAACACGAAATACCAAAAAAAGTAGTTGTAGTTGCTACTCATGGAGATGGGGAACCTCCTAAAACCCTCGATGCTCGTTATGTGAAAAATATTAAACACTACTTTGATAATCCTGAGAAAATCCCATTCAACTTAATAATGGGAGACACGTTGGATCAACGTAAATACTTTAGGGATTATCTCTTGACACAAAAAGGGAAATTATTATGGGATCAAATTGATATGTTGCATTGGTATGCTTGGAATTTATGCTTGAGATATGATTATACTTATTGCTCTAGGATGAAGGCTCCACACCTTCCCTTTTCATGCAAATTTAATGATAATGAAACCTTGGCTTCTTATGCTAATGGTATATATGATTACTATGATGTGGAACGAATAGAAGAATTTGTTGCTTTTAAGGGTGCTTATGAAATTGAATTTGTTTGAAAAGTTTGAAGATTTTGATGATTCAGTTTATAGACCTGAAAATTTTGCTATCCTTAAATGTTGCTATGAGAATTATAAATACAATTATGATATTGATGGATTTATGGAGAATGTCTTCGCTGTCCAAGAAGAGACTAATATTTGCAGGAGTCTATGGAAGAAGAAATTGATGAAACTGTGAGCTCATTGGATGAAAAAGATGGTGAGGAGAGCGAAGAACAAGCGGAGGAAGAACGGATTTGCTACCCGTGCCCACATTCTAATGAGAGTAACCCTCCAACTCATACATTGTTTAATGTCCCTTCATTCTTACTGAAGGATGAATGCTATGATAATTTCTTTGATCCCGTTGATTCATTTGAAATATCCCTTTTTGATGATCTTGATAATTGCTATGCTTGTGGCCATGATGCCAATTCGAATTATGCTTATGGAGATGAACTTGCTATAGTTCCCTATGTTAAGAATGAAATTGTTGCTATTGCACCCACACATGATAGTCCTATTATCTTTTTGAATTCTCCAAACTACACTATATCGGAGAAGTTTGCGCTTATTAAGGATTATATTGATGGGTTGCCTTTTACCGTTGCACATGATGATTTTGATGAATATAATATGCATTTCCTTGATGCTCCTACTTGCAATTATTATGAGATAGGAACTATATCTCCACCTCTCTATGTTTCCAACACGATAAAATTGCAAGAAACTGCTTATGCTATGTATTGGCCTTTACTTGATGTGCATGAATTGTTCTTGTATGACATGCCGATGCATCGGAAGAGAGTTAGACTTTGTAATTGCATGATTTATGTTACTTTGTGCTCACTACTAAATGCCAAATCATTGTTAATTAAAATTGGCTTTGACATACCTTGGGATCCGGGTGGATCCATTATTTGAGCACTTTATGCCTAGCTTAATGGCTTTAAAGAAAGCGCTGCCAGGGAGACAACCCGAAAGTTTTAGAGAGTCATTTATTTCTGTTTAGTGCTTTTATAAAGTTTAAAAACAAAAAAATATAGAGGGGAACCTAAAAACTTTTTCAAAAAGAGAAGCGATTGAAAGGTGATGCATTGGAGAAGTGAGGGTCGACCTTGAACACTTGTGTTCATGCTCATGGAAACAATGTAAATTTTCCATGAAGATTCTCACAAAAAAAATTATCCCCTTGTAAATTTCCATTGTATTATAAAAATAATGTGCCAAGATTTTCCTTTAGGATGATTAGATTGCTTGTTGGTATGTGCGGTGCAAAAATAGAAACTTTGGCTATAGTGCGTGATTTTACATTTTATACTGGAACACCAAAAGTTTCTGAAACTTTTTGCACAGTATTTATATACAAATTGTTTATTGTGTCCTAATTTTTCAGAATTTTTGGAGTAAAGAAGTATGGTAGATATTCAGATTGCTACAGACTTTCCTGTTTAAGACAGATTCTGTTTTTGATGAATTGTTTTGCTTGTTTTGATGAAACTATCGATTTTATCGGTGGTATAAGCAATGGAAAAGTTATAATACAGTAGCTACAATACAAAAACAAAATATGAATGGGTTTGCAACAGTACTTAAAGTAGTGATTTGCATTATTATACTAATGGATCTCATGAGGTTTCTGTTGAGTTTTGTGTGGATGAAGTGATCAAAGATCGAGGAGGTCTTGATATGAGGAGAAGGAGGAGAGACAAGAGTTCAAGCTTGGGGATGCCCAAGGCACCCCAAGTAAATATCCAAGGAGACTCAAGCGTCTAAGCTTGGGGATGCCCCAGAGGGCATCCCATCTTTCTTCAACAAGTATCGGTATGTTTTCGTCTTCGTTTCGTTCATGTGATATGCGTAAATCTTGGAGCGTCTTTTGTGTTTAGTTTTCACTTTTCTTTTATGCACCATGCTGGTATGAGATAGTCCTTGGTTGATTTATAGAATGCTCATTGCACTTCACTTATATCTTTTGAGTATGGCTTTATAGAATGCTTCATATGCTTCACTTATATCATTTGAAGTTTGGATTGCCTGTTTCTCTTCACATAGAAAACCGTTATTTGTAGAATGCTCTTTTGCTTCACTTATACTTATTAGAGCATGATCTTTTGTAGAAAGAATTAAACTCTCATGCTTCACTTATATCTATTTAGAGAGTCAACAAGAATTGGTCATTTGCATGGTTAGTCATAAAATCCTACATAAAACTTGTGGATCACTGAATATGATATGTTTGATTCCTTGCAATAGTTTTGCGATATAGAGATGGAATATGTGGGAGGTAATAGTAAACGGTTGTGGTTAGTAATACTATTGGTGTTAAGGTTTGTGATTCCCGAAGCATGCACGTATAGTCTCTCGTTATGCTATGAAGTTGGAGCATGATTTATTATTGATTGTCTTCCTTATGAGTGACAGTCGGGGACGAGCGATGGTCTTTTCCTACCAATCTATCCCCCTAGGGGCATGCGTAGTAGTACTTTGCTTCGAGGGCTAATAAACTTTTGCAATAAGTATATGAGTTCTTTATGACTAATGTGGGTCCATGGATTATACACACTCTTACCTTTCCGCAATTTGCTAGCCTCTACGGTACCGTGCATTGCCCTTTCTCACCTCGAGAGTCGGTGCAAACTTTGCCAGTGCATCCAAACCCCATGATATGATACGCTCTATCACACATAAGCCTTATTATATCTTCCTCAAAACAGCCACCATACCTACCTATTATGGCCTTTCCATAGCCATTCCGAGATATATTGCCATGCAACTTCCACCACTTCCGTTTTGATGACTTGAGCATTCATTGTCATATTGCTTTGCATGATCGTAAGATAGCTAGCATGATATTTCCATGGCTTGTCCATTTTTTGATATCGTTGTTATGCTAGATCATTGCACATCCTAGTACACTGCCAGAGGCATTCATATAGAGTCATACTTTGTTATAGGTATTGAGTTGTAATTTTTATTTCTTTTGAGTTACAAGTAAATAGAAGTGTGATGGTCATCATTATTCATTTTTAGAGCATTGCCCTAGTGAGGAAAGGATGATGGAGACTATGATTCCCCCACAAGTCGGGATGAGACTCCGGACAAAGAGAGAAAAAAAGGGAAAGAAAAAAACAAAAAAAAAACAAAGAGAGAAGGGGCATGCTAATTCCACACTTGTGCTTGAAAGTAGCACCATGTTTTTCATATACAGAGTCTCCTATCTTGTCACTTTCATATACTAGTGGGAATTTTTCATTATAGGATTAGATGCACACCCACTTAGTTTTCATTTTGATCTTTCATACACTTATAGCTCTTAGTGCATTCGTTGCATGGCATTCCCTACTCCTTGCATTGATATAAATTGATGGGCATCTCCATAGCCCGTTGGTTAGCCGCGTTGATGTGATACTTTCTTACTTTTTTGTCTTCTCTATATTTACCCCTATCATCATACTCTATTCCACCCATAGTGCTATATCCATGGCTTGCGTTCATGTATTGTGTGAGGGTTGAAAAAGCTGAAGCGCATTAAAAAGTATGAACTAATTGCTCGGCTTGTTATCGGGATTGTGCATGATAAATACTTTGTGTTAAGAAGACAGAGCATGACAAGATTATATGATTTTGTAGGGATAGCTTTCTTTAGCGTTGATATTTTGAAAGACACGATTGTTTGTTGGGATGCTTGAGTATTGATGTCTTTATGTCAAATTATAGACTATTGCTTTGAATCAGTTATGTCTTAATATTCATTCCATGATTAGATATATGATCAAGATTATGCTAGGTAGCATTCCACATCAAAAATTATCTTTTTTATCATTTACCTACTCGAGTACGAGCAGAAATTAAGCTTGGGGATGCTGGTACGTCTCCGTTGTATCTATAATTTTTTATTGTTCCATGCCAATATTATACAACTTTTACATACGTTTGGCAACAATTTATATGATTTATTGGACTAACCTATTGATCCAGTGCCCAGTGCCAATTCCTGTTTTTTGCATTTTTTTGTTTCATAGAATATCCATATCAAACAAAGTCCAAATGCGGTAAAAATTTACAGAGAATTATTTTTGAATATTTGTGATTTTTGGGAGGTGGAATCAACGCAAACGGGGGCCCACAGCCCCCAAGATACACCAGGGCGCGCCCCAGGGCCCACGCGCGGGGTGGTGGGTTGTGCTCACCTCGTACATTAGTTGGGGTTCTACTTCAGGCGCAAGGAAGCTTATATATGAAAAAAATGTGTTAAAATCTCAGCGCAATATGAGTTATGGATCTCCGGGAATATAAGAAACGGTTTTCAGCCAGATCTGGGGAGCGCGAAACAGAAGAGAACAGAGAGACAGATCCAATCTCGGAGGGGCTCTCGCCCCTCCGCCGCCATGGAGGCCATGGACCAGAGGGGGAACCCTCGCCCATCTAGGGGGAGGCCAAGGAAGAAGAAGAAGGAGGGGGGCTCTCTCCCCCTCTCTCCCGGTGGCGCCGAAACACCGCCGGGGCAATCATCGTGTGACGGCGATCTACTCCAACAACTCCGTCATCTTCACCAACATGTTCATCACCTTCCCCCATCTATATTCAACGGTCCACTCTCCCGCAAACCGCTGTACCCTCTACTTGAACATGGTGCTTTATGCTTCATACTATTATCCAATGATATGTTGCCATCCTATGATGTGTGAGTAGATTTTTGTTGTCCTACCGGTAATTGGTGAATTGCTATGGTTGGTTTAATTTGCTTGTGGTTATGTTGCTGTCCTTTGGTGCCCATCATATGAGTGCGCGTGTGGATCACACCATAGGGTTAGTAGTATGTTGATAGGACTATGTATTGGTGGGCAAGGGTGACAGCAGCTTTAGCCTAAACATAGAAATTGATACGTACGGGATTGAAGGGGGACCAATATATATCTTAATGCTATGGTTGGGTGTTTTACCATAATGAACGTTAGTAGTTGCGGATGCTTGCTAATAGTTCCAATATAAGTGCATAGAATTCCAAGTAAGGGACGACATGCTAGCAGTGGCCTGTCCCACATAAAAACTTGCTATCGGTCTAGCAACGTAGTCAATTGCTAAGGGATAATTTCGCAAATCCTACCATTACTAATCCACACTCATTTTACTAAACTTAATTGTTTCTTTATCTATACAACACCTAACTTTTATTTTCACGTTCTTTATTATCTTGCAAACCTATCCATACCTACAAAGTACTTCTAGTTTTATTCTTGTTCTAGGTAAAGCAAATGTTAAGTGTGCGTAGAGTTGTATCGGTGGTCGATAGAACTTGAGGGAATATTTGTTCTACCTTTAGTGCATCGTTGGGTTCGACACTCTTATTTATCGAAGAAGGCTACAAACGATCCCCTATACTTGTGGGAGGGATTCGTGCGTACACATGAGCTCAAAGTATAATATGTTATCTCTCACATCATGACATGCATGTACCGTACCGTATAAGACGAACGAAAATTTAATCCCCTCCTAATTATAAGTCAAGTTAACCTTTATCGCTATCGGTCAAAGTGATTGACCAAGCGGGCACACACAGATGGACGAAGCATCTCGCCGATAATCCCATGAGTGAGTGCTAGAGGACAACCGCCATCGCTTGCTTGTGGGCCAAACACATGTATGGAGATGTGTGGTTGTGATGTTTGAATACCTAATATATATGTAGAAGTTTGATGTGGTACCTGCCTCGGAAACCTTTAAGTCCCCCACACGAACTGAGGTTCATGACACGCAGTATATATATGCTGCCCCCCTCCCCTCTTCGACGCGCAATATATACTCCTACGTACCGTAATACAACCCAAAAATAATCCTCCTTGTTCGTCAAATTACCTTTCTCGTTGTGTCATATATTAGATGGACGACGACCTCGCGGGCCCATGCATGGAGGGAGGCGTCGCAGGCGAATGAGTGACAACCATCGTCTGCACGTGGCCCAATGTGTTGGTGATGTTTTTAATACCCAATATGCACAACTTCTTTGTGGCACCTGCCTCGGAAACCGAAAAGTCCCCACACGGAGCGAGATCGTTCATGACATGTGTGTAGTATGTGCTGCCCCGGCCCCCTCATCCCCTCTTCGACGCGTACTATATACTCCTACCGTAACACAACCCAAAAAGAAACCTCCTTGTTGGGTCAAAGTGATGGAGGACAACCTCACGGGCCCACGGATGGAAGCATCGCACGCGAGTGACTGTCCTATATGATGCGTAGTATATGTTGCCCCCGGCCACCCTCTTCAACGCGTACTATATATATACTCCTACCGTATGTAACAAAAACCAAAAAATGACCATCCTTGTTGGTCAAATTAACCTCTCTCACCGCATGTCATAGTGCTAGATGGCGACCTCGCGGGCCCACAGAGAGTGTCATACGCGAGTGAGTGTCCTAGGACCACCGCGTGCATGTGGCCCAAAGATGCATGTCAAACTTTTTCTGCAGTGAACATGCGACCAAAGGAGTTTAGTGTTAAAAATTGAAAAAAAAAGATAACATTTGTCCGTTTTTATACATTGATTGATTTCCCAGGGATTTAATGTGCAAAAATCAAATTTGATCTACATGAGACCCGTGATAGTGCATGAAAATGGATTGCAAAATCATATGTGTACGTGTCCCTGGGTGCATGATTAGTCCCCATGCAAGAAATTTCTAACATCGAGAATCTTGATTTTAAAATCTAGTAAATCCAAAACTAAGTTGAAATTCATGAAACTTATCATGGTGTCATATGGACACCAATAGAGTGTGATATTATATATTTTTTTTCAAATTTGAGACAAGTTTTGATATAATATTCTTACAGATAGGAAATTATCAATAATTATCAACCAATATCGCAAATGGACTCTTTATTCGAACCGCATGCGTTAGACCAACAATGTATGTGTCGTGCTTCGGTTAAGCAATAAAGCGGCAGAATTAATCATCAAAAAGAAGAAAAAAATCAATATAATACGTGCCGCCACGTGTCCCGTGTGTCGTACGAGCATGCGTGAGTTGATGAGATGCATGCTAGCAGTCCGCCGTGCAGGCAGACCGGGAGGTCGAGGCATGCGCGCGTTCGCTACACACTCACCGTGGGGCGTGCTAGTAGCTGTGTGAAATGACGGTAGGCATGCCAGCAGTCCGCTGCGCAGGCTCACCGGGAGGCGAGCCAGTCCTTTGACCGCCGCCCACCTCGCTCCCACTGCTCCATATTAATGGCGCGCCCGATCCGATGGTCATAATAGGCGGCCGCACCCCCCATCCACAGTTGTCACCGCCGCATGGAGTGTATTAGGATTTTGCCGAAGCGCACCATCGGAGGGAGTGGCGACGCCGGGGCTGGTGAAGCACCCGTGTAACGCATGAAGCTAGGCGCAGAGGTTGATGGCGCCGCCGACGAGGTCTCGCACGGGCAGCAGCGCGACCTTGACTTCGTCGCCGTCGTCGTGCCTCCCCAGCCGGAGCCGGAGGTCCACAGCTACTCCGGCAACGACTCCGACTCCGACTCCGACGGAAAACCGATTAGTCCCCCCCCCCTTTGTTGGGAATAGAAATCCTTGGTTATGTTCACCCAGTCCATGAAATCAGAGTAAGATTCGTTAGATCCGTGTAGTGTATTGATTGTTTGAATGGTATCTATGGTTAGTGATTAATTGTTTGTTCTGTACAAATGATTTTTTGCTAATAATCTGACTAGGTTAGCGTGCGTGCTAATAATTCGTAGCCAGATCTTGAGAATTGATTTTGAATGTCCTACATATATGTTGGTGCCTTTTTTTTCCGGATCTTGAGAATTGATTTTGAATGTCCTACATGTATGTTTCTGCCTTTTTTTTCAGATTGCTATGTACACAGATGAGGCGCTGGCCAGCGGCACCGCCGGCTATAGATCCTGCACCCGGCAGCTCGGGCAAAAGCGGCCAGGCCCCTTGGATCCGAGGAACCCGTAAAATATCGGGCGGACCGCATCAGCGATCTCCCGGACACCATCCTTGGGGAGATCATCTTCCTTCTTCCCACCAAGGATGGCTGCCGCACACAGGTCCTCGCATCTCGTTGGCGCATGATACGTCTCCATCGTATCTATAGTTTTTGATTGTTTCATGCCAATATTCTACAACTTTCATATACTTTTGGCAACTTTTTATAGTATTTTTGGGACTAACATATTGATCCAGTGCCCAGTGCCAGTTCCTGTTTGTTGCATGTTTTTTGTTTCACAGAATATCCATACCAAACAAAGTCCAAACACGGAAAAAAACTTATGGAGTTTTTTTGGAATATAAGTGATTTTTGGGAATTGGAATCAACACGAGATGATGCCCGAGGGGCCCACAAGCCCTGGAGGCGTGCCCCCCTACCCTGGGCCCGGCCAGGAGGCTTGTGGCCACCTTGTAAGGTGGTTGGTGACCTTCTTTTGCCGCAAGAAAGCTAATATCGGGATAAAAATTGTGTTAAAATTTCAGCCCAATCAGAGTTACAGATCTCTGGGAATTTAAGAAACGCTGAAAGGCTAGAATCTAGGAACACAGAAACAGAAGGAAACACAGAGAGAGATCCAATCTCGGAGGGCTCCCGCCCCTCCACTGCCATGGAGGCCATGGACCAGAGGGGAAACCCTCCTGCCATCTAGGGGGGAGGTTAAGGAAGAAGAAGAAGGAGGGGGGCTCTCTCCCCCTCTCTCCTGGTGGCGCCGGAATGCCGCCGGGGCAATCATCGTTTGATGGCGATCTACTCCAACAACTCCGTCATCTTCACCAACACCTCCATCACCTTCCCCCATCTATCTACAGCGGTCCACTCTCCCGCAACCCGCTGTACCCTCTACTTGAACATGGTGCTTTATGCTTCATATTATTATCCAATGATGTGTTGCCATCCTATGATGTCTGAGTAGATTTTTGTTATCCTATCGGTGATTGCTGAATTGCTATGATTGGTTTAATTTGCTTGTGGTTATGTTGCTATCCTTTGGTGCCCATCATATGAGCATGCATGTGGATCGCACCATAGGGTTATATAGTTGTATGTTGATAGGACTATGTATTGGAGGGCAAGGGTGACGGCAGCTTCAGCCTAGCATAAAAATTGATGCATACGGGATTGAAGGGGGACTAATATATCTTAATGCTATGGTTGGGTTTTACCTTAATGAACGTTAGTAGTTGTGGATGCTTGCTAATAGTTCCAATCATAAGTGCATAGAATTCCAAGTAAGGGACGACATGCTAGCAGTGGCCTCTCCCACATAAAACTTGCTATCGGTCTAGTAACGTAGTCAATTGCTTAGGGACAATTCCGCAACTCCTACCACCACTTTTCCACACTCGCTATACTAACTTAATTGTTTATTTATCTAAACAGCCCCTAGTTTTTATTTTCGTGTTCTTTATTATCTTGCAAACCTATCCTACAACACCTACAAAGTACTTCTAGTTTCATACTTGTTCTAGGTAAAGCAAACTTTAAGCGTGCGTAGAGTTGTATTTGTGGTCGATAGAACTTGAAGGGAATACAAATCCTACCGTTAGCTCCTTGTTGGGTTCGACACTCTTATTTATCGAGAAAGGCTACAACTGATCCCCTATACTTGTGGGTTATCAAGACCTTTTTCTGGCGCCGTTGCCGGGGAGCAATAGCGTGGGGTGAATATTCTCGTGTGTGCTTGTTTGCTCTATCTCTAAGTAGATTTTATTTGATGTACTAAGTTGTTCTCTATCTTTAGTTATGGATATGGAACACGAAATACCAAAAAAATTAGGTGTACTTGCTACTCATGGTGATGAGGAACCTCCTGAAAGCCTCGATGCTCGCTATGTGGAAAATATTAAACACTACTTTGATAATCCCGAGAAAACCCCATTCAACTTGATAATGGGAGACACGTTGGATCAACGTGAATGCTTTAGGGATTATCACTTGACTCAAAAAGGGAAACTCTTATGGGATCAAATTCATATGTTGCATTGGTATGCTCGGAATTTATGCTTGAGATATGATTATACTTGTTGCTCTAGGATGAAGGCTCCACACATTCCCTTTTCATGTAAATTTAATGATAATGAAACCTTGCCTTCTTATGCTAATGGTATATATGATTACTATGATGTGGAACAAATAGAAGAATTTGTTTCTTTTAAGGGTGCTTATGAAATTGAATCTTTGTTTGAAAAGTGTGAAAATTATGATGATGCTGTTTACACACCTAAAAATTATGCTATACTTAAATATTGCTGTGAGAATTATGAATATAATGCCGATATTAATGAGTTTATTGAGAAAGTCTCCACTGTCCAAGAAGAGACTAATATTTTGCAGGAATCTATGGAAGAAGAAATTGATGACACTGTGAGCTCATTGGATGAAAAAGATGAGGAGGAGAGCAAAGAACAAAAGGAGGAAGAGCGGATTGATCACCCGTGCCCACCTTCTAATGAGAGTAACTCTTCAAATCATACATTGTTTAATTTCCCATCGTGCTTACCGAAGGATGATTGCTATGATAATTGTTATGATCCCTTGGATTCATTTGAAATATCCCTTTTTGATGAACTTGATGCTTGCTATGCTTGTGGCCATGATGCCAATATGAATGATGCTTATGGAGATGAACTTGCTATAGTTCCTTATGGTAAGAATGAAATTGTTGCTATTGCACCCACGCATGATAGTCCTGTTATCGTTTTGAATTCTCCCAACTACACTATACTGGAGAAGTTTGCGCTTATTAAGGATTATATTGATGGGTTGCGTTTTACCATTACACATGATGATTTTGATAAATATAATATGCATGTGCTTGCTGGTTCTACTTGCAATTATTATGAGAGAGGAACTACATCTCCACCTCTCTATGTTTTCAATCCGATAAAATTGCAAGAAACTGTTTATGCTATGTATCGGCCTTTACTATGTGTGCATGAATTGTTCTTTTATGACATGCCGACGCACTGGAAGAGAGTTAGACTTTGTTGTTGCATGATATATGTTATTTTGTGCTCACTACTAAATTACAAATCATTGTTAATTAAAATTGGCTTTCATATACCTTGGGATCCGGGTGGATCAATTACTTGAGCACTATATGCCTAGCTTAATGGCTTTAAAGAAAGCGCTGCCAAGGAGACAACCCGAAAGTTTTAGAGAGTAATTTTCTTCTGTTGATTGTTTTTATAAAGTTTAAAAACAAAATAAATATAGAGGGGAACCTAAAACTTTTTCAAAAAGAAAAGTGAAAGTAAGAAAGACGAGCACCGTTGAAGTGGGGGAGCTCCTTGAACTTTGTTCATGCCCATGGAAACTTTGCAAATCTTGAACTATAGAAAATTTTCAACAAAATTAATTATCCCCTTGTAAAAATCCATTGTGTTATAAAAATAATGTGCCAAGATTTGCCTTTAGGATGATTAGATTGCTTGTTTGGTATGTGCAGTGGAAAAACAGAAACTTTGGCTGTAGCGCGTGAATTTACGTTTTTTACTGGAATGTCAAAAGTTTCTGAAATTTTTACACAATACTGATATTTTTTTTATTTTGTCCTAATGTTTCAGAATTTTTGGAGTTACAGAAGTATGGTGAATGTGCAGATTACTACAGGCTGTCCTGTTTAAGACAGATTCTGTTTTTGATGCATTATTTTGCTAGTTTTGATGAAACTATCGATTTTATCGGTGGTATAAGCCATGGAGAAGTTATAATACTGTAGCTACAATGAAAAAAAAATGAATGGGTTTGCAATAGTACTTAAACTGGTGATTTGTTTTATTATACTAACAGATCTCACGAGGGTTTTGTTAAGTTTTGTGTGATTGAAGTTTTCAAGTTTTGGGTGAGATCACGATGGATGAAGGAATAAGGAGTGGCAACAGCCTAAGCTTGGGGATGCCCGAGGCACCCCAAGGTAATATTCAAGGACTCCCAAGCAACTAAGCTTGGGGATGCCCCGGAAGGCATCCCCTCTTTCTTCTAACAACCATCGGTAATTTTACTTGGAGCTATATTTTTATTCGTCACATGATATGCGTAAATTCTTGGAGCGTTGTGTGCCTTTTATTTTTCTTTTAGTAATGCATCATGCTGGTATGAGATAGTCCTTGGTTGATTTATAGAATGCTCTTTGCACTTCACTTATATCTTTTGAGTATGGCTTTATAGAATGCTTCATGTGCTTCACTTATATCATTTGAAGTTTGGATTGCCTGTTTCTCTACACATAGAAACCCGCCATTTGTAGAATGCTCTTTTGCTTCACTTATATTTGTTAGAGCATGGGCATATCTTTTGTAGAAACAATTAAACTCTCATGCTTCACTTATATCTATTTAGAGAGTCATTGGGAATTGGTCATTCACATGGTTAGTTATAAAATCCTACATAAAACTTGCAGATCACTGAATATGATATGTTTGATTCCTTGCAATAGTTTTGCGATGTAAATATGGTGATATTAGAGTCATGCTAGTGAGTAATTGTGGATTGGTAGAAATACTTGTGTTAAGGTTTGTGATTCTCGAAGCATGCACGTATGGTGAACCGTTATGTGATGAAGTCGGAGCATGATTTATTTTTGATTGTCTTCCTTATGAGTGGCAGTCGGGGACGAGCGATGGTCTTTTCCTACCAATCTATCCCCCTAGGAGCATGCATATTAGTACTTTGTTTTGATGGCTAATAAACTTTTGCAATAAGTATCTAAGTTCTTTATGACTAATGTTGACTCCATGGATTATACACACTCTTACCCTTCCACCATTGCTAGCCTCTTCGGTACCGTGCATTGCCCTTTCTCACCTCGAGAGTCGGTGCAAACTTTGCCGGTGCATCCAAACCCCATGATATGTACGCTCTATCACACATAAGCCTCCTTATATCTTCCTCAAAACAACCACCATACCTACCTATCATGGCATTTCCATAGCCATTCCGAGATATATTGCCATGCAACTTCCATCATCATCATATACATGACTTGAGCATTCATTGGCATATTGCTTTGCATTATCGTAAGATAGCTAGCATGATATTTTCATGGCTTCTCCGTTTTTTGATATCTTTGCTATGCTAGATCATTGCACATCCTGGTACACTGCCAGAGGCATTCATATAGAGTCATACTTTGTTCTACATATCGAGTTGTAATATTGAGTTGTAAGTAAATAAAAGTGTGATGATCATCATTATTAGAGCATTGTCCCAGTGAGGAAAGGATGATGGAGACTATGATTCCCCCACAAGTCGGGATGAGACTCCGGACGAAAAAAATAATAGAAAAAATAATAATAAAAAAGAGGCCAAAAAAAGAGAGCCCAAAAAAAAGAAGAAAAAAATGAGAGAAAAAGAGAGAAGGGGCAATGCTACTATCCTTTTACCACACTTGTGCTTTAGAGTAGCACCATGTTCTTCATATAGAGAGTCTCTTGAGTTATCACTTTCATGTACTAGTGGGAATTTTCATTATAGAACTTGGCTTGTATATTCCGATGATGGGCTTCCTCAAATGCCCGAGATCTTCATGAGCAAGCAAGTTGGGTGCACACCCACTTAGTTTTCAGTTTGAGCTTTCATACACTTATAGCTCTTAGTGCATCCGTTGCATGGCAATCCCTACTCCTCGCATTGACATCAATTGATGGGCATCTCCATAACCCATTGATTAGCCGCGTCGATGTGATACTTTCTTCCTTTTTGTCTTCTCCACACAACCTCCACCATCATATTCTATTCCACCTATAGTGCTATATCCATGGCTCACGCTCATGTATTGCGTGAAAGTTGAAAAGTTTGAGAACACCAAAAGTATGAAACAATTGCTTGGCTTGTCATCGGGGTTGTGCATGATAAAATGCCTTGTGTGATGAAGATGGAGCATAGCCAGACTATATGATTTTGTAGGGATAACTTTCTTTGGCCATGTTATTTTGAGAAGACATGATTGCTTTATTAGTATGCTTAAAGTATTATTGTCTTAATGTCAAATGATAGACTATTGCTTTGAATCACTCGTGTCTTAATATTCATGCCATGATTAGATGATATGTTCAAGATTATGCTAGGTAGCATTCCACATCAAAAGTTATCTTTTTTATCATTTACCTACTCGAGGACGAGCAGGAATTAAGCTTGGGGATGCTGATACGTCTCCGTCGTATCTATAATTTTTGATTGTTTCATGCCAATATTCTACAACTTTCATATACTTTTGGCAACTTTTTATACTATTTTTGGGACTAACGTATTGATCCAGTGCCCAGTGCCAGTTCCTGTTTGTTGCATGTTTTTTGTTTCACAGAATATCCATACCAAACGAAGTCCAAACACGATAAAAACTTATGGAGATTTTTTTAATATATGTGATTTTTGGGAATTAGAATCAAAGTGAGACGATGCAGGAGGGGCCCACAAGCCCTGGAGGTGCGCCCCCTACCCTGGGCATGGCCAGGAGGCTTGTGGCCACCCCGTAAGGTGGTTGGTGCCCTTCTTTCTCCGCAAGAAAGCTAATATCCGGATAAAAATCGTGTTAGAATTTCAGCCCAATCAGAGTTACGAATCTCCGGGAATTTAAGAAACGGTGAAAGGCTAGAATCTGGGAACGCAGAAACAGAAGGAAACTATGACGCCCCCGGCTTAATCATGCACTAATCATACACGCAAATGCACACGATCAAGCCTAAGGATTCACTTGAAGATATCACAACACAACTCTAAAACATAAATAAAGTCATACAAGCTTTATATTAAAAGCCAGGGGCCTCGAGGGCTCGAATACATAAGCTCGCATACAAGCGTCTGCGGAAGCATCAGATATCTAAGTACATATATGAAACAGAAACAGACAAGCCTTTAAAAAGGCGAGGGAAAACAAAAGCTACGATCGAAAGGCGCAGGCCTCCTGCCTGGGACCCTCCGAACCTACTCCTGGTTGTCAGCCAACTCGTAGTAGTAACCACCCTCGGGGTGGTAGTAGAAGTCGTCGGCGGGGGCAGCTGTCTCCTGGGCTCCGTCATCTGGTTGCATCAAACGGATATGGGGAAAAAGAGAAAGCAAAGCAACCGTGAGTACTCATCCGAAGTACTCAGCAAGCAAGGATCTACACTACATATGCAACATTATCAAAGGAAGGCTGTATATGTGGACTGGGCTACAGAAATGCCAGAATAGAGGGAAGGCCTAGTCCTAACGAAGACTAGCATCTTCATCGGTCTTGCAGCATTAGAAGAGTGTAGAGTAGCACAGTATAAAATAGTAGTAGTGTTATCAACCTCGCCCAGAGATCCTTCCTCGACTCCCTGCGAGAAAGCGATCCCAGAGTCCTAATATCCAAGTATCAACCTCGGCCAGAGATCCTTTCTCGACTCCCTGTGAGAAAGCAATCCCAGAGCCATACTATCCATTTCTCATCACAAGTATCCAGTTCTAGTTGTATCGATCGGGATACAACTACGAGCGTCCGTTACCGAGGATCCGGTTATGCATAGATTAGTTCTTCCCTGCAGGGGTGCACCAACTTACCCACCACACTCAATTAACTCCGGCCAGACACACTTTTCTAGGTCATGCCCGGCCTCAGCCAAACGACACACCGCAGCCCTACCTAAAGCTCAACAGAGAGGTCCCCGCCAGTCTACATCCTAAGCACTCAGGGGTCTTGGGCCATCGCCCTGTGCACTCCGGGTCGTTGCGTGCAGGGCGAATCTCGGTACCATCACTACAGGATGGCGCCGGGCCAGCCATGCCGCGATGCTGAACTGGACGTCTGACAGAGCTTTTGGAAGAAACGTACGATGCAGAGTGCCCATAACTTATTCCCGCGTGATGGTTAGTGCTATCGGGCCAGAGGCCCACTCAGATCACATATCCAAATCGTTAGTGTATTGGTAGTGCGGTAACGAGCAGAGACTCACGATCGATGTGACCCCATCGCCCCATCTTGAGGACTTGCGGCAAGGGCTAAGAATGCCTGGCCACGCCTCGTATTTATCTCTCGGGCACCCTCCAGGTCAACCTGTCTCCACATCACTCGCGGGTACCCCTAAGGGTCGACCCGCCTTTCCAAGTAATAGTTGTAAAATCCAAGTATCCGTGTATCCATAACATCAGGGAATACAAGGTATCACCCTCGTTGGATTCCTACTCGATGTATCCGTCAAGGTGAACTTAGGAGGAATCACCCTCGAGGTTCACCCTTGAGGTGTTGCACGACGGCGTCGTTATAGGAAGTGGTGAAGGAGGAATCACCCTCGATGACCACGACCGAATAGCTACTCTACAGGGTTAACATCAGAAGTGCTAAACGAGGTATCACCCTCGGCACTCGATGGTAACGCTGCAGTGTCGTACAACTAAGGGGGTGATGTGCGGTGCCGGGGCCTGGTTGTCGATCAGGTTGATCGAGTCTTCTGATAATCCAGCGAGGGCAACTGGGTCAAAGTGGTGTCTCTGGTGGGTCTCTAACCAGCCTATACTAAGCAGTTTAGGATAACAGGTAGGTATCAACAGCAGTTACAATAAACAGGCTATGCATTAGAAATAGGATAAACAGTAGCAGCAGCAATTTCTCATGCAAGCATAAGAGAGAAAGAATAGGCGATATCGACATGTTCAAAATGGGGGTGCTTGCCTGGAAGCTCTGCGACAAAGGTCTGGTCGTCGGTAGTGTAGCCAATCACCGGAGCTGCGTCGGTCTCGAGGACTACGTCGGTACCGGGATCTACCAAGAGAGAAGAGGGGGAAGAAACAGATAAATACACGGCAAACATAAGCAACACAGAGCATGCTATGCTAACGTGCAGTGCAGGGTTGCCTAAAAGCATGTCTAAACCATTTTATTTATTTTAGGATTTAATTTGGAATTATTAATCGGTATATATGCACTATTCATCTATCAGAAATAGGCTAAAAGTTGCGGGTTCACCTCCGTAGAGGGTCCCGACACGGAAACATATAGCACAGTCGACTTCGTCTCGTCGTTCTGAGCAACTTTCATGTAGAAAGTTTTTCGATCTGAGCTACGGTTTATTTTCTATGATTTTCTAAAGTTTTAATAGTTTTCTAGAATTATTTAAATTATTAAATTCGCAGAAATTGATTTATGATGTCAGGGTTAAGTCATCACTACATCAGCAGTCAGCTGATCAGCTGACCGGTCAACGGGGCCCCTGGGGGTCCCACTGGCAGTGACTGGGTGTTGCCCAGTCAGCATTTGACTGGGTCAACGGGACCCAGGGGCCCAGTGGCAGTGGCTGTGGGGAGGTCCACGTTTACAGCCACGTCAGCGACGCCGGAAACGGCGCCGGAGTTGCCTCCGGCGACCAAATTCAGCGGCGGCGCGCTCGGGAACAGCCGGAAATCGGCTACGGGTGGTGGTTCGACGCGCTGAGGGCACCGCTGGATCGGGTGCGACACGGCGCGTCGACTGGTGGTCGCCACATGAGCGGGGAAAGTCGGAGGTGAGCACTGCATCGACCATGGCGGCGGCGGCGTTCGGCCTCGCGCGGGTGCGGCGTTGCAGCTAGCTAGCGGGCGGGCTAAGTGGCCAGGAGGCTCCATGGGGTCGCCAAGAGCACGAGGGTACCATGGAGGCAAGCCGAGGAGCTCGGCATCTACGCTGGTAGCAACCATGGTGGACGGCAGAGCCGGAGCTCGCGGAAGCAGCAACTGGGCGTTCGACATGGTGCAAAAAGAAGGGCATTCGACGTGGTGCCCACCGTGGGGCACAAGGAAGGCCCGGCGAGGGAATCGGAGCAGCAGTGGCACCGTGGTTGGAGAAGATGGCCGGCGGCTTGAGCTTGAAGAAGAGCTCGATCCCAGAGCTGTAGCGGCCCCCGGCTTGAGCTGATGGCCGAAGAGGAAGGAGAAGAGGTAGGCGGAGCCGGTGGACACGAGAGCTGGGCGTGGGGAGGTCAGAGGCCGCGGCGGAGCACGGCCATGGCGATGACGACGTCGGGGTTGCTCTGGATCGAATAGAGGAAGTGAGGGGAAGAGGGATATGGGGATCTAGGGTTTCCAGGAAGCGAGGGGAGGCGCTATATCCCCTCCGGGGCGCCGTTGGATGCCCGACACATCGGCAATCGTCGGCTGTGGCGACGACACGAGGTAGGGGATGACTGTAGCAGTGGGTTGGGCTGGCCACGACCTGTTGGGCTAGCACTATTAACCTGGGCCTGCTAAGTGCACAGTAGGATTTTTAGTCTATTTCCTTTATTCTTTTATCTGTTTTATTTCCAGCAGCACTTTGCACTTAATCCAGTCAACAAATGACCTTGCAAAAATGGGGAGTTGGCAAAAACAAATACCAGTGAATATTGTGCACTGCCACAAGAAGTTTGGGAATTTTTGGAATCCATTTGCATTTTTTTCAAAAATGGATTTGACATTTTAAATGCTGTTTTGGCACTGTTTTGATGCCCTAGTCCACACTTAGCATTTATGGTGAAGTTGTTTTCCTCAACAATAGTTGTTTTGGAATTAATGCTAAATGATGAACTTTTTCTCAACAACTTTTGTGCAACTTCAAATTGCACTTGAATTTGAATTGTTTTTCAGAGAGAAATTTGAATGGAAATGTTTAAACATTATGATCAAGCATTTCAAGTGAAGATGACTTGGCATAATTAACAGATGATCACAGTGCTTATTACAGAGGGGTGTTACAGAAACAGAGAGAGAGAGATCCAATCTCGGAGGGGCTCCCGCCCCTCCGCCACCATGGAGGCCATGGACCAGAGGGGAAACACTCCTCCCATCTAGGGGGGAGGTCAAGGAAGAAGAAGAAGGAGGGGGCTCTCTCCCCCTCTCTCCCGGTGGTGCCGGAACGCCGCCAGGGCAATCATCGTTTGACAACGATCTACTCGAACAACTCCATCACCTTCACCAACACCTCCATCACCTTCCCCCATCTATCTACAGTGGTCCACTCTCCCGCAACCCGTTGTACCCTCTACTTGAACATGGTGCTTTATGCTTCATATTATTATCCAATGATGTGTTGCCATCCTATGATGCCTGAGTAGATTTTTGTTGTCCTATCAGTGATTGGTGAATTGCTATGATTGGTTTAATTTGCTTGTGGTTATGTTGCTGTCCTTTGGTGCCCATCATATGAGTGCGCGTGTGGATCGCACCATAGGGTTATATAGTTGTATGTTGATAGGACTATGTATTGGAGGGCAAGGGTGACGGCAGCTTCAGCCTAGCATAGAAATTGATGCATACGGGATTGAAGGGGGACCAATATATCTTAATGCTATGGTTGGGTTTTACCTTAATGAATGTTAGTAGTTGCAGATGCTTGCTAATAGTTCCAATCATAAGTGCATAGAATTCCAAGTAAGGGATGACATGCTAGCAGTGGCCTCTCCGACATAAAACTTGCTATCGGTCTAGTAACATAGTCAATTGCTTAGGGACAATTCCGCAACTCCTACCACCACTTTTCCACACTCGCTATACTAACTTAATTGTTTATTTATCTAAACAGACCCTAGTTTTTATTTTCGTGTTCTTTATTATCTTGCAAACCTATCCTACAACACCTACAAAGCACTTCTAGTTTCATACTTGTTCTAAGTAAAGCGAACTTTAAGCATGCGTAGAGTTGTATCGGTGGTCGATAGAACATGAAGGGAATACAAATCCTACCTTTAGCTCCTCGTTGGGTTCGACACTCTTATTTATCGAGAAAGGCTACAACTGATCCCCTATACTTGTGGGTTATCAGCGCACTCTGTGGCGCGCCGCGCCTCTTAATCTCGACTGTCGCCGGCTATCTGTCGTTCATGATTTTGAACTCCACGGAGCCATCATCTCCTCCCACCAGGGCTCCGTTCAACGCCTATGCATCCGGCATGCTGCCTGCTGGGCATACCCTGCACGGTGGATGCCTAGCTGACATCCCGTCAATTCAAAAAACTCCAGCATCTTGAGTTCTACCATTACTATGCAAATAGCTTTCCACCAAGCGTTGTAGCTGTGCCCTCACCACCAATGCCCATCTCATGGTTTTCCTCCTCTCTCCACACTGCCACCCTGGCCCGGTGTCATCTACCAGACAATCTGGTACAAATGCTTCGACTCCCACTGCTAAAAAAACTCGCGCTTGTGGTGGTCGATCTGTCGGAGGCCTGACTGCACAGCATCATCCACTCCTGCTGCCCTGCCCTGGAGCGCTTGCTACTTGTTTTTGGAAAAGAAATCCATATTCGTTGTCTCCAAATAAAGTCGCATCACCTAGTAAGCATTGGAATTTGCTTTAAAGGAGAGGAGCTCATCATCAAAGATGCCCCTTCACTCCAAAGGCTGCTCCTTGATTATCGTTATGCACCTTCGCAAATAACTATGGTCTCTGCGCCTAAACTGGTGACCTTGGGTGTAATTCCTGATCCGTTTGAAGGTTACAAGATGGTGGTTGGCTCCACACTTATTCAGGTACTGTATATTATCATCAACACTTTTGTAATCATAAGCTGCATTTTTCATTTGTGTGCGTAAGTTTTATATCATCAACACTTTTGTAATCATAAGCTGCATTTTTCATTTGTGCGCATAAGTTTTATATAATCTTGGAGTACACTTTTGGTACTAATATTATGTTCTATGCTCAATGAAGAGTTTGTCCATGGGTACCCTATCAATGGTGCTTGATTCTGTCAAGACCTTACATATCAGTATGTGGTGTTTGATCTGAACATGATTATCGGCTTGCTGCGATGCTTTCCATGTCTGGAGAATTTGTATATAGAGGTGATGATATCAAGAACATTGATATACTTTACTAGAACTAACCGTTCGGTTGTACTATTTTTTTAGACATTAACTGTTTTCAGTCTTCATGTCTATTTAGGCTAAAGGACATGGACAAAAAGGTATAACCAATCGGTGGCATAAGAAGCACCGGGATTTTCTCAATTCTCATGACATTCGTTTGAGGACAATAATGCTGAAGGATATGCATCCAACCATGCAAACACTAGCTTTGTCACATTCTTCCTATTGAATGTGAGAGTACTATTGTCCATGAGGATTAAGTTTTTTAACAAAAACTTTCTCACGGATGGACACGTTGAACAGCATAAAAAGAAGTTTCAGGTGGACAAAAGGGCTTCTGAAGGTGCTCAGCTTCTATTTACAACAACTTGTCTTCCTGTACCAGTAGATTTTCTGGCCCAGGATCTTGATCTTATGGATCAGACCGATCCATTTGATTGTGACTGCCGAAAACTTTGGTTGAGTTAGTTGTTATTGTCCTGTTCAATCTGGATTTTGTGTAAACCTGATGAACAATTAATCATCGTGCTTTTGTACCTTCTGTAAGCTGGAGTTAGATATTGCTGCCCTTTTCAACTCGGCTTTGACCCATAATTTCTTTCATACAAACCGGAGCTTCTATCAAGAAGCCTCATGGTTCCGAGAGGGAGCTTGGTCACATGATCTGTGTGCGAAACGACATATGCTGTATTTTCCCGCCTTGATTTATTTTACAGAGGCAACATGCAACTGTGCTTAACATATGAAATTATGCAGGGTTCGTTTCGCCTTTTTATACATTGATTTTCCTGGGCATTTTTAAAAAATAGCCACCACGTTATTATCGCAAACGGTCATATTAGTCCAACCGTGGGCGTTCAACTAACCATTTACTACCACGGGCAGCTGTTTGATTAGATGGGACGACTGTGAGCAATCCACCGCGCACGCTCACCATACCGGGAAGCGAGCCGCGAGCGCTGCAATTTATTGCTGGTTTTGGACTTTTGTTTCGGCCGCCTCGGGAAGGTATGTAGAACAGTCCTCCATTCTCATCTACAAGCACCGCCGCCGAGGATCACCGCCTGTTGCGAGATGGAGGACGAGCCGGCCAACAAGCGGGGGCGGGTCAAGCCAGAACCGCAAGAGCCTCCGGCGAACGTGGACTTCATCAGCAGCCTCCCCGACGAGATGTTGGTAAGCATCATATCCCACCTCCCCATCAAATCTGGCGTGCGGACCGCTGTCCTCTCGCAGCGATGGCGCCCCCTCTGGCACTCCACCCCTTGGACCTCAATGTCGACCATGAGTTCTGCAGCGGGGAGCAGCAATGCCTGGACGCATTGTCCCACATCCTCGCCACGCACCCTGGGCCGGTCAGACTCCTTGCCACTAGTGGAAAAAAGCCTAGCTATGGCGTGGCAAAAAGTGCCTTGCTGGCGTAGAGAGCCAACGCCACCAATATGGCGCCAGTGAAAACAGTTTAGTGGTGGCGTTGGCAGACACGTCAGCAGTATTTTAGTACTGATGGCGTGCCACCTGGCTAACGCCAGCAATATATTGTGTTATCTATGGCATTTATTGTGAGGCAACGCCAGCAATTTGTATTTTCAGCAATAAAAAAATATACCCAGCTATTAGTATATGTGCAGCCATTTAAACTTCTAGTGGTAAGTCTCAAATCCACAAAAATATACCCAGCTATTAGTATAGTTTTCAGTAACTAGCTTGCTACTACCTACAAGCAAAAGTTATCCGGTAGCTAGGTACAAGCAAAAGTATTGTCATCTCATGCAACTTGTTATCCACTAACTAGCTACGATGAAGAATGATCCTCATCTCATGCAACTTGTTCCTGTTGCTCTGTCCCTCCTTTCTGAAATAGACTTTGCGGGTCTTCAGCTCCTCCCTCTCGGCCTTCAGGAGCCATATCTCCTTCTTCATAGACTCGATCTCGGTGACCAGTAGCTGCTTCTGGTCGATGAGCTTCAGTTTCTTACTGCAGAGATCGGAGTTCTTGTCGATCATCTCATCCTTCTCTTTCTTCAGGGAGTCATTCAACTCCTTAAGTGCCTTCATTGTACTCTCCTTAGACGCGACAAGCTCAGTGCTGAGCATGTCCACATCATGTACCGGTAGCTGCTGCAGGACTGGTTCTGGAGATGGGTCTCGTACATACGCCTGGCAAGTCAAATATTTGAAATCATTAATAAAGAATGGTTAGATGATATATGTATATATGCATGTGGATGTTTTTGTAATCTTACTTGGTTGGTGCTCGTTTTGCCTTTGTCAACTTCATAGGCTGTGAAGTTGCACGAGGACTGGTAGTGGCTTTTCCAGCTAGTCATGGCTGGAACTTCAAAATAGTAACAAGTATAGGTCATTATGACAAGAACCAAACACACATGTCAAAGTATACAATGCAAATCTGTCCATAACATCATGGAGTATGCTACATTAGCAAAGACACTGTTATATTCATCAAGGGTAAAACAACAATAATATATCATAGCATGTGGATGGAGTATGCTAGATGGCAAGTTTTAATTCTGCCAGTTTCAGACTTGGCAGATTTCATCAAGGGTAAAACAACAACAAAATATCATAGCATGTGCATAACTAGCTTTGGACAACAACAATATAACACTATCAATATCTTCACACAATTATATGGATGAAGTGTAGTATATATATGCCAGTTTGTATCTATAACATGTGGGCAAGAACCAAACACACACCTAACTTGGTCAAACTTGCCTAAGTTGAGTTGTGACAAAGTGTGGCAAGTTGTGGCTTGGAACCAAACAACCCCTAAGGCCTTGTTTGGATTGTGACTATATTTGCCACACCTAACTTGGAGCATTACTTTCGAGTGGAAATTTTCTTTGGACACTCAACTATTTTGCCACATCTAACTTGGAGCATTACTTTCGAGTGGAAATTTTCTTTGGACACTATATTTGCCACATATTGCCACATTGGACACTCAACTATTTGAATTAAACCGAAGATTCAATGAGAAGCTAGTGATATATGTGAGATGGTGCAAAAGTAGTACACAGTAGCAACTCAAACACTTTGTTATGGATTACAACAGCAACTCAAACACTTTGTTTCAGAATTTAGGTGCTTCCAAAGATGATGACTTAAAAATTGACAGATTACACTTCCAATTTCCAATTGACAGCAGCAATAGCAACTCAAACACCTTAATTTGATTGACAGATTACACTTCCAATTTCTAAAGCTAGCAACTCAAACACCTTAATTTGATTGACAGTGGCAGTGACCTACAACAAAAGAGGGAGGGATGATATGCTCACCTGGGTTGGAGCCGAGGGTCGCCTACAGTCTACTCCGTCGCCGTCGCCATTGCCTGCTGCCGTCACTGTTGCTTGCTACCGTCGCCGAACCCCTAGAATAGGGAATGCGAAACACACCTCTAATTAAAAAAATTCCAAATGGACCAGATGAGAGTGGGAGGCTCAGATGTGTGCTTGAGGGCCGGAGAACGACGACAATCGCCGGAATTGGCCGGAATCGAAGCGGCGAGGGAGAGGGAGAGAAAGGGGAACGGAAAAGCGCAGCACAGGGCAGAGAGAGGGAGTGGGTCGAAGGGGCCGTTGCCCCCGTTGGTTTTGACCCCCACAGTATCCTAATCCTATTTGGGCTAGCCCAATAAGAAAAGAAGGTCACCACCTAAGAAATTTCATTATTTATATTTAAAATAATAGAAATTTAATAAAAGTAAATTATAATATACTATAAAAAAGATCACCACATAAAAAACTAAAAGAAAAAAAATTGGAAGTGTCAAACTACATATTTGAAGGCTCAAAACTATATATAATAATATAAGAATGTTGGCATTGACAAAATAACAATACTAGCGTCGGAACCAACATCACGCCACAACTAAATATAATAGCACTGGCGTTCCATGCTATTCCACGACAGCACTATATTACGCCTGGTACAAATTGTTGATCCCGTATACTTCTGACGCTACCCTGTTTTCCAACACCGTCACTCTGCCCCTACTAATGTTGTACCAAATAAGCCAACGCCACCACTATTTGAAAAAAATAGTGGTGGCGTTAGTTGTAAATGGCGCGCCACCAACGAAAGTTGTGGCTAGCACTTTTTGCACTAGTGTGCTATCGGCAGGTTCAGTCCCCACTGCAAGGCCGAATCCAAGTTTCACTACTGGTTCCTATCCCTAGCCCTAGATCTGCTAGAGGAGCTCAGCTTTAGAGCTGGGCGTCCGTGCTCGCTGTCGTCGTCCGTGCTCCGCCTCACGCCCACGCTGCACAGCGCTACATTTAGGCAGTGCATTTTCCCCCGGATTGAAGCCGCGTGTGCTCTTCATCTGCCTAAACTTAAGCACCTCAAGCTCATTGCCATCCGCATCTCGAAGGAGGATTTGGAGCGCCTGCTCGTCGGCTATACAGCGCTCGAGTACCTTCGTCTTCATGCGATGGATGGGTTCAGTAGCCTCCACATCACCTCGACGAATGTTCATGCAATTTATGTGCATTGCTGGCGCCGCCCAAGGCTGCCAGTTGAGGTGTTTCATGATATGGTCATTGAGAATGCGCCTTTCCTCGAGAGATTGTATGTACTTGATAAATTAGGTCCAGCAAGAATCAGGGTCATTCACGCACCGAAATTGACAATGTTGGGCTATTCATGTAATGAATTCAACGAACTTGTTACTGGATCATTATCCATTCAGGTACAACAGTCTTCTTCTTCTCCTTCTTATATATTATTAGACATCACATTTTATCTAATTTTTGTTGATCTATATGTTCGCCTATCATCCAGAAAATGATTCCCACAAGCTTGACCCGGCCTCTGCGCACAGTGAAGATCTTGGCACTACAATCTCTCGGCCCCGATCTGGATGAAGTTGTTAGATTCCTTAGATGCTTTCCTTGCACAGAGAAGCTATACATCGAGGTGATGCTCCTTTCCTGTTAATTGTTAACCACAACGGAGCTCAATTTTTTGTTACTTTTACCCATGATTACAATCACAAATGTAGAATGATTTCTAAAGGAAATTTGGAAGATTTCAATACATGTATTTTTTGAGATGCTAGTGGTGTATGCGTTTTATTCCTTGCCCGACATGCTTTCGTGATAAAAGTTTATCATGAAAGATTGAAGGTGGCATTTCACTCTTTTCGTGTATTTTAGAAATCCTGCAAATCAAAGAGGCCCGAAGTGTTCAAATCTGCAGCTAGGCACTAATATGTTGTCTTTGTTTGCAGATACTAGCAGGCCCGAAAGTAGAAAATGTTGGGGAATATAACAATCCCATTGAATGCCTTGATCTTCATCTCACAGAAATTACTTTTAACGAGTACCGAGACACCACACCAGAAATTAAATTCGCCAGGTTCTTTGTTGAGAAAGCAAGGTTGCTCAAGGTAATTAGGTTTGCCCTATATTTACTGCACATAAGTGAATGGATTGCTAGAGAGCGCAGGCGCCTACAGCTGAATGGAAAAGGCTCTGCAGAAGCTGAATTTCAGTTTGTAACTTCATATGACAGATTATTCAGAAATCACTGTATCGAGCCGCTATATGACTTCTAGGTGGCTGATCCTTTCGCAGAAATAATGCATGAAAAAGATTCTGAAGAAGATGAATTTTATGTGTCTGAATAGTTTGAACCTTGTAATCTTTGAATTTGGGCCTTGTAATGCTGGAATTTGAACCTTGCAATATTTATGGTATTTGTTATATAATGTAATTGGATGTTTAATTTGGTTTTGCAATCATGTCCTGTTATAAGTATATATATATGTTGTTCTTCTATACACAGAGAATAGATGTTGTGCAGACAGAGCATATCACATCGCACACGGACCACACTAGGGAATCCGTCGGTGATGAATTCATCAATCGCAGACGGTTGTATACCAGCAAGCGTTTGCCCACAACACACATGGCTTATTCCATCACAAACAGCTTGGGTGGACCAACTGTATGCCATGTATCGCACACGCAACTCTAATCTGATTCGTGATTGATGTCTCCGTCATTGCTCGCACAGTTCGTCTTATTTGCCACGTATCACCGTGCCGGCCTCTGCTCGCATCCCTCGGTGCGCTCTGCTCGCCGTTAGGCGCCGTATCGCGCTGTGCTCGCCGTTAGGCGCCGTGACGCACTCTGCTCGCGTCCGTCGGCGCGCTTTGCTTGCGTACCTCCATGTGCTCGGCTTGTGGACAGCTTTTTCCTTGCGTGTTCAACTGCTATATGTATATATATGGTTGCTCGACATTGAGGCGACCGCGGAGCGCTCTGCTCGTGTCCCTATGCATGCGCTCTGCCAGTGGTTGGGGCCTAAGCACGATCATGTTGGGGGGCCCATATGCGTGCGGTTGCGCCGCGCGTGTCGCCACGATGCAGTTACGTGTGGCACGATGGAGTTATGCGCTGCAAATTAGAACTGCCATCCGGGCGTGCGGATATTCCAGGCCGTTTGGCTTCCCCATTAATTCCCGCGGCCATTATAACCTTAGTCTCTTCAACCTTTTGATCTCGCCCACAACACAACAAGCACATCCACGACGACACATATAGAGAGGATACCTAGCGGCGCTCCAATGGAGTTTGGTGAGCATAAAGTGGAGACCCACGCGAGGGAGACGGATCTCTCGGTGGTGTACACCATCGATCCAGCCGTGGTGGAGGACTACATCAACACCGTGGAGTAGTTGCTTGCTCGAGACAAGTACACGGTGGTCGGCATCAACCTCCAATACACTGGCGGCCATCCCGGCAAAGATCAAAAGGTTGCCGTCGCCCAGTTGTGCGTGCGCCATCATGTCTGCATCTACCACTACTGCATGGCCACAGAGCCTTGCGACCGTTTTGCCAGGTTTGTCAACAACACCGACTACAAATTCTCTATGGTGGAAACCTCCAACGATGTAAAAGTGCTCATGGTTACGGGCTTGGCCTGCAAGAACCTTGTCGAAATCCGTGGCCACTACAGGGTATAGGGCAGCACGAAGAAGGACTCCCTGGTTGAACTTGCCTCGGCCATCATCGACCCCTACTACAAAAAGATGAAGCAGGATGCCAACAGAACAAGTCCCGTATCCTGGCACCGGGCCTGGATGCGGCAACTGGATGAACCTCACCTCAGGTTCGTAGCCAAGAGTGTGTACACATGCTACGAGATGCACAGGCGAATCATTGACATGAGGAAGTGCCTTGTTCCCGAAATCGACGAGGCCGGATCGAGCCACAAGCGTCACAGGAAGTAGATGATGATCAGATGATCGTTTATCCTAGTTAATTATGCATGTAATATATAGTTTACTTTGGTGTGTGGAAATGTCATGTGTGTAGTACCCACCTATGTAATTATGCATGTAATAGTTTACTTTGGTGTGTGCAAATGTCATGTGTGTAGTAGCCACCTATGTAATTCGATGTTTAATTTGGTTATGCAACCATGTCCTTATAAGTGTGTGTGTGTGTGTGTGTGTGTGTGTGTGTGTGTGTGTGTGTGTGTGTGTGTGTGTGTGTGTGTGTGTGTGTGTTGTTCTGTATGCAATCCCATCGCACAACACACACGTCTTATTAGCAGCAATCGTCTGTGTTATTATCGGTCTTCGCACACATTTCTGATTACAGACTTGTTTGCCGCGTATCACACACATCTTGTTAAATTGAACCGTTTCTGTTCTCTTGGCTCAACGCAAATGGTTCATCCAAGTGGACTGTTTGCCCTCTATCGCACACACCTTGATCTGGCTGACGGTTTCTTTTGTTCCGCCTAATCACAAACAGTTCATCCGAGTGAACTGTATGCTATATATCGCACACACCTTCATCTGGCTGCCCGTTTCTGTTGTTCCATCTCATTACAAAAAGCTTATCCAAGTTAACTGTATGTCGTATATCACACACACCTTCATCTGGCTGCCCGTTTCTGTTGTTCTGCCTCATCGCAAACAGTTCATTGAACTGAACCGTATGCCCCGCATCGCACACGCAACTAAAATCTAAACCGTGTTTGATGTATCCGCCATCGCAAACATTGTACATCTTTTTTGACGGGTTTTTTACATCACCGTTTGCAATTAATGCATCACACACAGTTTCATCGAAGGGTCTATCATTGTAGTGTCGCGTTAGCAGCATCCTGCAGTAGTGTAAAGAAAGTTATCCCTACAAAATCATATAATCTTGTCATGCTCTATCTTCTTAACACAAAGTATTTACCATGCACAACCCCGATGACAAGCCAAGCAATTGGTTCATACTTTTTAACGCACTTGAGCTTTTCCAACCCACACGTAATATATGAGTGTGAGCCATGGATATAGCACTATGGGTGGAATAGAATATGATTGTCGGTGTACTAAAGTTTGGGCCCTTTGGTACCCCTTACTTGTGCGCGGGCAGTTGCAGCCGCACCTGCGGCGAGGCTTGGCGGGGGCAGTTGGAGGCAAAATACAAGACGACCAAGGCGGCATCCGAGCCAGCAATCAGAGAGCAGAAGACAAGCAGAACCCCCGGCAAAGATTCTTGCCGGGGTGATTTGCAAGCCCCGGCAAGCTCCTTGCCGGGGTGGTTTGCGAAGCCTCAGCAAGACCACCACCCTTGAGGTTGAGAGCTCTGACACATCGACAACGTCAAGACCAAGACTCAGGGGCACATGCGTAGTAGCATGCAGATCTTTGTGAAGACCAGAAGGCGAAGTTCCCAGCAAGACTCTTGCCGGGGACGATTGCGAGGCCACGGCAAGGCTCACACACGACAAGGCTCCGCCGCCCTGCCACCATCCCGGCACGGCAATTAGCTAGCCAACCAGGCAAGCACCTGCGTGGTGGCATGCAGATCTTCGTGAAAATCCTGCCACCGCTCAAGCGCAGTGGCTAGCCAGTCAGCTTGGCATTTGCATGCCTCGTCATCTTGGGTGCGTGTCAAGACGGGGTGAGGCGGCGACGGATGGGACGGGCTCTATTTTTGTCCCCGATAAAGTTAGAGGGCACGTAAGCAGCGCATTTAATGCACTTGTCCTAAGACGCTAGAGATAAGCACATGCACTGTAGCACTTTACACCTCCTGTATGCCTGTACGCCACTGTGGTAGCCCCTTGGTATAAAAGGAGGCCCAAGGCGATACAGGGAGGGACTTTTGGACTTTCCGGCCTAGTTTGCATGCGTAGCAGCTAGCCAAAGCTCAAGAACACTGAATATACACTCAAAGTAGGACTACGGTTTTACGCTTCTCAGTGGCCCGAACCTGGGTAAAAATCCCTCGTGTTGATCGTTAGATCTGCTCTTCGTGCACCCCTCCTCCCTGCCAAACCGTAGAAGGGATCCATGTGATCCCATAGGTGTCATTTCCCCGACATCTTTGGCATGCCAGGTAGGGGGAGAGAGGTTGTACGAACCTGATCTAGGCATCAGCGCGTCGACTTCTTCAACATCTTCATTGTCATGTCTCCAAAGAGAAAGAGCATAGTGGCGATTGGTTCATCTCCGGTCGATCTGCCCGCACCAGTGCGGACGGACGACGGGATGGACGTGGGTGGAGGCCACGGGCTTCCACGACGCTCCGGCGATCGGAGCCACGCGAGCGGCGACGACCCGCATGTCGCCGGGTCCAAGGACGGAGCCGTGCTGTCTAGGGGCGGTGCGGCGAACCCCAGGGGCGGAAGGACGACCTCCAAGACGCCCCCGTCGGCGCATGTACCGTGGCCTTCCCAGGTCGTGCGCGATGAGCAGCGGCGCGGCGTAGGTGATCACGAGCCTTCCCATGGAAAGACCCCTTTGCATCATTCTCGAGATGCGTCGGGCCAGCATGCACGCCAAGACGCTGGCGGAAACGGTGCGCGGCCGCGGGACTGTGATAGAGCTCCTTCCAACGTGGTTAGAAGTCAGAGCGCTTCACGATCCACGCAGCTGTCGCCACCACCCACGCCAACAGAAGCATTGGCGCGCGTGCAGTTGCTTCTGGATTTCCCTTCTGCTGCAAAGAAGCTCGACGAGTGGAGAGCTACCATCTGGAGCCTTGTCGGTTTCGCCAATAAAGATGGACCGCAGCAGGCGGGGCCCTCGTGCCGGCGCTCTGTCGAGCCGGCGCGTGCCAATGGCGGAAGGACCGGAGGTGCTCCGACCATGGTGCACTCCCCTCCTCCACGGCAGCAACAACAGCCGCCGGCCCATCGGGTCGAGGCCTGTGACAATGTTTCCACAGCGTCGTTCGACCCACGAGCCCGCCGCAATCAACGCCAAGTTCTTCGAGAGTGAGTCAAGGAAGACGCTCGAACCACTATCGAGCGGCGACGGGAAGCGCGCCATCTGTCTGATAGGCGTGCAGGCCCCACTGTAGATCGGTCTGCGTCGGGGGATTCTGGTAACTTACCTTACGAGGTGGGTTGTCCAGCTTTTACCCATGGGCTGTGGCGATTCCAGTGGCCCACTCACCGCACATTCAAGCCTGAGGTCGGAGAGAAATACGATGGCAAGACTCACCCGTCGGAGTTCCTGAGCATCTATACCATTGCAATGCAAGCTGCCGGGGGTTGAGACAACAAGGTACTCGCCAACTACTTCCCGTTGGTACTCAAGCACAACGTCAGGTCGTGGTTGATGCACCTGCCAGAGGATTCCATCTCTTCTTGGTCGGATCTGTGTCACGAGTTTGTTGGCGCCTTTACTGGAGGCCACCAAGCTCCTGGCCAGGCAAGTGATTTGCATATCATCCCCTAGAAAGATGGCGAATGCTTGTGCAAATACATACAGAGGTTCAGCCGTGTGCAGTACAACATCCCAGATGTTCATCCTGCCGCCATTATCAGCGCATTTCATCAGAATGTGCGGAACCGCAAGATGTGTGAAGAGCTGGCAATGAACAAGGTTAGAGATGTTGCCGAGCTTTATGTCTTGGCCGATAGATGTGCTCGGGCTGAAGAAGGAAGGAAGTATCCCGGCGAAGATGCCGGCGCAGAAAGTGACTCCGCAGATGAAGACGTCGCCGCCCCGGCAAAGAAGGGCCGACGGCGCAACAGGAAGCGCAAGGGTAAAACCGTGCTTGCCGTCAAGGAATCTGGCAACCCCGGCACCGCCAAGAAGGCCAAGGTTGACGACCCCGGCAAGGAGGTTGCCGGGTGCGCTGCTTGCCAGGCCTTGGCGGCTGCCAACAAGCCAAAGGGCTCCGACAAGCAGTATTGCAAGATCCATCGCACCAAGGGCCATGACCTCCATAACTGCCGGAAAGTTGAGCAGCTTGTAGAAAAGCAGAAAGCTGAGTATGAAAGGCGAGACAAGTAGAAGGGCCAGGACGGTGCTGAGGGGTCCGGCAAGAAGTGTGGCGACCAAGGGGGTCACCGCGGCAAGGATAAGCAACCAGAGAGGCCCGCTCGGGGCCGCGACAAGAAAGAGGGAGATGATGATCATGATGAGGACGACGAGTCCAGCGAGCACGAGTTCCAGAAAGCTACAGAGGCCATGTGCGTCGATAGTGGCGCCTCGTTGCATGCCTCTCACCGCCAACTGAAACAGTGGCGCGTGAGATCAATGCGGCAGAGCCATCGTTCAATGCCCAGAAGCCGCTGAAATGGTCCAACACGCCTAACTTTTTTTACGCTGAGGATCACCCTGATCGCACAACGGCAGTCGGGTGTTTGCCATTGTTGGTTTCACCAACGATACGCAACCTCAAGGTGACAAAAGTGTTAGTTGACGGTGGGGCCGGTCTGAACTTGATCTCGCCCACTGTGATCAAGAGGCTGCAAATTCCTGATGGAGATCTCGAAGAGACGGGCACGTTTCAAGGGGTCAACCCAGGAAGGAGTCAGCCAAAGGGCAAGATTATGCTACCAGTTACATTTGGTGGCGAGCTGAACTATAGGACGGAGAAGATCGTTTTTTATGTCGCCAAGATCCCCTTGCCCTATAATGGGATCCTCGGCCGCCCGGCGCTGGCCAAGTTCATGGTGGCATCACATTACGCTTACAATACGTTGAAGATGCCCGGGCCAATGAGCATCATCACTGTCCACTCCGACAAGAAAGACGCGCCCATCTGCGCTGACCAACTCTACCAAGAGGCAATTGCAGCAACTGCCGCCAAGGCACTTGCTCCTGCCGCTGAAGCTCCGGGACGAAAGAAGACCGGCAAGACCTCTCCCGGCAAGACCTCTTGCACCCACTCCGGCAAGCGCGCCTCTTCGGAGTTCTGTGCTCCCGTTGAGGACGTGCCAGAGAGCTCCACCGGCAAGAGCAAGAAATCCAAGGCAGCACCACCAGAAACTAAGAAGGTGCCCGTCAAGGAGGACGGCACGGGCGCGGCTTTTACTATAAACTCCACCCTCGACAGCAAATAGGAAGGCGCGCTCATTGCCTTCCCGCGGGCGAATGTCTATGCGTTTGCATGGGAAGCATCTGACATCCCCGGTGTTCCCAGGGAGGTGATTGAGCACCATCTTGCTGTCTGTCCTCATGCGCGGCCCATCAAGCAGAAGGTCAGGAAGCAAGCTTTGGAGCGGCAAGAGTTCATCATTGAAGAAATTAGGAAGTTAGAAGCAGCAGGCTTGTTCAGAGGAGTGCTCCACCCAACATGGTTGGCCAATCTGGTGGTGGTGCACAAGGCAAACGGGAAATGGAGGCTGTGCATTGACTATACAGACATCAATAAAGCCTGTCCAAAGGATCCTTTCCCCTTGCCACGCATCGACCAGATCGTGGACTCCACTTTCGGGTGCGACTTGCTGTCGTTCCTTGACGCCTACTCAGGATACCATCAAATCTTCATGACGAAGGTAGATGAAGAGAAGACCGCGTTTATCACCCCATGTGATACGTATTGTTTATACGAATGCCTTTTGGGTTGAAAAGCGCTGGTTCAACGTTTGCGAGAGCAGTCCAAATTGGTTTTGAGCCTCAGCTACATAGAAATAGGAAGCTTATATGGATGACATAGTGGTCAAAACCAAGGACAGGGCAATGCTCATACAAGATCTAGAAGAAACATTTGCAAATTTGTGCGAGATCAATCTCAAGCTCAACCCTGAGAAGTGTGTGTTTGGTGTCCCATCCAGCAAGCTTCTCGGATTCTTTGTGTCTCAGCGTGGGATCGAGGTGAACCCCAACAAGATCAAGGCGATTGAGCAGATTTAAGCACCAAGACGAGTCAAAGATGTACGTCGACTTGCTGGCTGTGTTGCTGCTTTGAGCAGGTTCATCTCCAAATCTGCTGAGCGCGCTCTGCCCTTTTTCAAGATCTTGAAAAAGGCAGGTCCAATGAAATGGACTCCGGAAGCGGAGGCAGCGCTGCAAGATTTGAAGAGGTACCTCTCCTCTATGCCAACACTAGTCGCGCCTAGGCCACAAGAGCCATTGTTGCTGTATCTAGCGGCAACGAATCAAGTGGTCAGTGCTGCGCTAGTGGCGCAGAGAGAAGTTGATGAAGAAGCAGCGGCAGTGGCAAGATCATCGGATGACGAGCCGGAGCTCTCCCCGGCAGGACCTGGTGCCGGCAAGGCAGGGCCCCCGGCAGAGTCTGGTGCCGGCAAGGCAGGATCTGTGCAAGCAAATGGAGTGACACAAAAGAAGAAGATGGTGCAACACCCAGTTTATTTTGTCAGCTCCCTTTTGCAGGGGGTTAGATCAAGATACTCTGGTGTACAGAAGTTGCTCTTCGGCCTTCTTATGGCCTCGAGGAAGCTGCGCCACTAATTTTAGGCACATGAGATCACCGACATCACTCGCTTCCCGTTGCAACGGATCTTGCACAACCCAGACGCAACTGGAAGGATTGTGGAGTGGGCGTTGGAACTGTCAAGCTTTGGTCTCAGGTTTGAAAGCACTTCAACAATTCAGAGCAGAGCCTTGGTGGAATTCATTGCAGAATGGACCTCAACGCCTGACGAGGAAATTCAAGAGACCACTCTCCCCGGCAAGGAAACGAGCCGCGACTGGATTATGTACTTTGATGGGGCTTTCTCGCTGCAAGGCACCGGTGCCGGTGTGCTACTTATTGCACCCACCGGAGAGCACCTCAAGTACGTGGTCCAGATGCACTTTCCCTGGGAGAGATCAACAAACTACACTGCAGAGTATGAGGGACTGCTTGCTGGTCTCAGGATCGCGGCAGACCTTGGAATTACGAAGCTCATCGTCAGAGGTGATTCGTAGCTTGTCGTCAAGCAAGTCAACAAAGATTATCAGACCCCGCTGATGGAAGCCTATGTAGATGAAGTGAGGAAGTTGGAGGAGCGTTTTGACGGTCTGCAAGCAGAGCATGTTCCTCGAGCAGAGAACAGCATTGCTGACGACCTGTCAAAATGTGCTGCCCTCAAGTTACCTGTGGAACTAGGAACTTTTGTGCTCCAACTGACTCAGCCATCCGTTGAACCATCGGCAGGACAGAATAAGCGAAGGAAGTTGAGGCCCGGCAAGTACTTTCCCGCTGAGCTCCCAGGAGCCGCCGGCAAGGAAGTTGCCGGGGACGATGCCAAGCTTGCCGTGGGGCGACAGGCTCCGGTAGGGCCTCAAGCCCTTGCCGTAGAGACAACTGCTCCCATGGCAGAAGACACACCTTTAGTCCTTGCCGTCGAGCCCCAGGCTCCAGCATGGGCGCAGCACACTGTTCGGTTCCTCCAAACAGGGGAACTCCCTGAGGAACAGGAAGAAGCAGAGAAAGTAACCCATCGGTCTAACATGTACCAGTTTGTGGACGATGTCCTATACAGAAAAAGACCGAATGGCGTGAAATTGAAGTGCATTCCTCAGGAGGACGGACTGGATCTATTGGCAGAGATACATGGAGGCATATGAGGCTCTCACATAGGATCAAGAGCTCTTGCCGGCAAGGCATTCCGGCAAGGTTTCTTTTGGCCCACTGTCCTCCAGGACGCAACTGCACTAGTAACCAAGTGTGAAGCATGCCAGTTCCATTCGAAGAAACTTCATCAGCCAGCCCAAGCTCTTCGGACGATCCCTCTTTCCTGGCCATTTTCGGTCTGGGGGGTCGACATATTGGTCCCCTTTCCCCGTGTTGTCGGGGATTTGAGTACTTGTACGTCGCAATCGACAAGTTCACAAAGTGGCCAGAAGTGGAAGCAGTGAGAAAGGTGACAGCACAGTCAGCCGTCAAGTTCTTCAAAGGATTAGTTTGCCATTTTGGTGTGCCAAACAGAGTCATTACCGACAATGGCACATAGTTCACGAGCCGCACCTTCATGCAGTATATCCAAGACCTTGGCAGCAAAATCTGTTTTGCTTTTGTTGCCCATCCAAGAAGCAACGGCCAAGCGGAAAGGGCAAGTGCTGAGGTGCTGCGGGGTCTCAAGATGAGAACTTTTGACAGGCTGCACAAGTGCGGAAGGCGCTGGATTGATGAGTTGCCGGCGGTCCTTTGGTCAATCAGGACGACACCAAATTGAGCCACTGGCCAGACACCTTTCTCCCTGGTATACGGGGCAGAAGCAGTTCTCCCCACAGAACTCATATACGGGTCACCTCGAGTGCTCGCTTATGATGAGCTTGAGCAAGAGCAGTTGCAGCAAGATGATGCTACGCTCCTTGAGGAAGATCGTCTTTAGGTTGCTGTGCGAGCCGCGCGCTACCAGCAAGCCTTGCGCCGCTACCACAGCCGCAAGGTTCATGCCCGAAGCCTTGAGGAAGGCAACCTTGTTCTTCGGCGTGTTCAGTCCACCAAGAATTCCAACAAGTTGACGCCAAAGTGGGAAGGCCCTTATCGGGTAATACGAGTCACCAGGCCCGGCGCAGTCCGCCTGGAGACTGAAGATGGCATTCTAGTGAGCAACTCCTGGAATATCGAACATCTTCGCAAGTTTTACCCATGAGGTGCGGTTGCCAGGACCCCCGGCAACCCCCCTTTTGTACTAGCCTTGCCGGCAAGGCATATAACCCTATGTACAAAGCCAGGCGCAGGCCCTGTGCGTAGTTGAATAAGTTTAAGTCTGTACAGTTCTTGTTGATTTCCATGTTTATCTATATGCATGCCTGTCCAGGATATTGTACTACGTTCGTTTCCAGCAAGTACTGATGAACCGCCAAGGTTCCATGTTCCTATTTTCTCTTCTTTCTTTTTCTCAAAGGACAGAAGGTTCCCTCGCATACAAGTTTGCCGGGGGGATAGAGAGTGTCGGCGCCAGCAGGCGATGTTCGAAGTGGCATCTTGCGGGAAAGAGTACAACAGCAAAAAGAAGCTAAGTTGTGAAACCTTGAGTGATTTTCTTTTGAATGTAAAGTTATTTCCCTCGAATGGTTTCGTTTCTTGTATGGAAAACCTGCACGCGAAGGAACCTCGTCGCAATTGGTTGCGCCCTTGATCTGTTTCGAGTCCGCTCAGCAGTTCAAGTGGCTGCACTAAGAGCGGCAAGGTGTCTTGCCGGCAGCGACACCCCCAGCAGGCTGCTAAGGATCCGTTCCTCAAAGCGCTAGTGGCAAGGGTGCGCGCACCGGCAAGACCTTCCAAAAAAGCGTAGGGTGTATGCCATACAAGGAGGGATCAAACAAGGAAGATAGCATGCATTCAATCCAAAACACAGCAAGTTATATTACATCAATGGTTGTCGCAGTTCTAACTTAAGATAAATTAACTTGGGCACGAGTTCATAGCGGCAAGGAAAAGAGAGGCGGCTAGTCCCGGCGCTCGCCTTCCACCCTCTTGACTTGGTCAACCATGCCGACGATGGGCGCGACAAGCTCTTCAAGCGCCCTGCGGTCCGCATCTGCTGGCAAGCTGTCTTGGCTGAGGTCGAGGCTGGGGTTCCTGTATGCCACCTTGGTGAGCACCTTGAGAAGGACGCCCCGGCAAAGCTTGCGGGATTCATTGGCCAGCTGGGTTGCTCGTCTAGAGTGGAGCAGCTTCAGGGCATCAAGGACAACCTCGAAGAACATGGTCAGTCTCGCGCTCGTAGTCACCCTCTCCTCGTGGGAATACCTGAAAGTCGGTAGGCCCATGGTGGATAGTTGTGCTGTGAGCCTCTCTGCGACATCAACAAGGCGCTCAGTCCAGATCTTCACGCCTTTCTCATAGTCATTATAGGTGGCAGCGGCGCTCTCAAGCAGTTGCTTCTCCTCTGCGAGGTCCTTAGCCAGGGTCTTCTCACGAGTCCTGCTGCTCTCAAGGGACTCCTTCAGCGTGGTCAGCTTCAGATTCAGATCGGCAATAGAGTCTTTGGCTTCGGAGAGCAGTTTGGTCTTGTCAGATATGGTAACCTGTAGCTCCGCCAAGGTGTGGACAGTTATGTCTCTGTCGCTCTTCAGCGTCGAGACCTCCTTGCGTTGCTTCTCCAGCTCTGCCTCCAACTTCTCCACCTTCCCAGCCAGCTCAAAGCCAACAAGAAAAAGAGAAAAAGATCGCACTAGAAAAGTGACAAAGGCCAGGAAGCAGGCGGTTTACCTGTGACGAGCGGTGGAGGGGTGGTCCCCTCCCCGACAACACTCGTTGCCGGGATGGAGCTGCCGGTGCCTGTGCCACCGGCTCTTCCCACACGCGAATGGGCTCGTCGGTGGGAGTCCTTGCCGGGGACCCGCCCCTGGGTGGTGTGGTTAACGGGGGCGGCATGTCGAGGGTGGCCCTCATCGGCGGCTCCTGTCGCTGTTCCTCTCCTGCGAACCCGACAAGGTTAGCAGTAAACATACACACCCCGACACTCGCCAGCGGAAAGTGAGTAACGGGCTCACGCTGGGGGCTGCGTCGTGGGCTGGGGTCCAGGCTGATCGTGATCGTCTGCGGCACGCTTGAAGTGCTTGCCGGGGGCTCGTCGCCCGTCGAGGTCTTGGCCTTCTTCGCCATCCTCTGCGCCAACGTCTCCGTGTCTCTGCAGGGGCAGGCCAAAACAAGATCAAATGAGATAAGATAATCAAGACAAAGGCTAAGGGGATGAAGAATGCGGCGAGATGCTTACTCATCTACTTCTTCTTCTTCTGGCCTCTCCTCCCTCCTCGGGCTGAAAGAGGAGAGGTCGAATTCGGCCTCTGGTATGATGTCTGTGCGAGGGTGGGGGGGGGGTTGATGCCTGGGACCGCTTGGCCGTGGTGGAGGCAGCGGCCGCTTTTTCCTTTGCTATCACGGCCGTGCGTCTCGTATGGCGCACAGGATGCGGCTGGGCCTCTTGCCGCAGCACGTCCTTGCCGGCCACTCCCTTGCCGGGGTCCTCTTCGTGCGAAGGGGCCTGCTGGACTGGCTCGCCGGAGATGGCTCGCCGGAGGACGCGTCTCTTCTTCCCCGGGGCTGGGGGCTCCTCATGCGGCTCATCTTCAGCTTCCTCTTCAGCCGTCTCCTCGGCTGTCCCCCGACAGAAGAGCCCCCGGCAGTGGTGCCGCTGTGTTCCCCGGCAGGCTCCGCCCGCTCAGCAAGATCCTCCTCTGCGATGGCTTCATCTTCCACAAAGCCGACGCTGCCGGCCTCCTCGGCAAGGGCTGCCTCTTCCGCTCTGCTGGTGATGTACGCCACCTCCTCGTCGGTGGTGGGGCGGATGAGCTACGTCTCTTCCCGGACGGCCCTCTTCGACAAGCTATCAAAGAACTCCTGCACCCGTTCCGCTTCTGGCTCGGCCCAGGTATTATCAAGGCCATGGGCGTTGAACACCGGCATCATGGCGATGATTGAGGTCAGCGCGGAGGTGTTGCACAAAAGGATCACCCCCGCCGGCAACCTGAACGGCTTGCCGGTCTTGAGCTAGAACAACTTTTGGCAAAGAGCCGCGTGCTGCATCACCGTAAAGTTGTGATTCAGGCCGGGGCGCAGTCTCATGATGTCTGCCGCATTCTGGAACTCCCAAGCTAGCCTCCCCTTGTTATGCAAAGGGACGATGTGGCGGCGGAGGAAGTCGGCCCCAACCATCTCGAGCGTGAGCCCGGCGGCTTTGAGGCGATAAATTCTGGTGGTTGCGACTGTGAGCTTCCCGTCTTGGGGATCGAGGTCGCCCCAGTTGCCGCCACGGACCAATTTCGTCTGCCAGGGCATATAGAACGGCTGCGGGTCCTTCTCCACGATCCAGCACCACCTGCCCCGCCATTCGTCCCACTTTTCCTTGTGGGTCCCATCCGGGTACGTCTGCTTGGCCAATGCCCTTGGGATCCAGGTGACGCAGCCAGAAAGAGCCCCTCCTGGCTGGATGCGAGGGACGAAGTAGTGGCGGAAGAGCGCCGTATTGGGGACCACCCCGGCAAAGTTCTCGCAGAGGTGGGCGAAGATGGCCATACACGCCACGGCGTTCGGCGTGAAAAGATGGAAGGCAAAGGTGTACATGATGTCGTTGAAGAAATCCGAAAATGGGGGGCAGAGCCTGCAATAGAGGTAATCAACGAAGAAAGGGAATTTATCTGGGGCAGGCACAGCGTAAGAAGCAGGGATGACGCGGGTTGCAGGATGCCCCGTCGTCTCTCTCCCCCACATGCACAGGTATCGGTCCCTGAGCGCGCGCGCGTCAAGCGTCGGGGCGAAGACGACGTGCTCCTTCCGCATCTTCGCCAGCTCACTCTCCGGCACCTCTTCTCCCTAGCTCGCCTTGGACGCTCCTTTGCCCTTGCTCGTTTTGGGCACCATTGCAGCCAAGGGAGGGCGGGGATCGAGAGCAGTGAGGGCGCGGCGGCGGACAGAGGAGGAAGCTCTGGTCTGGGCTCAAGGAAAATGAAGAAGACGGCGGTTCCTAGATTGGGAAAGGCAAAGGGGGTAAATGAGCAGCGCCCCTGCAGTTTCCTCTTTTTATGGGGAAGGCGCGGGGCTGCCTCTTTACTGTTTGATATGAAGGCGTTTTCGCAGGCGTGCTGCGACCGTTCCACGCACGACCCCCACGTCGCGCACCCAATGTGGATTGTGGGGAAGCGCAACAGACGAGATAATTACAGCAGTTAATCCCTGCCACGCGTGCCCGCGCACTGTTTGGCCCTGGCCCAACGACGCTTCGCACTCGTGTATGGCCCAGGCCCGGGGGCTCCTGTTGGTGTACTAAAGTTTGGGCCCTTTGGTACCCCTTACTTGTGCACAGCCAGTTGCAGCCACACCTGCGGCGAGGCTTGGCGGGGGCAGTTGGAGGCAAAATACAAGACGACCAAGGCGGCATCCGAGCCAGTAATCAGAGAGCAGAAGACAAGCTGAACCCCCGGCAAAGATTCTTGCCAGGGTGATTTGTGAGCCCCGGCAAGCTCCTTGCCGGGGTGGTTTGTGAAGCCTCAGCAAGACCACCACCCTTGAGGTTGAGAGCTCTGACACATCGACAACGTCAAGACCAAGACTCAGGGGCACATGCGTAGTAGCATGCAGATCTTCGTGAAAACCAGAAGGCGAAGTTCCCAGCAAGACTCTTGCCGGGGACGATTGCGAGGCCACGGCAAGGCTCGCGCACGACAAGGCTCCGCTGCCCTGCCACCATCCCGGCACGGCAATTAGCCAGCCAACCAGGCAAGCACCTGCGTGGTGGCATGCAGATCTTCGTGAAGATCCTGCCACCGCTCCAGCGCAGCGGCTAGCCAGTCAGCTTGGCATTTGCATGCCTCGTCATCTTGCGTGCGTGTCAAGATGGGGTGAGGCGGCGACGGATGGGACGGGATCTATTTCCGTCCCCGTTAAAGTTAGAGGGCACGTAAGCAGCGCATTTAATGCACTTGTCCTAAGACGCCAGAGATAAGCACGTGCACTGTAGCACTTTACACCTCCTGTATGCCTGTATGCCACTGTGGTAGCCCCTTGGTATAAAAGGAGGCCCAAGGCGATACAGGGAGGGACTTTTGGACTTTTCGGCCCAGTTTGCATGCGTAGCAGCTAGCCGAAGCTCAAGAACACTAAATATACACTCAAAGCAGGACTAGGGTTTTGCGCTTCTCAGCGGCCTAAACCTGGGTAAAAATCCCTCGTGTTGATCGTTAGATCTGCTCTTCGTGCACCCCTCCTCCCTGCCAAACCGTAGAAGGGATCCACGTGATCCCATAGGTGTCGTTTCCCCGACAATGATGTTGGAGGTTGTGTGGAGAAGGCAAAAAAAAGAGAAAGTTTCACATTGACAAGGCTAATCAACGGGCTATGGAGATGCCCATCAATTGATGTCAATGCAAGGAGTAGGGATGGCCATGCAACGGATGCACTAGAGCTATAAGTGTATGAAAGCTCAAAAGAAAACTAAGTGGGTGTGCATCCAAATTGCTTGCTCATGAAGAACTAGGGCATTTGAGGAAGCCTATCATTGGAATATACAAGCCAAGTTCTATAATGAAAAATTCCTACTAGTAATATATGAAAGTGACAAAATAGGATACTCTCTATCATGAAGAACATGGTGCTACTTTGAAGCACAAGTGTGGAAAAGGATAGTAACATTGTCCCTTCTCTCTTTTTCTCTCATTTTTTCATTTTTTTGGCTCTTTGGCCTTTTTTATTTTGGGCTCTTTGGCCTCTTTTTTATTTTTAAGTCCGGAGTCTCATCCTGACTTGTGGGGGAATCATAGTCTCCATCATCCTTTCCTCACATGGGACAATGCTCTAATAATGATGATCATCACACTTTTATTTACTTTAAACTCAAGAATTACAAGTCGATACTAGAACAAAAATATGACTCTATATGAATGCCTCCGGCGGTGTACCAGGATGTGCAATGATCTAGCGTGACATGTATAAAAAATATAAACAGTGACCAAGCCACAAATACTATGTCAACTATATGATCATGCAAAGCAATATGACAATGATGATATGTATCATAATAAAACGGAACGGAGGAAGTTACATGGCAATATATCTCGGAATGACTATGGAAATGCCATAATAGGTAGGTATGGTGGCTGTTTTTAGGAAGATATAAGGAGGTTTATGTGTGAAAGAGTGTATCATATCACGGGGTTTGGATGCACCGGCGAAGTTTGCACCACAACTCAAGGTGAGTAAGGGCAATGCACGGTACCGAAGAGGCTAGCAAAATGCGGAAGGGTGCGAGTGCGTATAATCCATAGACTCAACGTTAGTCATAAAGATCTCACATACTTATTGCAGAAGTTTATTAGCCCTCGAAGCAAAGTACTACTACACATGCTCCTAAGGGGATAGATTGGTAGGAAAAGACCATCGCTCGTCCCCGACCGCCACTCATAAGGAAGACAATAAAAAATAAATCATGCTCCCATTTCATCGCATAACAAGAGACCATACGTGCATGCTTCAGGAATCACAAACCTTAACACAAATATTCTTACTAAACCACAATTACTTACTAGCATGGCTCTAATATCACCATCTTTATATCTCAAAACAAATGCAAGGAATCAAACTTCTCATATATTCAATGATCTTCATGAAAGTTTTTATTATATCCCTCTGGAATATTCATCATATTAGGACTAAATTCATGACCTAAGCAAATTGCCATACTATTTATAAGACTCTCAAAACAATATAAGTGAAGCATCAGAATTCATCAATTTCTTCAAAATATAACCACCGCCGTGCTCTAAAAGATATAAGTGAATCACTAGAGCAACTACCTAGCTCAAAAAATATAAGTGAAGCACATAGAGTATTCTAATAAATTCATGATTAATGTGTGTCCCTCTCAAAAGGTGTGTACAGCAAGGATGATTGTGGAAAATTAAAAAGAAAATAAAGCAAAGACTCATATAATACAAGATACTCCAAGCAAAAGACATATCATGTGGTGAATAAAAATATAGCCGCAAGTAATTTACCGATAGATTAAAGACAAACGAGGGGATGCCATCCGGGGCATCCCCAAGCTTAGATGCTTGGTTGTCCTTGAATATTACCTTGGGGTACCTTGGGCATCCCCAAGCTTAGGCTCTTGCCACTCCTTATTCCGTAGTCCATGAAAACTTTACGCAAAACTTGAAAACTTCACAACACAAAACTCAACAGAAAACTCATGAGATCCGTTAGTATAATAAAAAAAATCTCCACTTGAAAACTTCCAATTTTATATTTGAATTATATATACTGTATTCTAACTTCACCATGGCTCATATCCCCTGATACTACCCATAGATCCATCAAAATAAGCGAACAACACAATGATAGCAGAATCTGTCAAAAACTGAATAGTCTATAAAGACCCGAATTAAAATCATACTTCTGCAACTCCAAAAATTCTGAAAAAATAGGAAAATGTAGACAATCTGTATATCAATCTTGCTTAAACAATTCAGGATTTTTCCTCGTTCCAGAAATTTTAACAATTCTTCTACTGGATGCAAATGTTTATGTTTTTTCTCAGAATCAAATCAACGATCTTCCAAATCATACCAAAGGTCTTACTTGCCACAAACACCAATTAAAACATTAAAACACAATCTTAACAAAAGTATAATTGCATATTTATTGAAAAACAGAAGCAAAAACAAAAAACATAAAATAAAATTGGGTTGCCTCCCAACAAGCGCTATTCTTTTACGCCCCCAACTAGGCATATTGCATTGATCTAGGTATTGTCATCTTTGGTATTCAATCCATAAGTGGGCCTCATAATAGATTCATATGACAACTTAATTTTCTTTCTTGTAAAGTGTTCCATGCCCTTCCTTAATGGAAATTGAAATCTAATGTTTCTTTCTTTCATATCAATAATTGCACCAATCGTTGTAAGGAAAGGCCTACCAAGAATAATGGGGCATGTAGGATTGTAATCTATATCAAGCACAATAAAATCTATGGGCACATAATTCCTATTTGCAATAATAAGAACATCATTAATTCTTTCCATAGGTTTCTTAATAGTGGAATCCGCTAAGTGCAAATTTAAAGAACAATCATCAAGTTCATGGAAACCTAGCAAATCACATAAAGTTCTTGGAATAGTGCAAACGGTAGCACCCAAATCACACAAGGCATTGCGCTCATAATCTTTAATCTTGATCTTAATAGTAGGTTCCCATTCATCATAAAGCTTTCTAGGGATTGAAACTCCAACTCAAGTTTTTCTTCAAAAGATTTCATCATAGCATCAACGATATGTTTAGTAAAAGCTTTATTTTGATTATACACATGAGGTGAATTGAGCATAGATTGTAACAAGGAAATACAATCAATCAAAGAACAATCATAATTAAAATCCTTAAAATCCAAAAGAGTGGTCTCATCACTAGTTACAGTTTTGACCTTGCCAAACCCACTTTTAGCAATTTTTTCATTAAGATCTTCACCCTCCAAATTATTGGGACGTCTTCTAGCTAAAGTTGACTCATCTCTAGTCCCTTATTTATCAAGTTTTATATTAGCAAACAATGATTCAATAGGAGTCACACCAATCACTTTAAGATCATCATGATTATCGCAAAAACTAGAAGAACATACTTTTTCTAGCCATTCTCTCTTAGATCGCATCCTAGCGATTCTCTATCTACTTTCATTAATAGAAATTTGAATATATTTCAGAGACTCATTAATATCGAGATTGGGTGGCATAGATATTATCTTAAAGGAATCAATCTCATGAGAAATTCTATCAACGTTTCTAGCCAAATCGTCAATCTTGAGCAATTTTTCTTCTACCATAGTGTAACATCCCCAGCATCATACAACAGTAATCCCTTATGATCAGTGCCAAGTCATCTTGATTTACAACGCTTAATCATATTGGATTAATATCTCATTTCAAATTCCTTCTCTGAATTCTATTCAAATTCAAAGTGTAATTTCAAGTTGCTCAAAAGTTGCTGGAAAAATGTTCATTATTCAGCAAATATTCCAAAACAATTGTTGTTAAGGAAAACAACGTCACCATCACCCAAAAGTTGGGTTAGGACAATTAAACAGTGCCAAAACAGCACTTTCAATACCATATTCATTTTTGAAAAAATCCAAATGAATTCCAAAATTGTCCAAACTTTTTGTGGCAGTGCAAAATATTCCATTGTATTTATGTGGCCAAGTTCCACATTTTTACAAAATCATTTGGCAGGCCAAAATAATGCAAAACTCTCTCTGAAAAAGAAAAAATAGAAAACAAAACGGGGAAAAAGAGAAATGCTACTGTGGACTGGGCCTAAGTGCACAGTGCGGCCCAGCCCACAGCGCTCGCCTCCCACCTTCTATCTCCCTCGCCGTGTCGCCGCGCCCGTGGCCGCACCGGCGCGCACCGGCCGAACGGTAACACGTCGACGTCCACCGACAGCCGAGGGGATAAGGCCGCCTCATCGGCCTCTCCCCTCCATCCTCATCCATTTCCTCCTCCTCTCCATCGCTCTCCTCCCTCTCTTCCTCCTTCAGATCCGCCATGCCCGACCACGCTCGCCGCCATGCCTCGCCGCTGCTGTGGCCATCGTCGACTCCTCGCCTCGCCAAGTTGCCGTAGGAGTTCGCCGTCCTCCTCCTCATCGTCTGGTGCTGCCAGGTGGAGAAGGAGAGCCCTGCTTCGCCCGGATCGAGCCGCCCCTCTTCGCATCGGTCTCCGGCGATCTCTGGCGTCCCCAGCTTCCCTGCAGCTCCTAAGCTGTCGACGGCCACCGTGCGCCTCACCGTGAGCATCCACCTCTTTCCTCTCCCCCCTGGCCGCCCATTTTCTTCGCCATAGCTAGCCGTCACCGTTGCCGCACTCCGGCGTCCGCTGTTAAGCTCGCCACCGGTGCTGCGGTTGTTGTCGTGTCCACCTGGGCCTACCAACATGCTCAGGGCACTCCCGTAGGGCGGCCAGTGCCCTCCGTTTGCTCGCGCTCGCCCCGTAACTAGGTTTCCGTCGTTGTCCGAACTCCGGCCGCCGCGGGAATGGTCGCCGCCGTGGCCTCCATCCGTCTCTGGCTGCGCAACCACTACGGTTGGACGCGACATCATCTCCCCGATCCAACGCGCCCAACCGCGTTCGAAATGGTGCCCCATAGTGATTTTCTGCCGCTGACCGAGCCCTCCGCCGTGTTTGGAGCTCGCTGGAGCAGCTCCGGCGTCGGCGCTGACCTGGCAAGGGCGTGGGGTCCGCCCAGAGACGTTGATAGTGGGCCTCCGACACCGTTTGACCGTGTTGACTCCGGTCAACGCGCGTGCACTGTTCACCTCTGTCACTGACGAGTGGACCCAAGCGACTAATTACTGTTAATAGATAATTAGATTAAATTTGCCAATTAGTTACAGACACTGACAGGCTGGGCGCACTGAAAGATTAGGTTAATTAGCTAAACTAACCCACTGTTAGTCTAGACAGAGACAGACCACTGGGTCCCACTGGACCCAGTTGACTAGTCAAACCCCCAGCTAGCTGCTGACACAGTGATTACCTCATGCTGACGTCATAATTCATTTTAGACAATTTCTGTTAATTTGAATAATTCCGGAAAATGTTTAAAACTTTAGAAAATCATAGAAATTAAACCGTAGCTCTGATCGAAAAACTTTTTATATGAAAGTTGCTCAGAACGACGAGACGAATCCAACCGTGCCATCTGTTTCCGTGTTGGGACCCTCTATGGAGGTGACCCCACAACTTTTAGCCTGTTTCCGGTAGATGAATAGTGCATACATGCCGGTTAATAAATCCAACTTAAATCCTAAAATAACTAAAATGATTTAGACATGTCTTTAGGCAACCCTGCACTGCACCTTAGCATGGCATGCTCTGTGTTGCATATGTTTGCTGTGTATTTATCTGTTTCCTTCCCCTCTTCTCTCTCGGTAGACCCCGACACCGACGTAGTGCCCGAGGCCGACGCAGCTCCGGAGATCGACTACACTGATGACGACCCTTCTCTTGCCGCAGAGCTTCCAGGCAAGCACCCCCCCTTGAGCATGCCTATATCGCCTATTCTCCCACTCTTATGCTTGCATTAGAAATTGCTGCTGCTAGTGTTTAACCTATTTCTGATGCATAGCCTGTTTTTGTAACTGCTATTGATACCTACCTGTTTATCCTAAACTGCTTAGTATAGGCTGGATGGAGACCCACCAGAGACCGCACTTTGACCCAGTTGCCCCCGCTGGATTATCAGATGACTCGATCAATGTGATCGACAACCAGGCCCCGGCACCGCACATCACCCCCTAGTTGTACGATACTGCAGCGTTACTATCGAGTGCCGAGGGTGATACCTCGTTTAGCACTTCTGATGTTAACTCTGTAGAGTAGCTATTCGGTCGTGGTCATCGAGGGTGATTCCTCCTTCACCACTCCCGATAACGACGCTTTCGTGCAACACCTCAAGTGTGAACCCATCGAGGGTGATTCCTCCGAGTTCACCTTGACAGTTACATCGAGTAGGAATCCATCGAGGGTGATTCCTTGGTTTTCTCCCTGGTGTTTGGACACACGGTTACTTTGACTTAACACAGAACCATGATGACATCGGGTCGGCCCTGAGGGGTACCCGCGAGTGATGGGAAGTCGGGTTGACCTGGAGGGTACCCGAGAGATAATTACGAGGCGTGGCCGGGCATTCTGAGCCCTTGCCGCAAGTCCTCGAGATGGGGTGACGGGGTCACATCGATCCTGAGTCTTTGCTCGTTACCGCACTACCAAAACACTAACGATTTGGATATTTGATCTGAGTGGGCCTTTGGCCCGATAGCACTAAACATCACGCGGGAATAAATATGGGCACTCTGCGTCGTATGCATCAGCCGAAAGCTTTGTCAGACGTCCAGTTCAGCATTGCGGCACGGCCTGGTCGGCGCCCCAGTGGAGGTGGCCAGGATCGCCCTGCACGCAACGACCCGGAGTGCACACGGCGATGGCCCAAGACCCCTGAGCGCTTAGGATGTAGACCGGCGGGGACCTCTCTGCTGAGCTCTAGGTAGGGCTGCGGCGTGTCGTTTGGCCGAGGCCGGGCATGACCCAGAAAAGTGTGTCTGGCCGGAGTTAAGCGAGTGTGGTGGTTAAGTTGGTGCACCCCTGCAGGGAAGAACTAATCTATGCATAGCTGGATCCTCGATAACGGACGCTCGGAGTTGTATCCCGATCGATACAATTAGAACTGGATACTTGTGATGAGAAATGGATAGTCTGGCTCTGGGATTGCTTTCTCACAGGGAGTCGAGGAAGGATCTCTGGGCGAGGTGGATAACACTACTACTACTATATATGGTGCTGCTCTACACTCTTCTAATGTTGCAAGACCGCTGAAGATGCTAATCTTCAATAGGACTAGGCCTTCTTTCTATTCTGGCATTTCTGCAGCCCAGTCCACACATACAACCTTTCTTTGATAATGTTGCATATGTAGTGTAGATCCTTGCTTGCTGAGTACTTCGGATGAGTACTCACGGTTGCTTTGCTTCCTCTTTTTCCCCATATCCGTTTGATGCAACCAGATGACGGAGCCCCTGAGACAGCTGCCCCCGCCGACGACCACTACTACTACCACGAGGATGGCTACTACTACGAGTTGGCCAACAACCAGGAGTAGGTTCGGAGGGTCCCAGGCAGGAGGCCTGCGCCTTTTTGATCGTAGCCTTTGTTTTGCCACGCCTTCTTAAAGGCTTTTCTGTCTTTCTTTTATGTCTGTACTTAGATATCTGATGCTTCCGCTGATGCTTGTATGCGAGCTTATGTATTCGAGCCCTCGAGGCCCCTGGCTTGTAATATAAAGCTTGTATTATTTTAATTTGTGTCTAGAGTTGTGTTGTGATATCTTCAAGTGAGCCCTTAGGCTTGATCGTGTGCATTTGCGTGTATGATTAGTGCACGATTGAGCCGGGGCGTCACACATAGCATTGAAAATCTTTTGGGAGTTAATAATTTTTTTAGTATTATTATCAATATAATAGGGTATCTTATTATAATTTCCAAAAGAATTGTTGTAGAAAGTACCATAATTATTACAGGAATTACGAGGAAAAGGCCTAGGAATAAAATTGCCTCTATACGCGTTATTACCAAAAATGTTCCTACCAACAAAATTCACATCCATAGATTCATTATTATTCTCAATTAAAGTAGAGAAAGGCGTATCATTAGGATTAATAGGGGCATTCTTGCTAGCAATCAATTTCATAAGTTCATCCATCTTTCCACTCAAAGTATTAATTTCTTCAATAGCATGCACTTTTTTACTAGTAGAATATCTTTCGGTTTGCCATTGATAGTAATTTGCCATAATATTATCTAAGAGCATAGTAGCTTCTCCTAATGTGATTTCCATAAAAGTACCACCCGCAGCGGAATCTAAAAGATTTCTAGATGCAAAATTCAATCCAGCATAAAAAATTTGTATGATCATTCATAAACTTAAACCATGAGTAGGGCAATTTATTATCATGAATTTCATCCACTCCCATGATTGTGCAACATGTTCATGATCAAGTTGCTTAAATTCATTATATCATTCCTAAGGGAGATGATCTTAGCGGGAGGAAAATACTTGGAAATAAAAGCATCCTTACACTTATTCCATGAATCAATACTATTTTTAGGCAAAGATGAAAACCAAGTTTTAGCACGATCTCGTAGTGAGAACAGAAATAGGTTCAATTTAACAATATCATTATCCACATCTTTTTTCTTTTGCATATCACACAATTCAACGAAAGTATTAAGATGGGATGCAGCATCTTCATTAGGACTACCAGAAATTTTTTCTTTCATAACAAGATTCAACAAAGCGTCATTAATTTCCTAAGATTTCGCACTAGTGGTGGGAGCAATCGGAGTACTAATAAAATCATTATTATTAGTGTTGGAAAAATCACACAACTTAGTATTTTCTTGAGACATCGTGACAAAGCAAGCAATCTAGCACACAAGCAAACAAAAAGCAAACGAAAAGACGAACGAAAAGAAGGCAAATAAAAAGGAACATATTTTTGTGTTTTTCTGAAAACGTTTTAGAAGTGGGGGAGAGGAAAACAAGAGGCAAATGGCGAATAATGTAAATGCAAGAGATGAGAGTTTATGATGGGTACTTGGTTGGCTTGATGCAGATCCTCCCCGGCAACGGCGCCAAAAATTCTTCCTGCTACTTCTTGAGCTTGCGTTGGTTTTTCCCTTGAAGAGGAAAGGATGATGCAGCAAAGTAGAGATAAGTATTTCCCTCAGTTTGAGAACCAAGGTATCAATCTAGTAGGTGGAACACTCAAGTCACCAATCATTGCACCTACACAAACAAACAAATACTTGCACCCAATGCGATAAAGGGGTTGTCAATCCCTTCACGGTTACTTGCAACGATGAGATCTGATAGAGATAGGTATAAAAGATAAATAAATGTGCAAAATAAATTGCAGCAAGGTATTTTTGGGTTTTTGTTTTTGTAGATCTGAAAATAATATGATAAAGATAGACCCGGGGGCCATAGTTTTCACTAGAGGCTTCTCTCTTGAAAGAATGCATACGATGGGTAAACAAATTACTGTTGAGCAATTGATAGAAAAGCTCAAAGTTATGACGATATCTAAGGTAATGATCATGAATATAGGCATCATGTCCGTGACAAGTAGATCGACTCCTGCCTGCATCTACTACTATTACTCCACACATCGATCGCTATCCAGCATGCATCTAGTGTATTAAGTTAACAAGAATGGAGTAACGCCTTAAGCAAGATGACATGATGTAGAGGGATAAATCTAATCAATATGAAAAAACCCCACCTTTTTTATCCTTAATGGCAATAATACAAATACATGTCATGTCCCCTTCTGTCACTGGGAATAAGCACCGCAAGATTGAACCCATTACAAAGTACCTCTCCCATGGCAAGAAAAATCAATCTTGTTGGCCAAACCAAATCAGTAGATCGGAGAGAAATACAAAGTTATCTTAATCATGCATAAAAGAGTTCAGAGAAGACTCAAATAATATTCATAGATAATCTGATCATAAATCCACAATTCATCAAATCTCAACAAACGCACCACAAAAGAAGATTACATCTAATAGATCTCCAATAACTTCGAGGAGAACATTATATTGAAGATCAGAGAGAGAGAGAACAAGCCATCTAGCTACTAGCTATGGACCTGTAGGTCTGTGGTAAACTACTCACACATCATCGGAATGGCAGCAATGTTGATGTAAAGGCCCTCCGTGATCGAATCTCCCTCTGGAGGAGTACCGAAACAGGTCTCCAGATGGGATCTCACGAGGACAGAAACTTGCGGCGGCGGAAAAGTTTTTTTGGTGAGCCCTCTGGTATATGGGGAATATTTGGGTATTTATAGAACAAAGATTAGGGTTAGAGGAGCATCAGGGGGCCCACAAAGCCTCGGGGGCGCGCCCTCCGAGCTTTTCGCCAACTGGAGGCCCCCTCTGACCTCCTCCTGAAGGTTCCTGGGTGTCTTCTGGTCCAAGAAAAATCCTCAAAAAATTTCGTTCCGTTTGGTATTGATTTTCTGTAAAAGATAAAACAAAAGGAAAAAATAGCAACTGGCACTGGGCACTAGGTTAATAGGTTAGTCCCAAAAAATGATATAAAATAGCATAATAATGCATACAAAACATCCAAGATGGATAATATAATAGCATGGAACAATAAAAAATTATAGATACGTTGGAGACGTATCATACATCGATCTGGATATCACAAATCCTTTGTATTTAAGCGTTGGCTTGTTCAGATGTTTCAATAATCCGATGCCTTTGCATTCTTTCTTCTTCTGGTTGAGTACCGATACTCACATTAGATCCTTTGTGGACCGCCAAATCGTTTCTTGGATTAATATCCGATAGTGTCCTTCATATTCAATAACCTTGTGAGTCTTTCCTCTGATACATAATGCCTTTGGTAAATTGTATCTTCTGCTCTGTCAACCATGCTCTGCTTTTGAGCTAGTGTTATTTACTTCAGAAGTTTGGGGTATATGTTCCTAAGATGCCCCGATGGGTTGAACCTATGCCTTCCCTAAACCGTATGAACCCGAAAGTTTTCACGAGTCATACTCTTCTGTTGTTTCGCCAGATAAAATTTCAACACTACAACTTCATCAAAAGCGAGAAGTAAATGAAAGGTTATGCATTGAAGAAGTGGGTGTCGACCTTGAACTTTGTGTTCATGCCAATGGAAGCAATGTAGATCTTATCATGGAAGCTTCTCGTGACCATAATTATTTCCTTGGTATAATTTGATCTTGTATCTGTGATTTTGTCCTTTGCAATCGTGGTTCTGACCATGTTGTTCTACTTTGATTTCATTCTCAGGCAGGTTAAAGTGCTTGTCTTCCATAGATCAATACACTAGTCTAACCTCTATTCTGATCTACCTTTGAGTTTTACCCTCTGGTATCTCGAGAATATCACAGAACTACATAACTTCTTATGAGTTCTTCATCAACTATTATTTCTCGCCGATTCCAATTTTCCTAGGTTCTGAGTTGTTAGTCATTCGAGGACACCGATAACTAAATCGAGTCTGCACTGTGATTCTACAACTCTTAGTAATCTTCATTACTTACGAGTTTGTACTCGATCATGTCATTCCCAGTCGATTGACTACATCATCATCGTCATGCTAAATCTTGACCGTGCTACCTATGTCCTTCATTCCCGAAACACAATCCCGACAGTGCGCTAAGCTAAATCGAGCTTTCAACATCATATTGATTGTAAAAGGGAATTCCGATTCTGAGCTTGCAATCTTATTTGTGGTTCCGATAACCTTTCGCTTCATTAATTCTTTTGCTTGATGTCGTCAATGATCGATTACATCCTCTTGAAACCTCTAGACAACTATGTCGTGATCATCATCAACATTCTAAGCTCTTCCAGGATATCAATCGATTTCATAATGAGAAATACCATCCTTGCCCCTCGATGAATTGTGTTTTCATCGACAACATTATTACCTTACCTCCAACACAAACTTATCCATGTTTTGAGTTGTACCTTGAGTTCCTTGCTATCCAAATTATGTTATGTTCTATCTTTGAGTATTACCATCTTTTATGTCAAGAATGTTGTGAGAATTTCACCACCTCTTAAGAATTCTTGATACAAGTGATACTTCTCGCCATCTCTGATTCATAACTTGGTCCTCGTGTTGTATCTAACTGGAATACCGACAATTGAACTATGATGTGTGAATTCAAAACTTCTAGCAACCCTATTGCTTTGAAGTGAATGGTTAACAGTTTCATTCTAAGTATTTTGGTTATTGAATCACCATTCTAACATTGATCATGCTGCTTGGTCCATATTTCCAGGTGCACTTTCACTCAATGTTTAATTGTGGATGTTCTCCTCGAACATACTTCATTATATACTTGGTGTGTCCAATGCTATCACCTTGTTCACTTAATTGTGAAATCATGTTTATGGAAATCTCGATGAATTGTTGTTGAGCCCAACGGCCACATCCTCATCTTTTCCTTACTGAAATTGTATGACTTATTTTATAAGTTGTTTTCGATGGATCCTTTGTGTATCCAAAGTCTGACCTTTACCTGATGACCATGCCAATGCTATCCTGGAGCATGACTGTGGTACTCAAACATCAACAAGAACATTGGAAGCATAATGCTAAATGTTTCTTGGTCAATTATCCAAACACCGTTGTATGGGTAAACCTCATAAATTCCTTGCCCCTTTGTATAAATGGTTACATACTTGGAGCCCTATCATGTGTATCATGCTCGGCCATTCATTGGGAAAGTTATACACCTAATACTTGTGTATAAACGCAGTTTCCTTTCCATTGGTCTAATTATTCTAATAATCACATTTGCCTCTCCACTGTTTTTTAACCTTCCTTGTGATTTATATGATCTAAGCAGTAATAATTCCCTGCTTATGTAAACACCTCAGTGTACAACTCTGTCAGTAAGATCCTATTACTATTGTTGATGACATTTCGGTAACCACTGGTGGACGAGAACTTTGCCTATTGGTCGGCCTCGTTCCTGCGAGGAGGAAAATGGTTCCCTTCGTCCCTCACCCTTGGTAGCAACGTTGTTGCCAACAAAACTGACAGGCTATCCTCTGACCTGCCTTGCTATCCTGGCCGTGCAAGATGTTAGCGCCCTTCCTACTTTTAACCCACATGGTGGGCCCATAACCCACAAATCCACATGATCGAAACCTGAAGCTCCTGTACACCCCTGTTTTCAAAGTTATTCCTCACGCTTGGCTTTGTGTGTAGATCACGAGCCACCTTCCTAGAGTTGATCTACTCTAGCATCAAACGCAATATTTATTTTCATTGCTCACAACCCCATTTCACCTTCTGATTAGGCATCGAACGATGGCCTGCCCCTTCGAAACTTCTCATGGTACCTTCTTACTTTGCTCTCGATATTTTCTTAAGTTTCAATTCGAGAGTTACTTTTCGTCACCTTTCCTGATGTTATCTACCAGATAAACAACCTTGTAGAGGTCCAATCTTCCGAAGCTACCCCTTATCCTTTTCGTAAGTACGATGGAATTCCCAAAGAAAGGATGACGACTTCATCATGATGACTTGAAGCAGAGAAATGAAGACATCAATGTAATGGATTGACCTCTTCGAGAAGAGCAACCAAGACCGAGAAGATCCGTTAGGATTTCATAACCAGAACTTTCCCCTTACTCCACCTCTTAAATCTCGGGACAAGATTTCTTGTAGTGGAGGAGATTTGTAACACCCCTAGTGTCATGCTACAATGACCTCACAGTAATGGTGCCATGTCATCTAGTTTAACTAACGCAAATTGCCACTTGATAAAAATCTAAGCCTATTTCAAATTTAAAATAAAGCCAAATAATTATTTCTTCAAACAGTAAAAATAAAATGTTCACAATATTCTATAAATTCCCCTGATCTTTGTCATGTTGATCCCAACATTATTTGACCCACCAATTTATCCCTAGGAATTTATAAAATGGTCCAACAACAAATATTTTGGCCTTTTCAAATAAAGAAATGTTTTAACTTGTCAAAATAAATTGAAATTGTCTGTGCAACCCCAAAATATTGCATCTTATTTATGTGCAAAATTTCATGTTTGACAAAAATCAAATGATAGCGAAGGAAATAGAAATCAGTGGCTAAAACTAAAAACAGAAAAGAAAAGTTTTAAAATAAAAGAAAATGCACTATGCACTTACCAGGCCCAACACATACAGTGCCAGGCCTAGCCCACCGCACCGGTCGTCGTCTTCTTCATCGCCGTGGCAGCATCGTGCGCGCCCGCGGCCGATGCCGCCGACGGATCAATGCCACCGAGGCGCTACAAGGCGCCAGAGGGGGGTAAAAACGACGCCCGCGCCCCTACGAACCCTAGCCCCCTCAGATCCCCCTCTCGCCTCTCCCCTCACCTCTCCGCCGCTCCCGAACGCCATCCTCACCGCACCATCGTTGTCGTCATGGCCAAGGACGTCCCCGGGCGACGCTAGGATGTCCAGCAGCTCCGCCGGCTCGACTTCACCACCAGCGCCACAAGTACGACTCCAGGGAGCCCCGACGACGCCGCCCGTGCCCGTTCCACTCACCGGAATCTGTCTTGGTCGTCGGCTCGATTCGCTCGTCTCCGACCGCCTCCGGCCTCCCCGAGCCCTCCTCTGCATTCGTTGTGAGCTTCGCGTCACTATCCCTCTCTGCCCTGCTCATTCTGGTGCCGTAGCTGCTGACGCCATAAGAGCCGAAGCTCATCGTCACCAGCAATGGCGCCGCCACGGCCACCACCCCTGCAGCTCGCATCTGGGCTCACTCGTGCTCAACGCCCACGCGGGGACCCAACACCGACTCTCGTTCGCCTTGTGATGCCCCGCATCGCTGTTCACCATCTCGCCCGAGCTCCGACGCCGCTCCGCTCATCGCCGGCAGCATGACTGGCCACCCTAGCCCAAACCATTGCCACCGAACATCGCGACGCACCGTGGGCGTTCGAATGCGCCCATGCGCGCATCCACCCAGGCCCTGTGGCCAAATTCCGACGGGCACCTGAGGGCTCCACTACGTTTCGACGACACCGGTGGCTAGACGCCGGTGATCTAACGTGGCCACCGTTAGCCCGGGGCTAATTATGCCGTGTGCCACTAACGACCGGGGCCCACCCTTCTACTTAACTATGGTTATTATTAACCACTAACTAGTTCAACTAATACGCCACTGACAACTGGGTCCTACACCCCTAATCAACCAAAAGATTAAGTTTAGCCATGTAATTAAGATGTGTCACTGATGGGTGGGGCCCCTCCACTGTTTTAGTGGATAGGACTGACCTAGTCAGCCTGCTGACTTAGCAGGGGGCTCACCAGTCAGCCTCTGCTGACTGGGTTGTTGTCCCAGTCAAAAGGGCCCCACTGTCAGCCCCTGTTGCAATGGCTGGGTACACTTTTGAGTGTATCTAGCATTTAGCCCTTTATTTTTCAAATTTATTTCAATTACAGAAATTGTTTAAATCTTTGAAAATTAATAGAAAATAAACCGTAACGCGGACACTCATCAGTCACATGCCTCTAACATGACGAACATGGGTCCTTCCCCTCCGATTCATCTGTCCAAAAACTGCCAAACACCGGGAAAATATTCCTGGATATTTTCCCGCTCCGTCTATAATGCGTAGCAATGCATTAGGTCACCCCTAACACCACATATCGCTATGTCATGCTTTGTAATGCATTTGTTTGCTTTATATTTATTGTTTTCCCCCTCTTCTCTCCGGTAGACGCCGAGACTAAAGTTGATGTCGTGTACGACCACGCCTCTGACGTCCATCCCCTTGTAGCAGAGCTTCCAGGCAAGCAAAACCCCCTTGACCATTCCTATATCGCCCATTCCATTCTCTCTCATGCTTGCATTAGAATTTGCTACTGTATTTGATTGCTCCTATTCTGATGCATAGCCTGATTTTGTAACCTGCTATTGTTACCTACCTGCTTATCCTATATGCTTAGTATAGGTTGGTTAGTGATCCACGAGTGACCCCTCACCTTGTCCCTGTTGCCCCCACTTTATGACCGATGACTCGATCAACGTGATCGATGTCCTGAGCCCGACACATCACCTCACACCCCCTTAGTTGTATGACTCTGCAGAGTTACTATCGAGTGCCGAGGATGATACCTCGTATATCACTTCTAATGAGATCTATGTAGTGTAGTTAATCATTCGTGGACTACGGAGGGTGATTCCTCCTTCACCACTCCCGATAACGACTTTGTCGTGCAACACATCAAGAGTGAACCCTCGAGGTTGATTCCTCCTTAGTCCATCTTGACGGTTACATCAAGTGGAATCCATCAAGGGTGATTCCTCGGATCCCCCCTTGGTGTTGTGGACACACGGTTACTTTGACTTACCCCCAGAACCATGTTGAAGTCGGGTCGGCCCTGAGGGGTACCTGTGAGAGTTACTGAAGTTGGGTCAGCCCCGAGGGGTACCCGCGAGTGATGTGGAGTCGGGTTGACCTAGAGGGTACCCGCGAGATAACTACGCGGCACGGCCGGGCATTCTTAGCCCTTGCAGTAAGTCCGTGAGACGGGGTGACGGGACCACATAGCATGGATCATTGATCATTACCGTGCGCTCCCAAGACACTAACGGTTTGGATATGTGATTCAAGTAGGCCTCTGGCCTTTTTGCATAGACCACCATGCGGGAATAAGTATGGGCACTTGGCGTCGTATGATTCTTCCGAAAGCTCACTAACGTCAGCGACTGAGCGACGCGTGCCCGGTTGGACAGGAACCACATGGGCTTGTATTAATGGGGCAGGTCTGCTCTTGGCCGCGTACACAACGTGTAGGAGTGCAAAGGGCGATGGGCCCAAGACCCCTGCGCGCTTAGGATGTAGACCGGCGTGCTAGCCTCTCTGTTGAGCCTAGGTAGGACTACGACGTGTCAATCAGCCGAGGATGGGTATGATCTGATGGTGTGTCTGGCCGGAGTTGATCAAGCGTGTTGGGTAAGTTGGTGCACCCCTGCAGGGAAGTATATCTATTCGAATAGCCATGTCCACGGTAACGGACGCTCAGAGTTGTATCCCGATCGATACAACCAGACCTGGATACTAGAGATGTGAAATGGATATGATGGCTCCAGGATTGCTTTCTCGCAGGGAGTCGATAAAGGATCTCTGGGCATTGATACTACAACATACTTATGACTTATGTTATGTTACTCTTATTTCTTCTGATGCTGCAAGATGCTTGAAGATGCTAGTTTTCGATAGGTGAGGCCTTCTCTCTATTCTGGCATTTCTGCAGTCTAGTCCAAAGATATAGCCCCATTCCTTTGATACAGATGCATACTTAGCATAGATCTGATGTAAGTCTTGCGAGTACTTCGGATGAGTACTCACAGTTGCTTTGCTGCCTCTTTTGCCCCCATACCCGATTGTTGCAATCAGATGATGGATCCTAGGAGCCAGATGCCACCACCAATGACTACTACTACCCCGAGGGTGCCTGCTACTACGTGGAGGCCGCCGACGACCAGGAGTAGTTAGGAGGCTCCCAGACAGGAGGCCTTGCCTTTTTCATCGTTGTTGATGTTTGTGCTAGCCTTCTTAAGGCATACTTGTTTACTTATGTCTGTACTTAGATATTGTTTCTTCCGCTGACTCATTTGAATTCGAGCTTATGTATTCGAGCCCTCGAGGCCGCTGGCTTGTAATATAAAGCTTGTATGACTTTAATTTGTGTCTAGAGTTGTGTTGTGATATCTTCCCGTGAGTCTTTGATCTTGATCGAGCACATTTGCGTGTATGATTAGTGCACGGTCGAGTCAGGGGCGTCACACGCTTCATTGAGCTGCCGTCACGCCCCTACGCCGGTTCGAGGACTTCCCCATCCTTCCTTCGTCTTGGCCATCACCGAGGACCTACCTCGAGGTCCGGCAGCGGCGGTGGGGGACGTGGGTGGCCGAAATCACGGTTCAGGAGACCCACACCCGGCAGTGGCTCAGGAGCTTCCATACGGCTGAGCTAGCGGCCATGGAGTACGACCGCTGGTAGGTCCACTACCATGGCGTGGTGGCCCGGCTCAACTTCCCCTTCAGCACGGCTCTGGTCCACCTCATCCCACCGGAACCGGGGGTGGTGAGCTCGGCTATGGCGTGGGAGGACTGCAAGGCGAGGGAGCGCCTCGAGGCTGAGGCCACCGACGAGGCCTACATGCAAGAGTTCCGCAGGCAGCACCCGGAGCTCGTGAAGGCGGAGTGCATAATCTTTGCCGACGCCGGTGGCGAGGTTATCGTTATCTCCTCCTTTGACAAGGTCGAAGGCGGCGAGGACGAGGAGATAAACATCGACGATTGGAGTGTCTTCCCCGACGACGAAAATGGCAACACCGGCCTGGACCCAAATCACGGCACACCGTACCTGACGAGGAAGCATTGGCTCAACCTCACATTCGACTAAAAGTAGTTTAGTTAAGCTTAGTTTAGTTTAAATTTGTGTTTTATGTTCGGTTGTTCAAAACTATTTATGTTTATGTTTGAATGCATGCTACTTTCGGTTCAAATTGATTTAAATTTGATCAAATTGAAGTTTACTCCGTTAAGTTTAGGGCATCGGCTAAAAATGGCAAAAAATTAGTGGAGTATATATATACTCCACTAAGGGTTTTCCTCCATTAACTTATAGGGGATTGGCTAGAGATGCCCTAACTATGTGATATCCTTAGTCTTGATGTGCCATGGCCGACCTCCGCGGTATGATTCCCCGCGAAGCCGGCTCCCGCAGGCCGGTTCCTGCAGGACACTACTGAATTTTTGTGAATAGTGCTAACCCAGGATGGGAACTAGACCAGACTTTTGCCCATGGGTCGAACCAGACCAGTTCATTCGCTTGACCATTGGTCAAGATGACATGAACCGACGCGGGGCCCACTCAGGCAACGTCCTATCGGCCAGCATGACATGATCAGACGAAAACGTCTTGGTAGCCGGCACATTAACGGGGATCCCTCGATCCGCCCTTTGATACGTCTCCATCGTATCTACTTTTTCAAACACTTCTGCTTTTGTTTTGCCCTCTAATTTGCATGATTTCGATGAAACTAACCCGGACTGGCTGTTTTCAGCAGAACTGCTTTGGTTTTATTTTTGTGCAGAAATAAAAGGTGCTTGGAATTGGACGAAACTTTACAGATTTTTTTTGAAATATATAAAAACATACTAGCGCAAAGATCTACCGGAGGGGGGCCACCAGGAAGCCACAAGTGTTGGGGGCGCGGTCACCCACTCCCTCAAGGCGCGACATCGACACTTGTGGGCCCCTGGGGCGATCGTCTGATCTAATTCCAACTCCATAAGTAACGTCTTCCCAAGAAAAAATCATTGAGAAAGTCTCATTGCGTTTTATGATATGGAGCCACCGCCACCTCCTGTTCTTCATTAGAAGGCCTGATCTGGAGTCCGTTCATGGCTCCGGAGAGGGCAATTCATTGCCACCGTCATCACCAACCCTTCTCCATCAACAATCTCATGATGATCACCACCGGGAGTGCGGAATCTGTTCGTATGCTTGCTGGACAGTGATGGAGATGGATAAAATCCCTTATGTAATCGAGTTAATTTGTTAGGGCTTGATCCCTAGTATCCACTATGTTCTGAGATTAATGTTGCTATGCTTAATGCCTATCACTAGGTCCCGAGTGCCATGATTTCATATCTGAACATATTTTGCTATTGCAATTATACTAAAGTTTATGATCTTCCCTGCAAGTTATATGCATCTATTATTGTTCTGAACCGTAGACCCCAAGGTGACAATAATTGGGATACTCTTCGGGGATGAATGTAATTTGAGGAGTTCATGTATTCACTATGTGTTAATGCTTTGTTCTAGTTCTTTATTAAAAGGAGTGTCTTAATTACCCTTAGTTTTCATTAGGACCCCGCTGCCACAGAAGGGTAGGGCAAAAGATGTCATACAAGTTCTTACTGCAAGCACGTATGACTATATACGGAATACATGCCTACATATGATTGATGAATTGGAGCTATTGTGTATTGCTCTAGGTTGTGACTGTTACATATTGAATTACATCCAAATATCCATCGTTGATCCAATGCCTATGTTTTGTTCATATTGTCTTTGTTTAAGTTACTAGTACTGCTGTTGTTGTTCCAACTAATACAAAACTATTATCACTATTACTGCTACTGGTACTATTGCTACTACTATCAATCCTACTATCATATTATTGTGTTACTAATAAATTGCTGCAAGGAATTTAGTTCTCAGGTGTGGTTGAATTGAAAACTTAACTGCTAAGGCTTATAAATATTCTTTGGATCCCCTTGTGTCGAATTAATAATTTTGGGTGAAATACTACCCTCGAAGGCTGTCGCAATCCCATATACTTGTGGGTTATCAAGACATTTTTCTGTCATCGTTGCCGAGGATCATAACTCTATTTATTAAGTTTAATTGGGAATTAAATATCTAATACAATTTATATTCACTATGAAGAATATGAGAGACTCTAAGACCATGATCATGCCCTCTACTACGAGGGAAGGTAAGGAACTGCCTACTCGATCTATGCTTGATTCAACTTCTGTTTTAAGTCAGCTTTCACCATCGACAACTATTATTCAATATGATATGCCACAAGTAATTGATAATGCTTCTGCTATTGATGATACTCATGATGATGCTTCTACTTTGCCTGCTAAATCTGTGCCAATTGGTGAATTACTTGATGCTCATATTGCTAAAGCTATAGAATCTGAACTTGATGAAAATTATGAGTCACTTATATCTTTTGAGCTAGGCAGTTGCTCTAGTACTTCACTTATATCTTTTTGAGCACGGCGGTGATTATATTTTGAAGAAATATTTGCACTCTCATGCTTCACTTATATCTTTTTGAGATTTGATAATAGTAATGGTAATTTGCACAAGATGTGAATTTGGTCCCAATATGATGAATATTCAAGAAGGATATAATAAAAACTTTCATGTAGATCACTGAATATGATAAGTTTGATTCCTTGCAATAGTTTTGCGATATGAAGATGATAATATGTGAGTTATGCTAGTGAGTAATTGTGGTTTAGTAGGAATATTGGTGTTAAGGTTTGTGATTCCATATGCATGCACATAAAGTCAATAGTTATGCAATGAAATTATATCCTACTTATGGTGCATTATTTAGTGTTAGTTATGTTCAATGCAAGTTTATGACCATTTTTGTTTTTCGATTAGTCGCTTCTCAATCTATTTGCTAGCCTCCATTTGTACTAAGCGGGAATGTTTCGTGTGCATCCGACTCCTTAAACCTAAAGTGGTGCCAAATGAGTCCACCATACCTGCCTATATGCAGTATTTGCCGTCCTAAGTAAATTTGCATGTGCCAACTCTAGTCATTCAAAATAATTTTCCATTTTGTGTGCCCGTACCGCTCATGAAGCGGCAGGGGTGGCCAATATCTTTCATGCTAGGCGGGTTATTCTCACGATGAGTGTTTATTCACTTGTCATTGCATGAGAAAGTGGCAGGTAATAGGGATGCCTAGTCCCATAATGAATCAAAATAATAATAAATTCCTTGGAAAGTTGAAAGTTTGGAAGGCACCCGTGGATACGGCTAGCCACGGATTACGAAAGAATGGTGGAAAGGAAATAAACTTTATTTTCTGTTTGGGAACCGCCTATAATGTGTCTAGCATGGAAGATGCTGGGAACTCTCGGTCGTGACGCTCACAGGAAAAGCATGCCTCTCAAAATAATTTTATCTCTATTTAAGCTTTGAGCTCTGGCACATATGCAAATCTCTGATTCCCTCTGTGAAGGGCCTATCTATTTTACTTTTATTCAATTTTTATTTTTATTTTGAGTCTTCACCTTCTCTTATAAAGCACCAACTGGGAAGCACTATTGTCATACTTGTGCATTGGATGTAGTTAATATTGAGGGTGTTTCATGAATGGATCAATGATTGAGCATGATGGGCTAGGGATAACTTTCTTTAGTGTTGATATTTCGAAAGACATGATTGTTTGTTGGTATGCTTGAGTATTTATATCTTTATGTCAAACTATAGACTATTGCTTTGAATCATTCGGATCTCAATATTCATGCCACAAAAGAAAGATTACATGATGAATATGATAGGTAGCATTCCACATCAAAAATTCTGTTTTTATCATTTACCTACTCGAGGACGAGCAAGAATTAAGCTTGGGATGCTTGATACGTCTCAAACGTATCTATAATTTTTTATTGTTCCATGCTATTATAGTATCAATCTTGGATGTTTTATATGCAATTATATATCTTTTTTGGGGACTAACCTATTAACTTAGTGCCTAGTGTCAGTTGCTGTTTTTTGCTTGTTTTTGGCCTTTTAGGAAATCAATATCAAACAGAGTCCAAACGGAGAAAAAACTTTGGATTACTTTTTTCTGGACCAGAAGAGACCCTAGAAGGTTCGGGAGAAGACCAGATGAGCCACGAGGCAGCGACAAGCTTGGGAGGCGCACCCTAGGGGGGCGCCCCCAGGCTTGTGGTTCCCTCATGGCACCTCTTGACCTAATTCCGCCTCTATAAATACTCAAATATTTCCCTGACATCAGAGAGCCACCCGAAATACTTTTTTTGCTGCCGCAAGTTTCTGTTCTCGTGAGATCCCATCTGGAGGCCTTCCCCGTCACTCTGCCGGAAGGGGAATTGACCATGGAGGGGCTCTACATCAACCTTGCTGCCCTTCCGATGATGTGTGAGTAGTTTACCATAGACCTACGGGTCCATAGCTAGTAGCTAGATGGCTTATTCTCTCTCTTTGATCTTCAATACAATGTTCTCCTCGATGTTCTTGGAGATCTATTCGATGTAATCACTTTTTGCGGTGTGTTTGTTGGGATCCGATGAATTGTGAGTTTATGATCATATTATCCATGAATATTATTTGAGTCTTCTCTGAACTCTTTTATGCATGATTATTACAGCTTTGTATTTCTCTCTGATCTATTGATTTGGTTTGGCCAACTATATTGATTTTTCTTGCAATGGGAGAGGTGCTTTGTGATGGGTTCGATCTTGCAGTGCTCAATCCCAGTGACAGAAGGGGACATGAAACGTATTTGTATCATTGCCATTAAGGATAAAACGATGGGGTTTATTCATGCATGAGTTTACTTTGTCTACATCATGCCATCTTGGTTAAGGCGTTACTCTGTTCTTTATGAACTTAATACTCTAGATGCATGCTGGATAGTGGTCGATGGTGGAGTAATAGTAGTAGATGCAGGCAGGAGTCGGTCTACTTGTCTCGAATGTGATGCCTGTATACATGATCATTGCCTCGGATATCGTCATGATTATTCGCTTTTCTATCAATTGCCCACCAGTAATTTGTTTACCCACCGTATGCTATTTTCAAGAGAGAAGCCTCTAGTGAAAACTATGGTCCCAGGGTCTACTTTATCATGTATTAAAATCCCAAAAATACCTTGCTGCAATTTTATTTATGTTATTTTATTTTGTATTTTTGTGCTATCTATCTATCACTGCGAGATTTGATCCATGTAATTAACTGCTGAGGGATTGACAACCCCTTGTTCGTGTTGGGTGCAAGTATTTGTTATTTTGTGTGCACGTACTGCTAACGAGGTGTTGTGTGGTTCTCCTACTAGATTGATAGCCTTGGTTCTTAACTGAGGGAAATACTTATCTCTATTGTACTGCATCATCCTCTCCTCTTCAAGGAAATGCCAACGCAGCTCACAAGTAGGAGTGCGCTGGCGCGTCCCCACTTGAAAGACAGCTGCGCCGACCACAAGCCTGTGGCCGGCCGCCACCGATATCCTCGAGGCCACCGTCTACTCCAACAATAGCGAAGACCCTCCGCCCAACTCTTCGGGTCGCCCAGAGGCTCGAAGGCTACACCCAATGGGTGCACTGGCGTGCCCCCACTAGAAAGACAGCTGCGCCGGCCAAAGGCTCGCGGCCGGCTGCCACCGAGACCCTCGACGCCCCCATCTGCTACAACGACAATTGTGAAAACCCTCTGCCTGACTCTTCAAGTCGCCCGGAGGCTCGGAGGCTACTGTCGGGGGGATGACCGCCGGGTAGTCCCAAGACGGCGAGCCGGGCAGGGTGCCTACCAGCCCCAGCCGACTGCTTCCACCTGCGGCCGGCTGCTCTGACCAGCCAGCTACCCGAAGTCAACCGCGATATCACATCTGACCCGACACAGACAAGACGGCCATACCCTGGCCACTTTTGCTAATAAAGCATGCACTATTCATCCACCACACTTCGTAATCTATAGTGCTTGTTAGGCACCGCAGGCCCTCCCGTGTACCATGGCACTGGTCTATAAAGTGCCCCAGGGGGCTCCTCACAGATAGGATCTTGGACGCTCGTTCCCGCCTCTCTCTCAGACGATGACATCGGGGCCCCACGCCTGTTGTAGATTTACCCTTGTAGCCTAGGGGGCAGCCTATAAGACCCCTCAGGAGCCCTCCTGGTAACCCACAAGTATAGGGGATCGCAACAGTTTTCAAGGGTAGAGTATTGAACCCAAATTTATTGATTCGACACAAGGGGAGCCAAAGAATATTTGTAAGTATTAGCAGTTGAGTTGTCAATTCAACCACACCTGGAGACTAAATATCTGCAGTAGTGTGATCAGTAGCACAGTAGTATGATAGTTTGATAGCAGTAGCAATGGTAGTAACAGTAACAGTAACAGTAGTAGCAATAGTTTTGTAGCAGTTGTAACAGTAGTAACAGGAGTAGTAACTTAGCAAGAACAATATGTGAAAAGCTCGTAGGCATTGGATCGGTGATAGCGCTGGATAATATTCATCATATAACAGTCATAACCTAGAGTGACATAGAACTAGCTCCAATTCATCAATGTAATGTAGGCATGTATTCCGTAAATAGTCATAAATGCTTATGGAAAAGAACTTGCGTGACATCTTTTGTCCTACCCTCCCGTGGCAGCGGGGTCCATAAGGAAACTAAGGGATATTAAGGCCTCCTTTTAATAGAGAACCGGAACAAAGCATTAACACATAGCAAATACATGAACTCCTCAAACTACGGTAATCACCGGAAAGAATCCCAATTATTGTCACCTTGGGGTATGCGGATCATAACACGTAATATATTGGTGAAAACATAAACGTTTCAGATCTGAAATCATGGCACTCGGGCCCTAGTGACAAGCATTAAGCATAGCAAAGTCATAGCAACATGAATCTCAGAACATAGTGGATACTAGGGATCAAGCCCTAACAAAACTAACTCGATTACATGATGAATCTCATCCAACCCCTCACCGTCCAGCAAGCCTACGAAAGAATTACTCACTCCCGGTGGTGAGCATCATGAAATTGGTGGTGGAGGATGGTTGATGATGATGATGGCGGCGAATCCCCCTCTCCGGAGCCACGAACAGACTCTAGATCTGGCCTCCCAATGAAGAATAGGAGATGGCGGCGGCTCCGTATAGTGAAACGCGATAAAACTTCCTCTCCTATTTTTCCTCGAAAAATGGGAATTTATAGGTTCGAGATTAGGGTCAGTGGAGCCTCATGGACCCCACTACCCACCAGGGTGCGCTAGAGGGGGGTGGCACGCCCTGGTTCCTAGTGGGTAGCTGGGCCCCCCCTCTAGTGGGTATTGGTTCCAATATTTTTCTTGTATTAAAAAATAATTCTCCAAAAAGTTTCGTTCAATTCCGAGAACGATTATTTCTGCACAAAAACAACACCATGGTAGTTCTGCTGAAAATAGCGTCAGTCCGGGTTAGTTTCATTCAAATCATGCAAATTAGAGTCCAAAACAAGAGCAAAAGTGTTTGGAAAAGTAGATACGATGGAGACGTATCAACTCCCCCAAGCTTAACTCATTGCTTGTCCTCAAGCAATTCAGTTGACAAACTGAAAGTGACAAAGAAAAACTTGTACGAACTCTTTTGTTCTTGTGTCCATATATATGCTTAAATAATACCCAGGTTTTCAGCAAAGATCATAACTAACCATGCAAACGATAACTATTAGAAATTATATTCACTCATATCAATGGCATAATCAACTAGCGAGCAATAATAAAATATTTCAAATGCCAACACTTTGTCAAAACTGTCATGATATAATATGACAATAATGGTATCTCGCTAGCCCTTTCGGAGACCGCAAAACATAAATGCAGAGCACCTCCAAAGGTCAAGCAACGACTAAACATTGTAATTCATGGTAGAAGAGATCCAGTCATGATGCACCAAACATTAACTATAGACAATGCATGAGGATGACAATAGTGCTCTCAGGACTGGTGCTTATTTGAGAAGGTGATGACTCAATAATAAAAGTAAAATAACATAAAAGTAAATAGATAGGCCCTTCGCAGAGGGAAGCAGGGATTTGCAGAGGTGCCAGAGCTCAAAGCTTAAATCAGAGATAAATATAATTTTGGGAGGTATACCTCTCATGTCAACATTACGACCAAGAGTGTTCAATATCTTCCATGCTGAACAAATTAGCTGTAGTTCCCAAGCGGTAAAAGTAAATTTTACTCCCCCTCCACCAACAAACGCAAGCCATGGCTAGCCAAATCCTGGGGTGCCCTCCATACCAACAACAGTCTGGGGAGTTTTGTTTAATTATTTGCAATGTTGACCATGGGACTAGGCATCCTGATTACCAGCCCCTCTCGTGCAAGGACGAGTGAATAAACACTCATCATGAGAATAACCCGCTTAGCATGGAAGATACTGACCACCCCCTGTCGCTCCATGAGCGGTACGGGCACAAAAAACAGATGTTCATTTGAATTTTTAGGGGTAGCACATGCAAATTTACTTGGAACGATAGAGTAATAGCGCATATAGGTAGATATAGTGGACACATCTGGAACAATTTTGGTTTATGTATTTGGATGCACAAGTAGCATTCCCACTTAGTACAGGCGAAGGCTAGCAAATAGGTTGAGAAGCAACCAGCTAGAGAGGGAAAACGGTCGTGAACATGCGTTGTGAATAATTAACATTGAATACTAGCATGAGTAGGATATAAACACCATGAACATAAATATCGTGGAGGCTATGTTGGTTTTGAATCAACTACATGTGTGAACATGTGCCAAGTCAAGCTACTCGAAACATTCAGACGAGGGTACCGTATCATCATACTACATCACAACTATTTTAATGCATGTTGACATCTAAAATAAATCATTATCCACTCCTAGATACTTAAGCATGGCATGAGCAATTATAATCTCTAATTGTCATCATAAACATGTTTAATCATAATATGTTGAATCATGGATACTGAGTTAAACATATTTACAAAAACAAAAACAAGTTGAGTTCTTACCCACCTTTCCTTGGCTCAGTCACTTCATCATATATCGTCATTATTGCCTTTCACTTGCATGACCGAATGATATGAAAATAATAATAGTGCAAGAGTGTCATGGACTAAGCTGGAATCTGCAACATTTTATTCAAAGGAGAAGACTGAATAATATAGGCTCTTTGTTAGATCAACAATAATGCATATGAGAGCCACTTAACATTTTCATCGTGGTCTTCTCCTTAGTACGACTCAACGAAAGAAAAGAATTTCAGAGAAACACACTGAAATATTTTTGGAGTTTTTTGTTTTTCTTGAATAAAGCAAATTAACAAAGGAAAATGAGAAAAATATTTACACGGGAAAGCTCCCAACAAGTAAAAGAAGAACAAGAAATCTTTTGGGGTTTTCTTTTAATATTACAACTAATTAAACTAAAAATAAAAACCAAAAAGAAGCGAGAAATATTTTTGGGTTTTCTCAAAGTTTTTCAAACACACAAGAAGAAAGCGAGAAAATAAATATAACATGGATAATACAATGAAAGAGGATGAACACCAACGACTAAAATGAAATGTGTGAACATGAATGTAATGTCGGTGAGAAATACGTACTCCCCCAAGGTTAGGCTTTTGCCTAGCTTGGTGATCACCATCCCTGGCTTGGCTAATAGTCGAAATGATAGCTCGTGAAGGCTCTAGGTGCTACCTCCTCAGCCCGACGGGCAGCTTCAACTGCTGCTTTGTACTCACATGCCTCTCTCTCATAAATGTAATACCTTCCTTTCCCCTGGTAATCAAAGAGAGCAGGTGCAGGCAAAATAACAGGTACAATAGTTTTTTTATCGAACATCAAGTTATAATTGTAATTTGTGGCTCCATACTTAATGAACTTATGACTCTGCATCACATCAAACTCTAAATATCTAGTGGGTAAAACAGGATCATTAGGCAAAGGTGAAACTCTTAGCCTTGCAGCTAAGCGAGAGGCATAAATTCCTCCGTATAAATGGCCACTATCAGCATTACGTTGCACCTTCCATGCAATAATTGCTCCAAGATTATATCGTTTAATGCATGCTAAAGCAGTATGTATAAGGCTCAAATCTGGGGCACAGAGTGTGCTGCAATCTTGTTTACCTACGACGCCTTTGCCATTAAAGAGTGCAAAGTAACGGATGGAGGGAAATTGTATACTTTTTATTCTAGCTTATGCAACTCCCCTATCCTCACCACAACAGAGGTTGCTCAGGAACATTTCATACTCAGATTTTGGTGATTCATCTAACGAGCCCCAATATGGAATTTTGCATGCATCACAGAATTCTTCTAAGGGAATACTATAGGTTCTATCATAAAGGCAAAATGAGACTCTAGAATCACGAGAATGATACTTCAACTTTTTGGTGAATGATTCAGTAAGGTTGTAATGCTGAGTACACTTATCTACGATGAAGGGAGCGAGCTCAGTGTTCTGAACATACTGATCAAATACTTCTTTAATACCCCGCACCTATCATAAACTCATCACATGGCCATAGGCTCAATCTGGTGTCGGTATCCCGCACCGAACTTGCCCTTGATTCAACATAGGCATGTCTTATCGAGCTTTCACTCGACGATGCCTCTGAGGACCTTCACCTCGAAGAGCTCCTCCTAAAGAGGTGCATTTTATCTGCGAACAATTTCTGGAATTTTTGGGTCACCAAATGATATCAATAAAACTTCACAAGATTGATAGCAACTACTCATATGGATGTCTAGAGGCTATATCAAGCATTCAAACTACTTGGAACTCAAGGAATTCAACATGTAAGCTTATTTTCAGTAGCACCAAGAGTAGCTAATTACTCAAAATATAAACCAATAAAGCAAAAACAAATTGGAGCAATGGAGGAGTCACATACCAAGTAGCAATCCCCCAAAATAGTTTCGGAAACGGAGCTCCGAGCAAAGAGATCAAAATTCGTGGGTTTGGGAGCAAGAACACGAGAGAGAGAGAGAGTTACAGGGATTTTTTCTGGAGGTAGGTGACGAAGTGAGCTAAAGGAGTGAGTGAGGGGGTGTTTGTGGGGCCCACTACCCACCAGGGCATGCCAGGTGGGTGTGGCGCGCCCTGGTGCCTAGCGGGCACCTGGGGCACCCCTTGCAGTGTTTTTAGTACAAAAAAATCTCAAATATTTAAAAAAAATCGTGTTAAAATTTCAGGTCATTCTGAGCACTTTTATTTTTGGGCCATTTTTTATTGCACGGACAATTTAGAAAACAGGATAACCATGGCATTTTATTGCATTTAACTAAAAATAACAGAAAACAAAAGGTAGGGACAGAAGGTTGTGTTTACTAAATTCATCGACCACATGTCTCTCAAAAATAATCCATCAATAAGGTTGATCAAGTCTTATTAACAAACTACTTTCGATTAACATGAAACCGAAGAATTTGCGTATAACACTAAGTTACCTCAACGGTAATATGCATATCCCCAACAATAAGTATTTCATATTTCTTTTTGGCAGTAGGAAGAGGAAATTGAAAGCTTCCAATAGTCATTGTCAGAGTCTTTTCAATAACGTTAATACCATTCACTTGAAAGTGTTTCTTTGGAAAGTGCACCGTACGCTAATTACCATTGATATGAAAGGTGACCTTGCTTTTGTTGCAATCAATAACAGCCCCTGCAGTATTTAAAAAGGGTCTACCAAGGATAATCGACATGTTGTCGTCCTCAGGCATATCAAGTATAACAAAGTCTGTTAAGATAGTAACATTTGCAACCACAACGGGCACATCCTCACAAACACCGATAGGTATGGCAGTTAATTTGTCAGCCATTTGTAATGATATTTCAGTAGGTGTTAGTTTATTCAAGTAAAGTCTTTTATATAAGGAGAAAGGCATGACACTAACACCGGCACCCAAATCACATAAAGCAGTTTTGACATGACTTCTTTTGATAGAGCATGGTATAGTTGGTATTCCTGGATCTCCTAGTTTCTTAGGTACTCCATCCTTAAAAGAATAATTAGCAAGCATGGTGGAGATTTCATCTTCTGGTATTTTTCTTTTATTGGTTACAATATCTTTGATATATTAGCATAAGAGGCCATCTTCAAAATATTAGTCAAACGAGTACGCAAAAAGATTGGCCTAAGCATTTCAACAAAGTGTTCAAATTCTTCATCATCCTTATTCTTAGACGGTTTAGGTGGAAAGGGCATGGGTTTCTGAACCCATGGTTCTCTTTCTTTACCATGTTTTCTAGCAACAAAGTCTCTTTTATCATATCATTTATTTTTAGCTGGTGGGTTATCAAGATCAACAACAGGTTCTATTTCAACATCATTATCTGGTTGAGCATCTACATGAACATTATCATTGTCATTTTCATTGTCACTAGGTGAATGTTCATTACCAGATTGAGTTTCAGCATCAGAGATAGAGACATCATTATTATCCTCGGAAGGTTTTTCTACCTCAGGTTCACTAGAAGTATGCAAAGTCCTATTATATTTCTTTTTCTTTTTAGAAGGACTAGGTGCATCTACATTAATCCTTCGAGAATCTTGTTCAATTCTTTTAGGGTGACCATCAGGATAAAGTGGCTGTGAGTCATTGTACCTCCCCTAGTCATTACCCTAACAGCATGATCATTCAAATTATTATTCATTTCATTGAGCAATTCACTTTGAGATTTAGCAACTTGTTCTAACTGAGTTTGAACCATAGAGGCATGTTTACTAACACCTTTGACATCACTAACAATTCTAAACAACAAGTCACTCAAGAAATCAATCATGTAAGCATTTTGTTTCAACTGTTTCATAACATTTGCATTGAAATGATCTTGCTTCATGATGTAATTATCAAATTCATACAAGCATTGACTAGGAGATTTATTATAAGGGATATCACCTTCATCGAACTTTATAAGAGAATTTACCTCTACCACCTGTGGTGGTATGTCAAGACGATGTATTTCTTCAATAGGGGGTAAATTCTTAACATCATCAGCTTTAATACCCTTTTCGTTCATACATTTCTTCGCTTCTTGCATAGCTTCAGGACTGAGAAATAAGATACCCCTCTTCTTCGCAGTAGGTTTAGGCGGTGGTTCAGGAAGTGTCCAATCATTATCATTCTTCAATATATTATTCAATAATTCCTGAGCTTTTTCAATAGTCTATTCCCTGAAAACACAACCAGCACAACTATCTAGGTATTCCCTAGAAGCATCGGTTAGTCCATTATAGAAGATATCAAGTATTTCATTTTTCTTAAGAGGATGATCAGGCAAAGCATTCAATAATTGGAGAAGCCTCCCCCAATCTTGTGGGAGACTCTCTTCTTCAATTTGCACAAAGTTAAATATTTTCTGTAAGGCAGCTTGTTTCTTATGAGCAGGAAAATATTTTTCAGAGAAGTAGTAAATCATATCCTGGGGACTACGCACACAACCAGGAGCAAGAGTATTATACCATATCTTAGCATCACCCTTTAATGAGAAAGTAAACAACTTAAGGATATAATAATAGCGACTTTTTTCCTCGTGAGCAAATAGGGTGGCTATATCATTTAATTTAGTAAGATGTGCCACAACAGTTTCAGTTTCATAGCCACGGAAAGGGTCAGATTCAACCAGGGTAATTAACTCAGGATCAACAGAGAATTCGTAATCTTTAAGTAATAAAGATAGGTGAAGTAGCAAACTTAGGATCATATTTCATTCTAGCATTCCTAGATTTTTCTTTCAACTTGCATAGTAATTTCTTAAGATCATCTCTATCCATACAAGGAAGAAAGTCTCTAGCTACTTCTCCATCCATAACATAACCCTTAGGTATCTCTGGCAATTCATATCTAGCAGCACTAGTTCCAATAGGTGAATCATAGTTTTCAGTTTCAATAATTTCATCAATTTTAGTAATTTCATTGGTTTCAGCATTCTCAATTTCTTTAGCTCTAGCAAGTTGTTCATCAAGAAATTCACCTAGTGGCACAGTCTTATCAAGCAAAGTACTAGCATCATCATAAGAATCATTCATAGCAGAAATAGCATCATCAATTACTTGCGACACATCAGAATTAATAGCAAGTGGTGGTGTTGCAAGCTTACTCAAAATAGAAGGTGAATCAAGTGCAGAGCTAGATGGCAGTTCCTTACCTCCCCTCGTCTTAGAGGGAACGATCTTGGTTCTATCATCCTTAAGATTCTTCATAGTGATCAATAGATATAAATCCCAAGTGACTCAACAAATATAGCTATGCTCCCCGGCAATGATGCCAGAAAAAGATCTTGATAACCCACAAGTATAGGGGATCACAACAGTTTTCGAGGGTAGAGTATTCAACCCAAATTTATTGATTCGACACAGGGGGAGCCAAAGAATACTTGTAAGTATTAGCAGTTTAGTTGTCAATTCTGTTGGAAATATGCCCTAGAGGCAATAATATAAGAGTTTATATTTCATGCTATAACTGCTATGATCCTGGAATATGCAATTCAGTGGAAAACTCATATGCACGTGTGAAATAATAAACGATAAACAATAGGTCCCCTATTTCGCCTCTAAGACCGACTCAAGTGTTGTTGGTGATCACGTTTTCCGGATCTTAGGATATCGTTAAGTGTAACGATAGTCCTAAAATAACATTGAGGGTATGACGTTAGAAGAACGATCATATTGAATCAACCCAATACTTGTCTGTTATACTATGTGATTATATCGTCTGAAATCATCTGTTATAACATGGAGTGTAAGCATGTATTTTAGTTCCTCAGACCATGAGAGTGTCTCGGTCACTTCCTACCGGCGATGGGCTTTGGGGTTGCTCAAACGTCATCTGTAACAAGGTGATCATAACGACAACTTTCAAGCTCACCGGAAAGTTTGACAAGTGACCTGACACCTCGAGAATGGGATTTGTGCCTCTGATGATGGAGAGATATTATTAGGGCCCTCTCGATGTGAAGGCATCCATCATCGTCTGGCCAGACACAGGTGACTATGTCACGGGGATGCCGTAACACATCAACGAGAAAGAAGAACAAAACCGGTAATGGGAGCAACGGTATAGTGAGCATGGTGATGACTCAAGAGGATACCAATGCACACCAGGTTTTGTAAAGTATTTCGAAGCAAAGGGAACATCACATGATAACCAAAGGTTAACTCGAGTATCATTCGTGTAATCATAGGGACCAATATGGATGTCCACGGTTCCGCTATCCGTCATTGAACGAAGGGGTTTCGTTCATGTCTATGGTTACCAAACCTACAGGGTCACAAGCTTAAAGTAATCATGACTTGTTGAGTGTTAGTAAGATGGTAGTGATGAGAATATATTTGTGGGATTGTTTCATTAATATTCAGAATAGTTCCGAGAGGTTCCGGAAGCGTTTTGGGGTCACCGGAAGCGTTTCGATGAATATCGGGTAATACCGGGTATTACCGATTAATATATATAGGTGGAAAATGTTTCCGGAGATGTTAAATTATATATATTATCCTCTAAAAATGTTTAGAACAAAAATATATTTAATTTAATATCAATGGGTCTAATAAGGCCAGAGGTGGAGAAGGAGTTGGGCCACAAGGGCCCAACAAGGGAGGCGCCCCCCCCCCCTTTCCTAAAAGGGGGGGCCGAATCCTACTTGGAGGAGGAGTCCTACTCCCCCTCCCTTGGCCGGCACCCCAAGGGGGCTCCTTCTCCCTTGCTGGCAGCCCCCTCTCCCCCCAATCTTATATATACTAGAGGATTTCACCCTATGAGAGATAAGTTTTCGAGCCTCCTCTAGTTGATCTAGTGCACGTTCTAGTTGGTCCTAGTTGACTAATTAGAGCGAGCCCTAGCCACCTCTAATCCTCATAATTAGAAGCCCCATGTGGTTCTAATCTCCTCCCTCTAATTCTCCGGTGACGATTAGCTCTGGACAGTGAAGCGCTGCTAGATTGTAAAGACCGTACGCTTGCAACAAAGTAGAGAGGCAGTGCTTTCGGTCTTCCGTTCGAGGGATCGTTCATGGGCGGTTCGCAGGATCGTCATCATTGTTCGAGGGACTTCAAGTACGATCTACACCGACTCGTCTACTTCCGCTGCCCTCTCGAAGTCGGTAATGATCATTGATCACATCCCGTTATGCGTCTTCATATTGTTCTTGGGTGTTCGTAGGGCGATTTTTTTTGGTTTTCTACTACGTTTCCCAACAGTGGCATCATGAGCAGGTTTATGAGTAGATGCAGGTTGCGATCTATGTCACATCTGATATGTGAGGGTTGATGTTCTTGCTATGCTTCCCACGAGTGTTGCTTCGATTCAGTTCATCGGCAGAATGATGTAGTTTTGCTACAAGGTTCTGAAAATCGACCGGCTGTGGGTGTCGATGATCTGCTAAGAGTTCCTTGGGCTACATCATAGTCAGGAATAGTGAACCATCGCATACACAAGAGGGTGCTGAAGATGGATGATCTTCTAGGGGTCACGCGTATTGACGAAGTTTTGTGTGGGGGATGAGACTTTTAATTAAGTCTCTCTTTCACACACCCCGAAACTTACTCTGGCATCAAGAACATCGCCTTGTTGTGCTTGCATAGGTAGCTAGTCTTAATTGATAAAACTGGTTAACCACGTAAATATTTTTTTGCTAAAACCGATTAGAGGATGTCTTACTTGGTTTTGCAGGGTTTGCATATGATGTGGTATAGCCTTTGTCATGATAATGAGATTATGTATGAGATGGTTATATGATGTAATGTTAAGTGGCCTGCGCATCACGGCATGATGGCTGGAGCCATGAGATTGCCACCTTAATGTAAATATCATAGAGATAGATTACAGGTGACGGTGACAATACGTACATGAAGAGCCTCGTCAAGGAGAAGATGTACCTAGGCGCGGGACGAGAAGCTATAATTTCGTGCCACGACGGAATTTCAGATTTTTTTTGTGCCACGACAATGTTTTTGAAACGGTCGCCATGGAAACATTTTCTGAGATTGCCACCACGGCAACGTTTTTGAAACGGTTGCCACGGCAATGAAATATTGGTCGTCACATTGCTTCAACTGAAGATTGAAGACGATCATGAAGATCTCCTGGCGCCCAGGGCTATACCATGTCATGCTATTATGAATTGCCTGAGATGTTTATCCTTTTGTTGTTTGCACCCTTTGATTGCACAGTAGTCAATTATTAGGGCGATCTCTCATGGTAAATATCAAGTTCAAAGGTGCTCTTCCTAGTGTTGCAACCGTCTATAACACGTAGCATTCCGGAGTGCGTCATGTCCAAATGAGTACAAATGGGACGTGAGGTGTAAGACGGGGATGGTCAGACCATGTATGCAGATAACACTCGATTGTATTGAAGTTATAGAAGAATTGTTCTAAGCTCGGAGCATGATACATCCATTTTGCATCACGATTTCCTACTGTTATTTATAATGTTTTTATGCATAATAATGCTTTATGGAGTAATTCTAATGCCTTTTCTCTCATAATATGCAAGGTTTACACAAAGAGGGAGAATACCGGTAGCTGGAATTCTGGACCTGAAAAAGCTACGTCAGAGATACCTATTCTGCACATCTCCAAATAAGCTGAAACTTCATGGAGAATTATTTTGGACTATATAAAAAATACTGGAGCAAATAACTACCGAAGGGGGGCCACCTGGTGACCACAAGACACTAGGGCGCGCCCTGGTGGGTTGTGGCCAGCCCGGCCCACCTCCGGTTCCCATCTTCTGGTATATAAGTCATTTTGACCTATTAAAAAATAAGGAGAGGACTTTCGGGACGGAGCGCCGCCGTCTCGAGGTAGAACTTGGGCAGGAGCACTTTTGCCCTCCGGCGGAGTGATTCCGCCGGGGGAACTTCCCACCCGGAGGGGGAAAACAAAGCCATCGTCATCACCAACAACCCTCTCATCTTTCGGAGGCCAATCTCCATCAACATCTTCAATAGCACCATCTCCTCTCAAACCCTAGTTCATCTCTTGTGTTCAATCTTTGTACCGGAACCTCGGATTGGTATCGATGGGTGACTAGTAGTGTTGATTACTATATGGTTTATTTCATGGAAGATTATATGTTCAGATCCATTACGCTGTTTAATACCCCTCTGATCTTGAGCATGAATATCATTTGTGAGTAGTTACTTTTGTTCTTGAGGTCGTGGGAGAAGTCATGTTGCAAGTAATCATGTGAACTTGATATGTGTTCAATATTTTGATGATATGTATGTTGTGATTCCCTTAGTGGTGTCATGTGAACATCGACTACATGGCACTTCACCATATTTGGGCCTAAGGGAATGCATTGTGGAGTATTTATTAGATGATGGGTTGCTAGAGTGACAGAAGCTTAAACCCTAGTTTATGCGCTACTTCGTAAGCAACCGATTTGGATCCAAATGTTTAATGCTATGGTTAGAATTTATCTTAAAACTTTTCTCGTAGTTGTGGATGCTTGTGAGGGGGTTAATCATAAGTGGGAGGTTTGTTCAAGTAAGAACTGCACCCAAGCACCGGTCCACCCACATATCAAATTATCAAAGTAGCGAACGCAAATCAAACCAACATGATGAAAGTGACTAGATGAAATTCCCGTGTGCCCTCAAGAACACTTTGCTTATTATAAGAGACCATTTTGGCATGTCCTTTGCCGCAAAAGGATTGGGCTACCTTGCTGCACTTTATTTACTGTTACCATTATTTGCTCGTTACAAATTATCTTGCTATCAAACTACTCGTTACCGACAATTTCAATGCTTGCAGAAATTACCTTGATGAAAACCACTTGCCATTTCCTTCTGCTCCTCATTGGGTTCGACACTCTTACTTATCGAAAGGACTATGACTGATCCTCTATACTTGTGGGTCATCAAGACTCTTTTCTGGCGCCCTTGCCGGGGAGTGAAGCGCTCTTGGTAAGGAAAAAATTATATTACGTGCTGAAATTTATTATCACTTGTTACTATGGAAAACCACCCTTTGAGGGGTTTGTTCGGGGTATCTTCACCTCGACCAGAAGCACAATTAGTTTCCCCTCAACCTACTGCACCTACTGAAAATATTGGTTATAAAATTCCTTTGGGTATGATAGAACAACTGCTAGCTAATCCTTATGCAGGAGACGGAACTGAACATCCTGATATGCATTTGATATATGTGGACAAAATTTGTGGATTATTTAAGATTGCAGGTTTATCCGATGATGAAGCTAAGAAGAAGGTTTTCCATTTATCTTTGAAGGGAAAATCATTGACATGGTATAGGCGATGTGATGATATTGGATCTTGGAACTGGAATCGATTGAAATTGGAATTTCACCAAAAAAATTATCCTATGCATCTAGTTCATCGTGATCGGAATTATATATATAATTTTTGACCTCGTGAAGGAGAAAGTATCGCTCTAGCTTGGGGGAGGCTTAAGTCAATGTTATATTCATGCCCCAATCATCAGCTCTCGGGAGAAATTATCATTCCGAATTTTTATGCTCGGCTTTCTCGTGATGATCAATCCATGCTCAATACTTCTTGTACTGGTTCTTTTATGAAGAAGACTATTGAATTCAAGTGGGATGTTTTGGAAAGACATAAATGCAACTCTGAAGATTGGGAACTCGACAAAGGTAAAGAGTCAGGTATTAAGCTTGAGTTTGATTGTGTTAAATCTTTTATGAATACCGATGCTTTTCACAAGTTTAGCACTAAATATGGACTTGACTCTGAGATAGTATCCTCTTTCTGTGAATCATTTGCTACTCATGTTGATCTCCTTAAGGAGAAGTGGTTTAAATGTCATCTTCCTATTAAATAAGAAATTAAAGAACCGGTCATAGCTAAAGATGAAACTATCATTTACAATGTTGATCCAGTTGTGCCTACTGCTTATATTGAAAAACCACCTTTCCCTGTTAGGATAAAGGAACATGCTAAGGTATCAGCTGTGGTTTACAAAAGTAATATTAAAGTACCTAAACCCTCTAAGCAAATTAAAGTAGAACCTAGTGTTGCTATGGTTAAAGATCTCCTGGTAGAAAATATTGATGGGCATGTTATTTACTTCTGTGATGAAGCTGCTAGAATTGCTAAACCCGATGAAAAAGATAAACATAGACATGTTGTTGGCATGCCTGTTGTCTCAGTTAAAATAGGAGATCACTGTTATCATTGTTTATGTGATTTAGGTGCTAGTGTGACCGCTATTCCTTTTACCTTATACCAAGAAATTATGAATGACATAGCACCCGCTGAAATAGAAGATATAGATGTTACTATTAAACTTGCTAATAGAGATACCATCACACCACTTGGGATTGTTAGAGATGTTGAAGTCTTGTGTGGGAAAGTAAAATATCCTACTGATTTTCTAGTTCTTGGTTCCCCACAAGATGAATTTTGTCCCATTATCTTTGGTAGACCTTTCTTGAACACTGTCAATGCTACTATAGATTGTCATAAACAAACTGTCAGTGTTAGCTTTGGTGATGAGTCTCATGAATTTAATTTCTCCAAGTTTAGTAGACAACCCCGTAATAAAGAATTACCTAGTAAGGATGAAATAATTGGTCTTGCTTCTATTGCCATGCCTCCTACTGATCCACTAGAACAATATTTGCTCGACCATTAAAATGATATGCACTTACGTGAGAGAAATGAAACAGATAAAATATTCTTTGAACAACAACCTCTCCTAAAACACAATTTGCCTATTGAAACTCTTGGAGGTCCTCCTCCACCTAAAGGTGATCCTGTGTTTGAATTAAAGCAATTGCCTGACACTTTGAAATATGCTTATCTTGATGAGAAGAAGATATATCATGCTATTATTGGTGCTAACCTTTCAGAACATGAAGAAGAAAGATTATTAAAAATTCTGAAGAAGCACCGTGCTGCTATTGGATATACTCTTGATGATCTTAAGGGCATTAGTCCCACTCTATGTCAGCACAAGATTAATATGGAACCTGATGCTAAACCCGTTGTTGATCACCAACGACGATTGAATCCTAAGATAAAAGAAGTGGTGAGAACTGAAATTCTAAAACTTCTGGAAGCAAGTATAATCTATCCCATAACTGATAGTAGATGGGTAATCCTATTCATTGTGTCCCTAAGAAGGGAGGTATTACTGCTGTTCCTAATGATAAAATTGAACTTATGCCACAAAGAATTGTTACTGCCTACAGAATGGTAATTGATTTTAGAAAATTAAATAAAGCTACTAGAAAAGATCATTACCCTCTGCCTTTTATTGATCAAATGTTGGAAAGATTATCTAAGCACACATACTTTTGTTTTCTTGATGGATGTTCTGGTTTTTCTCAAATACCTGTTTCACAACCTGATCAAGAGAAAATCACATTTACTTGCCCTTTTGGAACTTATGCTTATAGACGTATGCCTTTTGGTTTATGCAATGCACCTGCTACCTTTCAAAGATGTATGACTGCTATATTCTCTGATTTTTGTGAAAAGATTGTTGAGGTTTTCATGGATGATTTTTCCGTTAATGGAACTTCTTTTGATGATTGCTTAAGCAACCTTGATCGAGTTTTGTAGAGATGTGAGCAAACTAATCTTGTCTTGAATTGGGAGAAGTGTCACTTTATGGTTAATGAAGGTATTGTCTTGGGGCATAAAATTTCTGAACAAGGTATTGAGGTGGATAAAGCTAAAGTTGATGCAATTGAGAAAATGCCATGTCCTAAAGATATTAAAGGTATTCATAGTTTCCTTGGTCATACTGGTTTCTATAGGAGGTTTATTAAAGACTTCTCTAAAATTTCTAGGCCTCTTACTAATCTTTTACAAAAGAATGTTCCATCTGTTTTTGATGATGATTGTGTAGAAGCCTTTGGAACACTTAAGAAAGCCTTAACTTCTGCACCTGTTGTTCGACCACCTGATTGGAACTTGCCTTTTGAAATTATGTGTGATGCTAGTGATTATGCTGTTGGTGTTGTTCTAGGACAAAGAGCTGATAAGAAATTAAATATTATCCATTATGCTAGCAAAACTCTAGACAGTGCCCAAAGAAATTATGCTACTACTGAAAAAGAATTTTAGCAGTTGTGTTTGCTTGTGATAAATTCAGATCTGACATTGTTGATTCCAAAGTAATTGTTCACACTAATCATGCTGCTATAAAATATCTTATGGAAAAGAAAGATGCTAAACCTAGACTCATTAGGTGGGTTCTCTTGCTACAAGAATTTGATTTACATATCACTGATAGGAAAGGAGCTGAGAACCCCGTAGCAGAAGACTTGTCTAGGTTAGAAAATATTTTTGATGACCCACTACCTATTGATGATAGCTTTCCTGATGAACAACTAGCTGCAATAAATGTTTCTCATAATACTCCTTGGTATGCTGACTATGCTAATTACATTGTTGCTAAATATATACCACCTAGTTTCACATACCAACAAAAGAACAAATTCTTCTATGATTTAAGACATTACTTTTGGGATGACCCACATCTTTATAAAGAAGGATTAGATGGTATTATTCGACGTTGTGTACCTGAGCATGAACAGGAACAAATCCTATGGAAATGTCACTCCGAAGCCTATGGAGGACATCATGCGGGAGATAGAACTCCTCACAAGGTATTGCAATCTGGTTTTTATTGGCCTACTCTATTCAAGGATGCCCGTAAGTTTGTCTTGTCTTGTGATGTATGTCAAAGAATTGGTAATATCAGTAAGCATTAGGAAATTCCTATGAATTATTCAGTTGCTATTGAACTGTTTGATGTTTGGGGTTTTGATTATATGGGACCTTTTCCTTCCTCTAATGGGTATACACATATTTTGATTGCTGTTGATTATGTTAGTAAGTGGGTAGAAGTTATTCCAGCTAGTAGTGATGATCATAACACTTCCATTAAAATGCTTAAACAAGTTATTTTCCCAAGGTTTGGAGTCCCTAGATATTTAATGACTGATGGTGGTTCACACTTTATTCATGGTGCTTTTCGTAAAATGCTTGCTAAATATGATGTTAACCATAGAATTGCATCGCCCTATCATCCTCAATCTAGTGGTCAAGTAGAACTTAGCTATAGAGAAATAAAACTAATATTACAAAAAACTGTCAATAGGTCCCGAAAGAATTGGTCTAAGAAATTAGATGATGCACTTTGGGCCTACAGAACAGCATATAAAAATCCTATGGGTATGTCTCCATATAAAATGGTTTATGGAAAAGCTTGTCATTTGGCTCTTGAGTTAGAACATAAAGCATATTGGGCAATTAAAGAACTCAACTATGATTTCAAACTTGCCAGTGAAAAGAGGTTATTTGATATTAGCTTACTAGATGAATGGAGAACCCAAGCTTATGAAAATGCCAAACTATTCAAAAAAAAGTTAAAAGATGGCATGACAAAAGAATCCAAAAGCGGGAATTCAAAGTTGGAGAATATGTTCTTTTGTACAACCCTCGTTTTAGATTCTTTGGAGGAAAACTTCTTTCCAAATGGGAAGGACCATATATTATCGAAGAGGTTTACTGCTCTGGAGCTATCAAGATTAATAACGCCGAAGGTACTAACTCGAAGGTGGTCAATGGGCAAAGAATTAAACACTATATCTCAGGTACGCCTATTAATGTTCAAAGCAATATTATCCAAACCATGACACCGGAGGAACACATAAAAGAAACCTTCCAGAATACTCCAAAATCCTGAAAAAAGAGGAGGTATGTGATACGGTAAGTAAACGGACTCCGAAAAATCCGCAAAAATACTTTCTGTCAGTTTTGGAATATTATAAAAATTAGGAAAATAAGAAATAACCAGGAAGGCAACCGAGGAAGGCATGATACACCAGGGCGCGCCTGCCCTCCCTGGCGTGCCCAGGTGGGTTGTGCCCACCTCGAGAACCTTCCCGACTCTGTTTTTCTTCCGTTTGCTTGTTTCCCAAGATAAAAAAAATCTTTATATACCCCGTGAACGTATTGACCACCGCATCACAGAGAAATCTTATGTTCTTGTTTCTTGCTATTCTCTAACAGATCTAGATCGCCATGGCCGCACCGAGCTCCTCCAAGGACAATTTCTTTGAGAGGGTAATCAACCCCTACTTGTCGGAGGTGATGAAGCACCCTCAAACCATTGAGATGCGTGAGGGGGTGCTTCACATTCGGGATGTTCAAGGGCCTAAGAAGACGGGAAATGTGGAGGCCAGGCTTGAAGCTATGGAGCAGGAGGTCTTCAAGTGCAAAGGGATGGTGGAGCGTGGACTTAGTGCCAATCACCTCTTGATTACGGATTTCACTCATGATCACAAGGTGGATGGCCGGTCTATGAAGGACATCGTCTTCACCCTCAATGAGCAAATCAATTTTCCGCAAAGCCAACTCTATGATCTCCAAAATCCAGTCTTTGAATATGAGGCAAGATTTAAAGTTATGAGTTTAGCTGGCAGTTGCAGGACTCATGAGACTCGTGCTTCCTCTTATGATGGTGAGCCGCTGCCATGGAAGCCGGTGATAAGCTCGCTACTACCTCATCACCACCTATAGGATCGAAAGTAGGTCTAGAGGAGGGGGGGTGATTAGACTACTTGACCAAATAAAAATCTAACCTTTTCCCAATTTTAGTTGTGGGCAGATTTTAGCAATTAGCACAAGTCAAGCAATCAACCTACACATGCAATTCTAAGAGTGCAGTAGTGGAAAGTAAAGCATTGCATATGAAGGTAAAGAGAAGCGTTTGGAGAGTGCAAACACAATGATGACATGGAGATTTTTGGCGTGGTTCCGATAACAGTTGCGCGAGTCCACGGAGGGCTCCACCCACGAAGGGTCCACGAAGAAGCAACCTTGTCTATCCCACCATGGCCATCGCCCACGAAGGACTTGCCTCACTCGGGTAGATCTTCACGAAGTAGGCAATCTCCTTGCCCTTAAAAACTTCTTGGTTCAACTCCACAATCTTGTCGGAGGCTACCAAGCGACACCTAAACAATCTAGGAGACACCACTCTCCAAAAGGTAATAAATGGTGTGTTGATGATGAACTCCTTGCTCTTGTGCTTCAAATGATAGTCTCCCCAACACTCAACTCTCTCTCAGAGATTTGGATATGGTGGAAAGATGATTTGAGTGGAAAGCAACTTGGGGAAGGCTAGAAATCAAGATTCTTGTGGTAGGATTGGTATATCTTGTTCTCAACACATGAGTAGGTGGTTCTCTCTCAGAAAATGTATGATGGAAGGGTAGGCACGTTCTGATGGCTCTCTGACACACGGAGAAGGGGGTGGAGGGGTATATATAGCCTCCACACAAAATCCAACCATTACACACATTTGACCCAACTCGATCAGACCGAATAGAAGAACTCGGTGAGACCGATTTAGTTCAAAATGTGAACGTTAGGAATCTTGGTGGGACTGACTGGAACAACTCGATGGGACTGATGTGCTAGGGCTTAGGGCAAAGCTCATCTCGGTGGCGCCGATTGCATCAACTCGGTGAGACCGAAGTGAAGCAATTGAGCAACAGAGAGTTGGTCAAGCCATCTCAGTGAGACCGATCGCAATTTCCGTGAGACCGAAATAATTGCAACAGGCAACAGAGAGTTGGCAAGGCCATCTCAGTGAGACCGAGATCCGTATCGGTGTGACCGAACTGTTAGGGTTTCTGGCAGTGGCTATGTCATGTGAACTCGGTGGCTCCGGATAGAATGAATCGGTGGGGCCGAGTTGGAGTTTGGATTTTGACATATTTGGAATGAGAAAGTGGTTGAGGGATTTCGAGCAATATCACTAAGCATTTGAGCAAGCAAGCCATTAAGCAACACCTCATCCCCTTTTAATAGTATTGGCTTTTCCTATGGACTCAATGTGATCTTGGATCACTAAAATAGAAATGAAGAGTCTTGAGCTTTTGCCAATATGTGTCCTTAGCATTTTGAGGGGTCCACATCTCTAGTCCATGCCATGCCATTTCATTGAACTTTCTAAAATATTAAACTTGAATGGATATTAGTTCTATGAGCTATATGTTGTTATGAATTACCAAAACCACCCGGGGATTAGTTGCACTTTCAATCTCCCACTTTTTGGTAATTGATGACAACATATAGATCAAAGCTTCGACAAATGATAATATGAATGAAATACATCGTCGCTTTGAGAAGTATGTGATAAGCAAGAGCTCCCCCTAAATTTGTGCATTATTTAAAATTTGTGTCTGAATGCAAATGCACAATCGATTAGGATCATGGGTCACTCTTCCATGTCACATACATCTTGGTGGAGCGCACAAAATGATAAGAATTAAATAACATGCACTCATCACCAAGGATACAAGTGATTGATCATACACAAATAATCATAGAGATAATCATGCAAGCACACATTAAGCATAGTATGATCAAACACATGATCTCACAAAGTATCTCACGAGCATAACACACAAGTAGCAAAAGTAGCAACAACTAACCAAACCAAAGTGGCAAGGTAAATGAAAAACCAACAAAAGCAAAAGACACTCTCTCTCGAAGCCTATGATCTATACACTTTCTCCCCCTTTGGCAACAAGTTACCAAAAAGTTTGAAAATGTATAGTGCTATACGTCACTCTAGGCATGATCTCCGGGAGCTCCTGAAGGGGTCTTCTAGCTTGTAGCTCCGGTGTGCGTAGACGGTGTTGAGAGGAGTCCGTCTGCAAATGCTTCTGCTAAAGTCTGTGGAGCTGGTGGAGTAGATACTGGAGGAGCAACTGGCTGTGGTGGCAAGAGCAGAATGAGCAGGTCTCAAGTCTGCAACTGGCTCAGCAGAAGACCTCTATGCCCTAGGCACTGATTGAAATCTGTCTATAGTGGGTCTGTCATCATTGTCCTTGTCGTGGGAAAAGACGGACACCTATGGGGCCATCGGCCCCTTGTGGTTCGGCGGGGGGGAGGACGCATTGCACAAAGAGCGGAGGGCACGGGGCAGTGCGGCAGCGATCACACGGGCAGTTTTTATCCAGGTTTAGGCCGCCGTGAGGCATAAAACCCTACTCCTGCTTTGGTGGATTGATGAGAGGACCGTGGTGGAGACGCAGCGCTCTAGCCCGGCAAGGTCACCTCGGGGCGAGAGCAGCTACGCGCGTATGAGTGTACAGGGGTCCGAATCCTTTCTAAGGTTGCCATGGCCCTCCCTTTATAGATCAAGGGGTCACCACAATGGCAAATCAGTCATTGTGTACTGATTAGATAGCAAACAGTGCCATCATACCTAACTCTGCATACTGGAAAGAGCGCATTAAATGCGCCACTTAGTGTCACATCATAGCCTAGCCTGGCAAGCCTTCCTGTCGGTGCAGCAAACCCTAGGTATGTTGCCCAGACTGTACATTGGCTTGAAGGCAAGCTCGCAATGTCCAAGTCCAGGCCAAGCAAGGAGAGATCGGCTCTTTGAGGAGTCAAAGGGCAGAACAAGAAGACCAATACAAGATAAATGAGCAAGAAACCACTAAGGGAAAGCCTCCCTTGTCGGGCAGGCGAGCCTGGCGAGGTCAAGGTGGCCCCGAAGACAAGCCTCAAGACTGTCCCGATAAGCCTACTGGGCGCTACCACGGCAAACTACCCCGCCAAGGCTCCACGGCTCCACCTCACAGCAACGCAAGTCATCGATCGATGCGGTGTCAAGCCCCCAAGTGACTAAGTGGCTGTTATTTGGCACATGGCAGCCACTTCCTATGGAAATCACCTCCAAATGACACCCGTCCAGAGACGTGTCAAACAGAAAGGCGAAAAGGTGGCCGAGCAGCCCGGCAAAGCTTGCCGGACACGCCATGATGTGACACTAAGCGGCGCATTTAATGCGCCCTACTCTGTCTACAGAGTTAGGTATGATAGCACTGTTTGCTATCTAATCAGTACACAATGACTGATTTGCTACTGTGGTGACCCCTTGATCTATAAAAGGAGGGCCATGGCAACCATAGAAATGATTCGGACCCTTGTATACTCATACGCGCGTAGCAGCCCTCGCCCCGAGGCAACCCTGCCGGGCAAGAGCGTTGTATTTCCACCACAATCCACCAAAGCAGGAGTAGGGTTTTACGCCTCGTGGCGGCCCGAACTTGGGTAAAACTACCCGTGTGATCTCTGCCGTGCTACGCTACGTTCTTCGCTCTTTGTGCAATGTGCTCATCCCCCTGCTGAACCACAAGGGGCTGATGGCCCCATAGGTGGCCGTGGTTTCCCACGACATCTTTGGCGCGCCAGGTAGGGGGAAGCGCTTGCGCAAACCTGAGAAGCATACGCAGTGCGTCATCTTCAACATCTTCTTCATCGACGGCTCCATCGTCCATGGCGCCCAAGAAGAAGCCTGGTGCTGCAGCCCATCCGTCCACTTCAAAGGCCCCATCACAAGCGGCCGCCGACACCGTGGTGGCTACGGGGACGCACGGAGACATGGACGCTGCGGGGGATGTGGCCGGCGTAGGCAGCATCGTCACCACCTCCCCTGCGGCTGAAACAAGGGCAGAAGGCACCGCGGAAGGACAACACCAACAGCATCCCAGCGGCCACGCTCCACGAGGTACGGGTGGAGAAATCATTCCGTCTGCACCTCTCCGCCCGGCTGAAGCGCACAGCCGCATCGGTGGCACTCGCTCTGGGGCGAATCGCAACTCTCCGGCCGCTCCCGTTGCGGGCGCGGCCGCAGGGCGTGCGCCACTCCCGGAACGAGCTGCCCCAGCCGATGCGCCAAACGGAGCCGCTGACCCTCAAGCACCTCCACCTCGTCACCATGCCTCCCTGGCGACGGGCTCACGACGGCGAGAACACGGCGCAGCTACTACCGACACCATGAGGAGCCAGGCGACGCTACGGTCTACGTCATCGTCCATGCCAAGCACCGCTTCGGAGGCTATGGCGCGGGCCCAGCTGCTGTTGAGATTTCTGCCGGCAGCTGATCAGATGGATGAGTGGAGAGCCACCATTCAAAGCCTGATTGGTTTCGCCGAGGCAGGAGGATCACAGCGAACTGGCCTGCCCTGGCCTCCCCAGGCGACGACAATGGCCCGCGCTGCTGGCCGTGCCGAAGGGGCCACCCCCACGGTGTAGTCCCCTCTGTGGCAGCCTGCGTAGGGGCCACGGTCAGAGCCACGCAATCAAGAACCCGACGACGTCTAGATGGCTTCATCCAGCCCTCGAGCACGTCGAGACCAGCGGCAGGCCCAGGAAGACAGGCAAGGGGAAGGCGCGCGCATCACCATCGAGCGGCACCGCGATGCCCACCGCCAGTCTGATAGGCACAACAGCCCCAACATCGACGAACCTACACCCGGTGAGGGTGGGTACCTACCTTTCGAGGTTGGGTGCCCTGCCTTCACTCGTGAACTGCGGCAAGTCCGTTGGCCATCTTCCCGCACATTCAAACCAGAGATATCAGAGAAGTACGATGGGAGATTGAACCCGGCAGAGTTCCTGAGCATCTACACCATCGCTGTTCAGGCTGCCGAGGGAAGAGATGAGAAGGTGTTTGCCAACTACTTCCCTTTGGCACTCAAGCCAAATGTGAGGTCTTGGCTAATGCACCTGCCGGAGAACTCCATCTCAACTTGGGCTGACCTATGTCATGAGTTTGTTGGCACCTTTACGGGTGACCATCAAGAACTAGGACGGCCCAGCAATCTGCAGCTCCTCCCATAGAAGGAAGGAGAAACTCTGCGGAAGTACATGCAAAGGTTCAGTCGAGTGCACAGGAACATCCCAGATATCCACCCGGCAGCTGTGATAGCTGCATTCCAATCCAACGTGCGCAACCACAGGATACGTTCCAAAATGAACGTGCGGCTACCCAAGACTGTGAATGAGTTATACACTCTGGTGGATAAGTGTGCTCGCATAGAGGAGGGAAGGTGACTTCCCGGTGAAGAGGATGGCGTCAACATCGACTCAGACGACGACGACAACGTCACCAACCAGAAGAAGAACAAGAAACGCAATAAGAAGCGCAAGGAGAAAGTTGTGATGGCCGTCGAAGGATCAAGCACACCTAGTACCGGCAAGAAGGCCAAGGCCGAGGCCCCCTGTAAGGAGGTTGCCGCGTGCACTAACTGCCGGGTGGCCACGGCCACCGAGAAGGCTGGGAAGGGTGATGGGCCATACTGCAAGATCCATAGGACCAACGGCCACGACCTTCAGGAGTGTCATCAGGTTGAGCAGCTCGTCAAGAAGCAGAGGGCTGAGTATGAGAAGCGTGATAAGGAGAAAAACCAGGATGGTGCTGGCAAGAAGGGCCGAGGCGGCGGAGTAAGTCGCCCCGGCAAGGCTCCTCAGTCCCAACGGAAACCCGCCAGAGGCCGTGAGAAGAAGGATTGCGATGGTGAGACCGATGAAGGAGATGAAGAGGAAACCAGCGAGTAGGAGTTCCAGAAAGCCACTGACGCCTTGTGCGTTGACGGGGGTGCATCTCTACACTCCTCTCACCGCCAACTTAAACAGTGGGCGCGTGAAGTCAATGCCATGGAGCCAGCGGTAGATTCTCGAAAGCCGCTCAAGTGGTCCCGCACGCCCATCATCTTTGACGAAGAGGATCACCCTGACCGCACCACTGCGGTAGGGTGCTTGCCGTTGTTGGTCTCACCAACAATACGCAACCTCAAAGTCACAAAGATGTTGGTTGACGGCGGGGCCGGGTTGAATCTGATATCTCCAAAGGTCATCAGCAAACTTCAAATAGCAGATGAGGAGCTCAAGGTTACTGACATGTTCCAAGGAATCAACCCCAGCAGGAGTCGTCCTAAGGGAAAGATCACGCTGCCGGTGACGTTCGAAGGGGAGTTAAACTACCGGACTGAGAAGATCGTGTTTGACGTGGTTGACCTCCCCTTGCCGTACAACGGAATCCTTGGTCGCCTAGCTCTGGCCAAGTTCATGGCAGCATCCCACTATGCCTACAACACCTTGAAGAAGGCAGGACCCATGAAGTGGACTCTAGAGGCAGACGCTGCACTGCAAGATTTGAAGACCTACCTTTCCTCTATGCCCACCTTGGTCACTCCCAAACCACAAGAGCCGTTGCTGCTATACTTAGCGGCAACCAATCAAGTGGTTAGTGCGGCACTGTGGCGCAGCGGGAAGTGGATGACACGGCAGCCACAACCACTATCCCCTCTGAAGAGGAAAGCGAACCCGTCCTAGCAAGACTAGAGTCAGTCCAGAGAGAAGAAAGGCAGGGCAGCGGAAGCAGTTCTATGGTTGCGGCAAAGAAGAAAGTGGTGTAGCGCCCAGTGTACTTCGTTAGCTCCCTGTTACAGGGAGCTAGATCGAGGTACTCTAGCGTGCAAAAGTTGATTTTTGGCCTCATCATGGCCTCAAGGAAACTGCGCCACTACTTCCAAGCCCACGAGATCACAGTTGTCACCCGCTTCCCCTTGCAACGCATACTCCGAAACCCCGAGGCCACCAGCAGGATTGTGGAATGGGCTTTGGAGTTGTCCAGCTTTGGTTTGAAGTTTGAGAGCACGTCAACTATTCAAAGCAGAGCACTAGTAGAGTTCATCGCAAAGTGGACACCAACTCCCGATGAAGAAGTATTGGAGATGATCATCCCCGGCAAGGAAGCGCCCCAAGAATGGATTATGTATTTCGATGGTGCCTTCTCCCTACAAGGTGTAGGGGCTGGCGTGCTTCTTGCTGCCCCCACTGGGGAGCGACTTAAGTACGTCGTCGAGATGCACTTTCCCCGGGAGAAGGCTACCAACAATACTGCAGAGTATGAAGAGCTCCTTCCCGGGCTCAGGATTGCAACAGAACTGGGAATCGAGAAGCTAATCATCCGCGGAGATTCACAACTTGTGGTGAGACAAGTCAACAAGGATTACCAAAGCCCATTGATGGAGGCATATGTCAAGGAAGTGAGAAAGTTGGAGGAGCGCTTTGACGGATTGGAAATAGAGCACGTGCCCCGTGCGGAAAACAGCATTGCTGATCATCTGTCAAAGTGCGCTGCGCAAAAACTCCCTGTGGAACCAGGGACTTTTGTTCTCCATCTGACTCAGCCCTCCGTATCCCAGGCAACAATGTCCAGAAAGAGGAGGAAACTGGACTCCGGCAAGCCTCACCCGGTAGAGCCTCCCGAGGCTCCTGGCAAAGAGCTTGGCGGGAACAACTCCCCTTTGATCAGTGAGATGCATCATCCCGCCAGACCACCGGTCCCTACAGTCGAGAAGTGCGCTCCTGCGAATGAGGAGGTGCCGCTGATCCTTGTTGCCGAGCCCCTGGCCCCAACCTGGGCATGGCACATAGTCCATTTCCTCCAAACTGGAGAACTCCCCAAAGAGCAAGAAGAAGCTGAAAGAGTAGCCCGGAGGGCCAGTATGTATCAGTTCGTTGACAACGCGCTGTACAGAAGAAGGCCCAACGGTGTGAAATTGAAGTGCATTTGCCAGGAGGAAGGAATGGAACTATTGGTAGAGGTACACAAGGGTATGTGCGGCTCACACATTGGATCAAGGGCTCTGGTTGGAAAAGTCTTCCGGCAAGGTTTCTATTGGCCCATAGCCCTCCAAGATGCAGTTGAGCTTGTCACCAAATGTGAAGCCTGCCAGTTCCACTCCAAGAACATCCATCAGCCTGCCCAAGCTCTTCAGACGATCCCTTTGTCATGGCCCTTCTCGATCTTGGGGCTCGATATCTTGGGCCCCTTCCCCCGTTCTACCGGGGGCTTTGAGTTCTTGTTCGTCGCTATCGACAAGTTCACAAAGTGGCCAGAGGTGGAGCCCGTGAGAAAGGTGACCGCACAGTCAGCTATCAAGTTCTTGAAAGGATTGGTGTGCCGCTTCGGGGTGCCTGCCAAAATCATCACCGACAATGGCACCTAATTCACGAGCCGCGCCTTCATGCAATATGTTCATGCCCTCGGAAGCAAGATCTCATTTGCCTCTGTCGCCCATCCCAGAAGCAACGGACAAGCTAAGAGGGCGAACGCTGAAGTGCTGTGAGGTCTCAAGACAAGAACCTTTGATAGACTGCAGAAGTGTGGCAGGCGATGGATCGATGAGCTGCCGGTGGTTCTTTGGTCCCTTAGAACGAAACCAAATCGAGCTACCGGGCAGAGTCCCTCTCCCTAGTCTATGAGGCAGAAGCAGTTATCCCCACGGAACTCATATTCGGATCTCCTCGAGTGCTTGCCTACGATGAAGTAGCACAGGAACGGCACCAGCGTGACGACATTGTGCTACTTGAGGAGAACCGTCTCCGGGCCGCTACGCGTGCTGCACGCTACCAGCAAGCCCTGCGTCGCTATCACAGCCGCAGGGTTCGTGCCCGGGGTTTTGAGGAAGGCGACCTTGTCCTTAGGCGTGTTTAGTCCGCCAAGGGTACAAACAAGTTGACGCCGAAGTGGGAAGGCCCTTACTGGGTAGTACGAGTCACCAGACCTGGCGCAGTCTGTCTGGAGACCGGAGATGGCATTCAGTTACAAAACTCATGGAACATTGAGCATCTCCGTAAGTTCTACCCATAAGGCGCGGCTGTCGGTCCCTTCCCGGCAGCCACCCTTTTGTACAGGCCTTGACGATGTTGCATGTAACCCCTTGTACAAAGCCAGGCATAGACCCTGAGCAACAGAATTAAGCGAAGCGCTGGAGGGGCCCCAAAACTTGCATGCATGCATAAGCATATCATGAGCACGACATGATCATGTAGATGAGGTCGCATGAGCATTGTTTTCATCTGCATTAAGTTGCAGGGTTCTTGTCGTGGACTTGGTCCCAAAAAGAAGAAATGAATATGAGCCTACGTGACGATCCTCGGCAAGCCAAACAGATAAGTTCTCTTCTTATCCTTACGTGTTCTGTAAGTAGAAACTTGTGCATATGAAAACCTCGTCACCTTCGAAACTTAGGTGCTCCCATTCTTTGACTCGAACGTTGCTTCAGTCAGGATGGTCGCAGTGGCCTTTGGCGAAGAAGGTTTGGCAGGGGGCTAGTCCCTCTTTGCGATTTGTGCCCGGCAGGCTTAGCCCCACGACAACAATTCGAGGGTACCGGCAGGATAGCTTGCCGGAGATAACTTGTTTGCTTGAACGTATAGAGGCATTTCACCTCTGCATGGGTATGATGCATGCACAAGTGCCTGGCAAAACTTGTCTTTTTCATTAATATGCTAATGAACAAGTATAGATCTTACAGAACACCAACATGGATAAAGAAGATTACATTATTTAGACTAAAGTTTGGCAAGTGCCTACATGTTTTAGATTGAAAAAAAGATAAGTGCCCCGTGATGCCCTTTCTTGCCCTTCTCCTCCCAGGCACTGCGGCGGAAGGTGAAGAAGGCAAAAGGGGCGCCTGGGCAGAAGCCCAGCCTGACCCCGTCAGTCCCCTTGGCGAGGGGCCTAACAAGAGCGGGAGGGCGCGGGCGAAGGTGATGGTGAAGAGAGCGGCGGGGACAGCCCACCAGCTGCCACCACCAGGGCCAGCAGGACGCGGCAGGGCTAACGGAGCTGCAGCCCGCGAGGAAGCCTGCCGGGGTCCAGCTGGAAGGCTACTGGAGGAGCCCGGGACGCCATCCACACCTCTGCATCCAACTCCCCGGCAAATCGCCTTGCCGGGAAAGGAGTGCAGGTGCAGATATTGGTGCCCATGCCTGACGGTGACGGTGCGGCTGGTGTTCAGCCAGAGTCGGAGCCGTCGTCCTCCCCATCGGCGCCGTCGTCATCACCGTCACTGTCCTCCTCGTCGCTACCGCTCGAGGAGGAGCTTTCATCGTCGGTCGAGCTGTCCGCGCAACACCCTAAGCGAGCACCTGAAGACCTTAACGTAGAGCAGGTCGACCTCCATTAATTTAAAATGGAGGACGTGCCCCTCCGACAAGCTATGGGCACAAGCAAAGGTCTTCCAGCCGCGTCGAAAGAACACGACATGAGGGGCGGGACAATCCACATTCACCCGCATGCCGCCGTTCCTGCAACCCCTCATGTGCAGCTTCAATGTGCGCGGCTGTTCAAGCTCCATCGCCCTCGCGAATGGAGTGGGGAGATGGAGGTAGCCGCGCGGAGGCTTGTACAATCTGATGATGAACTCCAGGGGTTGGTCTCCGCCTGTGTACAGTCTGGGCAACATACTTGGGGTTTGTTGCACTGACAGGAGCCCCCGAGCCTGGCCTGAACGCGCTGCCGAGCGTCGTCGGGGTAGGCCCTATCCAGTACACAGGCGGGGAGGCTGTAGTAGCTCACCCCTTGAGATCTTCTTTACTTCTTCATTAATCTGAGCTTGAGTCAGTTTCTGGTTTGCCTGCACGTCGTGTAATGCCAGTTGTAGTGGGGCCATCCTTGTAATGGCCGTGAATGACTTTAACGCACGGGTGAGTAACTGCCAATTCACTCTTCCCACCATGCCCTTATCCTTGGCCTCGTATGCTGCATGCATTGAGTGGGGTAGGTAACGGAGGCGCGTGGTGCGGGAGAGAGCATCATGGCAGAGGCCTGACCTTCTTGGGTTGGTGGAGTGAGACGGCGGGTACCCACCGAGGGATCAGCCCCCCAGCCCCAGCTCGCCTATAAAAAAGGGCGAGGAGGAGCGGAGGTGCTCATCTACTCACATCTCCCCTCCATTCTCTGCCTCCCTCCTTGTTATGTTGAGGTGGATAGGCTGGAACCAGCCCCCGTGCCCTAGCTTGGGGTCGAAGACGCTGAACGCTAGTGTAGACGCTCGGGGAATGAGTCTGGTCCGGGGCCGAAAGGGATGCAATGGTCGAGGTTGTGGGCGTCGAATCGCCCGTAGCGTCGAAGGTGTCGCGCTTCCTCAGAATGATGAAACGCTCGCCTCCCCCACGCGAGCCGACTATCCGGCGAGGAGCGCCAGCCCTTGTTGCGGGTCGCCAAGGCCCGTCGCCCTGCCGACGGGGCCCTTGGGATTTCCGGCATTTGGCTGGGGTGCAGCACTTGGGATCCTCGGTAATCCAGGTGCTATTCCTTCCGGCAAAGTCTGGGCGGACGCTGAAGACGGTGGCACCTTCCTGCCCTCCAAGGTGGGGAGCGGTGCTTTTTGCATGCCTTGGACACCGTCGTCGCCTGTTGCTTCTCTGGGGGAGGTGACAGCCCGAGGGGCTGGCGTCCTCCCGGAGTGGTGGTGATGAAGAAAGAACGAGGGAAGACGGAGAAGGCGGGTGGCAGGCCGTTAGGTTGGAGTACCATGGCACCGACGCCTTCGTCTCGTACTGCCGGCGTGCTGCCTCATCTTTCCGCTCTTCCCCTCCCTCCCCGACATCATCATCACCGGCCTCTTTAGGACAGTTGTTGGGGAGGGGGTCGCTCTCTTGGTGCCTTCGCCTCCTCCAGCAGTCTTCCAGCTGGGCTCCGGTAGTTCTTTCTGCCGGTGCCTGCATTGGGCCTTCTTGCTGGTCCTAGAGGTGGTGACCAGGGGACTGCCGAGCTGCTCCTCCCGCACCTCTCCTTCGTAGCCTCGCCACTCTCGATCTTGTCAGGCTGTGTCCGGCAAGCCCTGACGGGATCGGGCTGGGCTTCCGCTCAGGCAGTCCTTTTGCCCTCTTCCTTTCTCACCGTAGCGCCTAGGAGGAGAGGGACAATAAAGGGATTACGGGGCACTTATCTTTTTTCAGTTTAAAATATGTAGGTCTAGGCCAAACTTTAGTCTAAATAATGTAAATTTCCTTATCCATGTTTGTGTTCTGTAAGATTTGTACTTGATTATCAGCATATTAATGAAAAAGACAAACTTCGTCGGGCACTTATGCATGTACTATCTCCATGCAGAGGTGAAATGCCTCTATACATTTAACTAAACAAGTTTCTCCGGCAAGCTATCCTGCCGGTACCCTTAATTTGTTGCCGCGGGGCTGGCATACCGGGCACAACCATAAAAAAGGGACCAGCCCCCCGCCGAGCCCTTTCCGTCAAAGGCCACTGCGACCACCCTGACCGAAGCAGCGTTCAAGTCAATGGGTAGGAGCACCTATGTTTCTAAGGTGGCGGGGTTTTCATATGCACAAGTCTGCAAATTACAGAACAAATATGGATAAGGAACTTATCTGTTTGGCTTGTCGGTTATCATCACATGTGCTCGTCTTCATTCCTTTTCTTCGGGCCCAAGTCCACGGCAAGAATCCTGCAACTTAATGCAGATGAAAATAATTCCACATGCGCCCTCTTCTATATGATCATGCTATGCTCATGATATGCTTATGCATGCATGCAAGTTTCAGGGGCCCCCCAACGCTTCGTTTATTTCTCTGTTGCTCAGGGTCTGCGCCTGGCTTTGTACAAGGGTTACATGCAACTTCGGCAAAGCTTGTACAAAAGGGTGGCTGTCGGGTAGGGCCCGACAGCCACGCCTTACGGGTAGAACTTACGGAGATGCTCAATATTCCATGAGTTTTGCAATTGAAAGCAATCTCCGGTCTCCAAACAGACTGCGCCAGGTCTGGCGACTCGTACTACCCGGTAAGGGCCTTCCCACTTCGGCGTCAACTTGTTTGCACCCTTGGCGGACTGAACGCGCCTAAGGACAAGGTCGCCTTCCTCAAAACTCCGGGAATGAACCCTGCGGCTGTGATAGCGACGCGGGGTTTGCTGGTAGCGTGCAGCACGCGTAGCAGCCCAGAGACAGTTCTCCTCATGTAGCACAGCGTCGAGGAGACCCGTAGCAAGCACTCGAGGAGACCCGTATATTAGTTCCGTGGGGATAACTGCTTCTGCCCCATAGACTAGGGAGAAGGGAGTCTGCCCGGTAGCTCTATTTGGTGTCGTACGGAGGGACCAAAGAACCGCCGGTAGCTCGTCGATCCATCGCCTGCCGCACTTCTGTAATCTATCAAAAGTTCTTGTCTTGAGACCTCGCAGCACTTCAACGTTCGCCCTCTCAGCTTTTCCATTGCTTCTGGGATGGGCCACAGAGGCAAATGAAATATTGCTTCCGAGGGCATGAACGTATTGCATGAAGGCGCGGCTTGTGAATTGGGTGCCATTGTTGGTGATGATTCGGGCAGGTACCCCGAAGCGGCACACCAATCCTTTCAAGAACTTGATAGCTGTCTGCGCGGTCACCTTTCTCACAGGCTCCACCTCCAGCCACTTTGTAAACTTGTCGATTGCGACGAACAAGAATTCAAAGCCCCCAGTAGCATGGGGGAAGGGACCCAGGATGTCGAGCCCCCAGACCAAAAATGGCCATGACAAAGGGATTGTTTGGAGAGCTTGAGCAGGCTAATGGATATTCTTGGAGTGGAACTGGCAGGCTTCACACTTGGTGACTAGCTCAATTGCATCTTGGAGGGCAGTGGGCGAGTAGAAACTTTGCCGGAAAGCTTTCCCAACCAAGGTCCTTGATCCGATGTGGGAGCCACACATACCCTTGTGTATTTCTACCAGCAGTTCCTTTCCTTCTTCCCGGCAAATGCACTTTAATTTCACACTGTTGGGCCTTCTTCTGTATAGTGTGTCGTCAATGAACTGATACATACTAGCCCTCTGGGCTACTCTTTCAGCTTCTTCTTGTTCTTCGGGAAGTTCTCCTGTTTGGAGGAAACGAACAATGTGCCGTGCCCAAGTTGGAGCCCGGGGCTCGGCAACAAGGACTAGTGGCACCTCCTCGTCAACAGGAGCGCACGCCTCAACCGCAAAGACTGGTAATTCGGCGGGAGGGTGCAGCCCACTGATCGAAGGGGAGTTGTTCCCGCCAAGCCTTCTGCCGGGGGCTTCGGGAAGCTCTGCCGGGAGAGGCTTGCCGGAGTTCAATTTCCTCCTCTTGCTGGCCATTGTTGCCGGGGATACGGAGGGTTGAGTCAGATGTAGAACAAAATTCCCTAGTTCCACAGGGAGTTTTTGCGCAACGCACTTTGACAGATGATCAGCAATGTTGTTTTCCGCATGTGGTACGTGCTTTGTTTGCAATCCGTCAAAGCGCTCCTCCAACTTTCTCACTTCCTCGATGTATGCCTCCATCAATGGGCTTTGGTAGTCCTTGTTGATTTGTCTCACCACAAGTTGTGAGTCAACATGGATAACCAACTTCTTGATTCCCAACTCTGTCGCAACCTGAGCCCGGCAAGGAGCCCTTCATACTCTGCAGTATTGTTGGTAGTCTCCTCCTGGGGGAAATGCGTTTGAACGATGTACTTAATGTGCTCCCCAGTGGGAGCAACGAGAAGCATGCCAGCTCCTGCACCCTGTAGGGAGAAGGCGCTTCCTTGTCGGGGATAACTGTTTCCAGTACTTCCACATCAGGGGTTGGTGTCCACTCTGCAATGAACTCTGCCAGTGCTCTGCTCTGAATAGTTGATGTGCTTTCAAACCTCAAACCAAAGCTAGATAACTCCAAAGCCCATTCCACGATCCTGCCAGTAGCCTCGGGGTTTCGGAGTATGCGTTGCAAGGGGAAGCGGGTGACAACCCTGATCTCATCGGCTTAGAAGTAGTGACGCAGTTTCCTCGAGGCCATGATGAGGCCAAAAATCAACTTTTGCACGCCAGAGTACCTCGACCTAGCCCCCTGCAGTAGGGAGCTGATGAAGTACACTGGGCGCTGCACCACCTTCTTCCTTGCCGTGATCTTGGCACTGTCTCCACTGCCTTGCTCTTCTTTGTCTTGAACTGCATCTGATCTTGCCAGGACTGGTTCACTTTCCTCTCCAGAGGGGACGGTGGTGGCGGTTGCTGCTTCATCTACCTCCCACTGTGCCACCAGTGCTGCGCTAACCACTTGATTGGTCACTGCTAAGTATAGCAGCAATGGCTCTTGTGGTTTAGGAGCGACTAAGGTGGGAACAAAGGAAAGGTAGGTCTTCAAATCTTGTAGCGTGGCGTCTGCCTCCGGGATCCACTCCACGGGCCCTGCCTTTTTCAAGATTTTGACAAATTGCAAGGCGCGTTCGGCGGACTTTGAAATGAACCTGCTCAACGTGGCAACACATCCAGTCAAATGCCTCACGTCCTTGACTGTCTTTGGTGCTTGAATCTGCTAGATAGCCTTGATCTTATCGGGGTTGGCCTCTATCCCCCAGTGGGACATAAAAAAGCCAAGTAGCTTCCCGGAAGGAACGCCAAACACACACTTCTCCGGGTTCAGCTTCAAATTGAGCCTGCGCAGATTTGCAAAGGTCTCTTCCAAATCCTGAATGAGGGTCATTCTGTCCTTGGTTTTGACCACAATATCATCCATGTAGGCTTTAACATTTCTATGCAACTCGGACTCAAAGCCAATCTGTACTTCTCTTGCAAAAGTGGATCCAGCGCTCTTCAATCCGAAGTGCATCCGTACAAAACAGTACGTGCCACATGGAGTTATGAACGTGGTTTTGTCTTCGTCCTCCTTGGACATGAAGATCTAATGGTATCCAGAGTAGGCATCCAGGAAGGAGAGCAAGTCGCATCCGGAGGTGGAATCCACAATCTGGTCGATGTGGGGCAAGGGGAATGAGTCCTTCGGGCATGCTTTGTTAAGATCCGTGAAATCTATGCAAAGCCTCCATTTCCCATTTGCCTTACGCACCACCACTAGGTTTGCTAACCACGTTGGATGCAATACTCCTCTGACCAATCTAGTTGCCTCAAGTTTCTTGATCTCCTCGGCAATAAACTGCTGCCGCTCCAAAGCTTGCTTCCGGACCTTCTGCTTGACGGGCCGGGCATGTGGGCAGACAGCAAGGTGGTGCTCGATTACCTCCCTGGGAACACCGGGGATGTCAGATGGTTGCCAAGCAAACACATCGACATTCGCCCGCAGGAAGGCAATGAGCGCGCTTTCCTATTTGTTATCGAGGGTGGCACTGATGGTAAATGTACCACCAGCGCCAGCCAGCCCTGCCGGGACCTTTTTCACAGACGGTGTGGCAGCCTTGGATCTCTTGCTATTGGAACTCTCCGGCAAGTCATCAACAGGCGCAGTGCACTCCTGAGAGGCATGCTTCCCGGATTCCTCGCTGGCATCCTTTCTTCCTTTCATCTTTTTCTTGCTTTCCTTGGCAGGAGCAGCGGCTTCCGCAGCATCTGCAGCAACTGCCTCCCGGTACATCTTGTCCACGCATATGATAGCGTATTTCTTGTCTGATGGGATAGAAATAACGCCCATTGGTCCTGGCATCTTCAAAGTGTTGTAGGAATAGTGGGATGCCGCCATGAATTTGGCCAGGGCAGGACGACCAAGGATTCCGTTGTACAGCAGGGGGAGGTCAACAACATCAAACACGTTTTTCTCAGTCTGGTAGTTCAACCCCCCCCCCCCCCCCCGAATGTTACCGGCAATGTGATCTTCCCCTTAGGATGACTCCTTCCGGGGTTGATCCCTTGGAACGTACCAGTAACGTTGAGCTCTTCATCTGCTATCTCGAGTTTGCTGATGACCTTTGGAGAAATTAGATTCAACCCGGCCCCGCCGTCAACCAACATCTTTGTGGCCTTGAGGTTGCGGATTGTTGGTGAAACCAACAACGGCAAACACCCCACCGCGGTAGTGCGGTCAGGGTGATCCTCCTCATCAAAGACGATGGGCGTGCAGGACCACTTGAGCGCCTTCCGAGAATCTGCCGTTGGCTCCAAGGCATTGACCTCAAGCGCCCACCTTTTAAGTTGGCGGTGAGAGGAGTGCAGAGATGCACCCCCGTCAATGCATAGGGCGTCAGTGGCTTTCTGGAATTCCTGCTCGCTGGTTTCCTTTTCATCTCCTTCATCACTTCCGTCCTCGCAATCCTTCTTCTCACGGCCCTTGGCGGGTTACCCTTGATACTGAGGAGCCTTGCCGGGGTGACCTGTTCTGCCACCTCGGCCCTTTCCGCCAGCGCCATCTTGGTTTTTCTCCTTATCACGCATCTCGTACTCAGCCCTCTGCTTCTTGACGAGCTGCTCGACCTGATGGCACTCCTAGAGATCGTGGCCGTTGGTCCGATGGATCTTGCAGTACGGCCCATCACTCTTCCCAGCTTTCTCGGCAGCCGTGGCTTCCCGACAATCAGCGCACGCGGCAACTTCCTTGCCGGGGACCTCGGTCTTGGCCTTCTTGCTGGTACCAGGTGCACTCGACCCTTCAACGGTCATCACCACTTTATCATTGTGCTTCTTGTTGTGCTTCTTGCTCTTCTTCTTCTGGCTGGTGGCATCGTCGTTGTCTTCTGAGTCGATGTCGATGCCATCTTCTTCACCTGGGAGTCATCTCCCCTCTTCTACTCAGGCAAACTTATCCACCAGAGTGTATAGCTCATTCACAATCTTGGGTAAATGAACGTTCATTTTAGAACATATTCGGCGGCTGCGCACGTTGGACTAGAACGCGGCTATCACAGCTACCGGGTGTATGTCTGGGATATTCCTGTGCACCCGGCTGAACCTCTGCATGTACTTCCGCAGGCTCTCTCCTTCCTTTTGCAGAAGTAGCTGTAAATCGCTGGGCCGTCTTGGTTCTTAGTGGCTTCTCGTGAAGGCGCCAACAAACTCATGGCACAGGTCAGCCCGGGTCGAAATGGAATTCTCTAGCAAGTGTATCAACCAAGACCTCATATTTGGCTTGAGTGCCGAGGGGAAGTAGTTGTCGAACACCTTCTCATCTCTTCCCCCGGTAGCTTGAACAGCGATGGTGTAGATGCTCAAGAACTCTGCCGGGTTCAGTCTTCCATCGTACTTCTCTGGTATTTCCAGCTTGAACATGCGGGAAGATGGCCAATGTACTTGCCGCAGCTCACTAGTGAAGGCGGGGCACCCAACCCCGAAAGGTAGGCACCCACTCTCACCGGGCGTAGGCTCGTCGACATTGGAGCCATTGCGCCTATCAGACCGACGTTGGATTTTGCGGCATCATTCGATGGTGACGCGCGCGTCTCCCCCCCCCCCCAGCTGTCTTCCAGGACTCGCCGCTGTTCTCGTCGTGCTCGAGGATCGGACGAGGACATCAGTACGTCGTCGGGTTCTTGGTTGCGTTGCTCTAACCGTGGCCCCTGCGCTGGCTGCCGTGGAGGGGATTGCACCATGGGGGTGGCCCCTTCGGTATGGCCAGCAGCTCGGGCCGTTGCCGCCACCTGTGGAGGCTGTGACGGGCCTACCCGCCGCGATCCTCCCACCTCGGTAAAACCAATCAAGCTCTGAATGGTGGCTCTCCACTCATCCATCTGATCAGCCGCCGGCGGAAATCTCAACAGGAGTTGGGCCCATGCCATGGCCTTCGAAGCAGTGCTCGGCATGGATGACGATGTAGATCGTAGCGTCGCCTAGCTTCTGACGGTGCCAGTAGTGGCAGCGTCGTGCTCCTGTCGCCGTGAGCCAGTCGCCAGGGCGGCTTCGTTAGGCACATCAGCTTGGCCAGCCCATCCTGGGGGTGACGCATGCCCTGTGGCCACACCCGCAGCGGGGGCGGCCGGAGGATTGCGGTTCGCCCCAGGGCGAGCATCACCACTGTGGCCGCGTCCTTCGGCGGGGTGGAGAGGCATGGATGGAATGATCTCTCCTCCCGCACCTTGCGGAACGTGGCCATCGGGATGTTGTTGGCGCTGTCCTTCTCCGGTGCCTCCTGCTCCTGTTTTGGCTACGGGGGAGGTGGTGACGACGCCGCCTGCGCCGGTCATGTCCCCTGCAACGTCCACGTCCCCATAGCCCCCACGGCGTCGGCAGCCGCGCATGGAGGGGCCTTCGAGGTGGACAGGTGAGCTGCGGCACCAGTTTTCTTCTTGGGTGCCATGGATGATGAAGCCGTCGATGAATAAGACGATGATGAAGATGACGCGCTGCGTACGCTCTCGGATTCGCGCAAGCGCTTCCCCCTACCTGGCGTGCCAAAGATGTCATGGGAAAACACGGCCACCTATGAGGCCATCGGCACCTTGTGGTTCGGCGGGGGGAAGGACGCATTGCATAAAGAGCAGAGGGCGTGGGGTAGCGCGACAACGATCACACGGGCAGTTTTTATCCAGGTTCGGGCCGCCGTGAGGCGTAAAACCCTACTCCTGGTTTGGTGGATTGATGAGAGGACCGTGGTGGAGACGCAGCGCTCTAGCCCGGCAAGGTCACCTCGGGGCGAGAGCAGCTACACGCGTATGAGTGTACAGGGGTCCGAATCCTTTCTAAGGTTGCCATGGCCCTCCTTTTATAGATCAAGGGGTCACCACAATGGCATATCAGTCATCGTGTACTGATTAGATAGCAAATAGTGCCATCATACCTAACTCTGCAGACTGGACAGAGCGCATTAAATGCCTCGCTTAGTGTCACATCGTAGCTTAGCCCGGCAAGCCTTGTCGTGCTGTGTTGCCACCTTTCTCGCCTGCCTGCATGACACGTCGCTGGACGAGTGTCGTTTGGAGGTGATTTCCTCTGAGGATGGCTGCCACATGACAAATAACGGCCACTTAGCATCTTGGGGGCTCGACACCACACCGATTGGTGACTTGCGTTGCTGTGAGGTGGAGTGGTGGAGCCTTGGCGGGGTAATCCGCCCTCAGTGTCCCCGGCAAGCCTGCCGGGGCAATCTTGAGACTTGTCTTTGGGGCAACGTCGTCCCCACCAGGCTCGCCTGCCCGGTAGGGGAGGTTTTCCCATCGTAGTATTTTACTCCTTGGGTTGGTCTTGGTCTTCTTGATCCGCCCTTTGATTCCTCAAAGAGTTGATCTCTTCTGCTTGGCCTTGTCCTGTATGCTGCAATCTCGTTATTGAGCCTATGTATAGTCTGGGCAACATAACTGGGGTTTGTTGCACTGACAGGAGCCCCCGGGCCTGGCCTGAACGCGTTGTCGAGCGTCGTCGGGGTAGGCCCTATCCAGTACACAGGCGGGGAGGCTGTAGTAGCTCACACCTTGAGATCTTCTTTACTTCTTCATTAATCTGAGCTTGAGTCAGTTTCCGGTTTGCCTGCACGTCGTGTAACGCCAGTTGTAGTGGGGCCATCCTTGTAATGGCCCGTGAATGACTTTAACGCACGGGTGAGTAACTGCCAATTCACTCTTCCCACCATGCCCTTATCCTTGGCCACGTATGCTGCATGCATTGAGTGGGGTAGGTAACGGAGGCGCGAGGTGCGGGAGAGAGCGTCATGGCAGAGGCCCGACCCTCTTGGGTTGGTGCAGTGAGACGGCGGGTACCCGCCGAGGGATCAGCCCCCCAGCCCCAGCTCGCCTATAAAAAAGGGCGAGGAGGAGCGGAGGTGCTCATCTACTCACATCTCCCCTCCATTCTCTGCCTCCCTCCTTGTTATGTTGAGGTGGATTGTAAGTGCATCTAGTGCCCCTTAGTGATTTTGGTGTATTGAAGACTTATAGGTTAAGGGACTAATGCATTTGTGAGTGTACACAGGTCTATAAGTCTATGAGGAGTTTGTTATTTACGATGAATGTCGACCCCTAAAAATGAATGTCTTCAACTGAAGACTTTGGTTTTCTTGAAGACTTTGAAAGTGAAGAAATTGGTGTGACCCTGAAGACTTGATATTCATGCGAGGATTATGAAGCGTGAAGACTTTTGTTTTCGTAGTTTCATTTTCTTCTTCTTGAGTCATAGGAAACACCGTACTATTAAAGGGGGTCGAGGTAAAACTAAGGAAAAGTTTCCAAGTGATGCTAAACTCAAAATCCTACACCTACCCAATCCTTTCGAGTGAAGCCATTGGAAATCTCATACAGTTTAGTCAAGTTCTTCAGTGACAGAGACGAAGTTCTTCTGTTCTCTGAGGAATTTGTTCTGACTGAGGAGTTAGGAATTCGCCAGTGCGGATTGCCTACAAGTGAGGATCATGATAGCCCTGAGGAATTTGATACTCAAATATCCGACCGTTGCTGTGCTACGCGCCAGCTGTCCAAATATCCTACCCACCTAATGGTCATATCATTGAAGGGCATTTATGTCTTATCATGTCGGGCTGCTCCCTAGGCTATAAATAGCCGCCCCCTACAACCACTAGCTGGTTGGCTGCTTCGAGAGATAGATTAACACTTGTCATTTAGAGCATCCCATCCTCCGAGGACTTTGAGCGAAAATCATCAAGTGAGGAAAAACCCAAAAACCCAAACACCTACAAACCCAAAGTGATTGAGCATCACTGAAGAGATTGTTCCTGTGTGGAACCGACGCTTGTTACCTTTGAGGACTGTGCATCCTCCAGACGGTTAGGCGTCATGGTCTAGAGCATCCAAGAGGAAATTGTGGATTGCCGAGTGACCGAGTATGTGAAGGTTTGGAAGTCACCTGAAGACTTACCACGAGTGATTGGGCGAGGTCTGTGTGACCTTAGCTCAAGGAGAATACGGTGAGGACTGTGTGTCCGGGACTGTGTGTCCTCAGGTTTAAATACCTAGCCGCTCTAACCAGACGTACAACTGTCACAGCAGTTGGAACTGGTCTACCAAATCATTGTCTTCAACGAGCTACTGGTTCTATTTCCTCAACCCTTTCAATTCCTCGCATACTTGCTATGTATTTGATCATTACTGTTTGAAGACTTTGACTAAAGACTTTCTCAATTTCCTCAGTTCAATTTCTTCAGTCAGTTTGTCTTCAGCCTGCTTATCCTGTGTTTACGCTTCTCGTACTCTGTGCTTGTTTTCATTTCATCATGATGACTGTGCTACTGCTCTGTTATGCTTGCATCTGAGTACTTATTCCGCTGCTATGTAGTTCGTCGCTTAGGAATTTCCTCACCTTGAAATTCCTCTGTGACAAATTTGTAAAAATCGCCTATTCACCCCCCCTCTAATCGATATAACGCACTTTCAATTGGTATCAGAGCAAGGTACTCCCTTGTTCTGTGTGATTTTGGTTTAACCACCTGGAGTTTTAGTTATGTCGACTACAGGCATGATCAAGGTCTCAGCTGGGTGTCCTACCTTCGATGGGACAGACTACCCCTACTGGAAGAACAAGATGCGCATGCATCTTGAGGCAATTGACAACGATCTCTGGTATGTTGTGGAAAATGGTGTTCCCTCTGTCACTCCTTCCGTAAACGCTGCTGATGTGAAGAGATTCAAGCAACTCAACTCTCAAGCGAAGAATATCATATGTGGCCATCTGAGCAAAGGGCAGTATGGCAGAGTGAGTGCTTTGGAGTCAGCTAAGCTTATCTGGGATAGGCTGTCCAAGGTCAATGAAGGAGTCTCAACTCAACATGACTCTCGAGTTGATGTTCTTCGCAATCTCTTCAACCGCTTCAAAAGACTCGACAACGAAAATGTTCAGCAAACCTTTGATCGCCTCATTGACATTTCAAACGAGCTTCAAGCACTGGGTGCCACTGACATCACCGACCATGAGGTGGTGAAGAAATTGCTGAGGTCACTCGATTCTTCATTCGATACACTGGCACTGATGATTCAAGAACATGGAGACTACAAGTCACTTGATCCTGCTGATATCCTCGAGAGGCTAAATACTCATGAATTCCAACTAGCTGAGAAGAGAGATCTCTACGGACCGAGCTATGGTAGATCTCGTGCACTGAAAGCCAAGGTAGTCTCTGAATCTGAAGATGAAGATTCTGGTAGCAGCCTTGGTGATCCTGAAGAACTGAGTCAGGAGCTAGCAATGCTCGTGAGGAAATTCCAGAAGTTCTCTAGACATGGCCGATTTGGGAAATCCTCAAGAGGTGATGACATGAAATCAGATTCCTCATCCCGTGACTACAAGAAGAGAACTTGCCATAAATGCAAGCAACCTGGTCACTACATTACTGATTGTCCTCAGTGGGAGAAGGAATCAAAGAAGAAGAAATACAAGGATGATAGTTTAGATGACTCTAAGAAGAAGAAGAAATCTTCAAAGTCCTCATCATCAAAATCTTCAAAGTCTTCATCTCACAAGAAGAGCAGCTCCAAGAAAGCTCGGGCATTCATTGGCAGGGAAATGGACTCTGAAGCTGAATCTGAGGAACATGAGGAAGAGGAGGCATCTGAGGAGTCAGACTCTGGTGTGGCGAGCCTAGCCCTCGCTACTGCTTATGTTAGCAAGTCCATCTTCAACACTGAGGAAAATGGCTTCCCCAACACTGCTGATGACGGCAACGATGACTATGCTCCCACCTATTGCTTCATGGCAAAAGGTGCAAAGGTATTCAAATATCCCTCCTCTGAATCAAGTAAGGATGAATCTGATGATAACCTCAAACCCAGCTATTCCAAACTTGCTAATATTGTTGTTAAACAACAAAAGGCTTTGGAAAAGGTTCAAAATATGCTAGACAAAAGCGATGATCTGTTAGGTGAGGAAATGGATCGAACTCAAACACTGACTGATAATCTTCAGCAACTACAGTCTAAGTTTGACAACCTTCAAGGTCGTCATGAAACTCTCTTAGCCGATCATGAGAAGCTTTCTTATGAATTTCTTCAAAGAAAGCAAGATCTTGAGAAGCTAAGGGTGAGTCATGAAGATCTTCAGAAGGAAAATGATTATTTGCTTGCTCAACAGATCAGTTCCGCTCAGGAAGAATTTATTCCACCATGCTTGAAATGCATTGAACGTGAAACTGCTAATTCTTCACCTGAATGTTCAAATGCTTCTATTGCTGCAAATTCTTCAACTATCTCTGTGGTCACAAATTCCTCATCTGAGGATACCACTAGTATCACTGACGAAAATGCAGGGTTGAAGGAATTGTATGTGACAGGCATGTACAAAAGCCTCAAAGGGCATCAGACTCTTTGTGATGTGCTCAAAAAGCAGATCTTGAACAGGAACCCTAGGAAAGAGGGTATTGCCTTTGAGAGGAAACTCAATGCTGATGGAACCTACTGGAAACCTGAGCAGTATCCCAAAACCTCATGGGTTGCTGCGAAGGGACCTCCCATAGATCCATCCACTTTATCTGGCTTTACTTGTGAATCCTCATATTCATCTGATGAGTCATTTGACTCCAACTATAAACTGTTCAAAAATCAGAATGGTGAGGTATTTGCTAGATATGTTGGATCTAACTGCAGGAATGGTCCCCCTATGAAGAAAATCTGGGTTCCCAAAAGGTGCCTTGAAAGTCTTCAAGTGAATGTCCTCATGACACCACCTGTGAAGAATAAGAACCCCAGATCAAATTCTTCATATGGACCAAAGTCTTCATATGGATCCAAGTCCTCTTATGGATCAAATTCCTCACATGGATCCAAGTCCTCACATGATCATCACCATGCTAACGCTTCTGTTTCACAGGGAAAATCTAAGAGTTCTGACTATGTGCATTATTCTTCAAATCATTATATTCATAAGTCCTCGAAGAATTTCTCTGCTTACTCATATGTCTATGCTAATCCCTCTCCTGTGAAACGAAGCACTCTGGCTTCAATGCCACCTTTCTCTTATGGAGCTCGCAGAATGATGAACTCTTTGCCACCCCTCCAGATGTGGGTGGTGAAGAAAAAGAACTAATCTCTTATGCAGGGTCAGGTCTCCAGACGAACTAAATCATCTGAAGAATTTGCTGGAGACCTGAAATGCTTGAAAGGACGCAAGCTAATCATGAAGAAATGATTTATTCATTTCTCAAGTCCTCACATTGCTATATATATATATACATATGTTGCTTTTGTTGATGAAATATGTCTGATGAATTTGATGTCATATTCTTCACTCTGAAGTATATGAGTTCGTAAGATGCACTAATTCATCTGCAGGATGATTTACCCAAAGCTACTGAGTGGGTCCTCGATAGTGGATGTACAAATCACATGACCAGTGACAAGAGCTTACTGATGAACACTCCTTTATCTCCATCACACTTGAAGCATATCACCTACGCTGACAAAGGCAAAAGCAAGGTATTGGGTCTAGGTAGGGTTGCAATCTCAAAGGATCGACACATGGATAAAGTCATGCTTGTCGAGTCCCTCGGATTCAACCTCATGTCTGTCTCAATGCTTTGTGATCTTGATATGGTTGTTGTCTTTGGCAAATATCGTTGCTTAGTACTCATGGAATCTGACAATTCCAAAGTCTTCGAAGGCTTTAGGAGAGGAGACTTGTATATTGTTGATTTCTCTACAGGACCACAGCCTGCCACTTGTCTACTTGCTAAAGCTTCAGAAGGCTGGCTATGGCATCGACGACTGGGTCATGCTGGCATGAGGAACTTACACACGCTCGTGAAGAAAAAGCACGTCATTGGCATCGAGGGTGTCAAATTCCTCAAAGATCACCTTTGTGGGGCTTGTGAGGCTGGAAAAATGACCAGAGCCAAGCACCCCTCGAAGACTATCATGACTACTTCTCGTCCTTTTGAATTGCTTCATATGGATCTCTTTGGCCCTACTCATTATGCCACACTAACAAATGCAGCATCTCTATATGGCTTTGTCATTGTTGATGACTATTCTCGTTACACATGGGTGCATGTCATTACTTACAAAACTGAAGTGCAGGAAGTCTTCAGACGATTTTCCTCAAGGGCTTCGACGAATTTCGGTGTGAAGATCAAGCATATACGTAGTGACAATGGGACCGAGTTCAAGAATACTGGTCTTGATGACTATCTCGATGAACTTGGTATTACTCATGAGCTATCTGCCCCATACACTCCTCAGCAGAATGGCATTGTGGAGCGCAAGAACAGGACTCTTGTTGAGATGGCTCGCACCATGCTTGATGAATACAAGACACCTCGTCACTTCTGGCCTGAGGCAATCGATACTGCATGCCACATCATCAACAGGGTATATCTTCACAAATTCTTCAAGAAGACCTCATATGAACTCCTCACTGACAAGAAACCCAATGTGAGTTATTTCAAAGTCTTCGGTGCTAAATGCTGGATTAGAGATCCTCATCACAATTCTAAATTTGCACCGAAAGCACATGAAGGTTTTATGCTTGGTTACGGAAAGGACTCGCACACCTACAGGGTCTTCAACACCTATCACAACAAGGTTGTTGAAACTGTAGATGTGCGGTTTGATGAAACTAACGGCTCGCAAAGAGAGCACCTACCTCCTGTGCTAGATGAAAAGATGCCTGCGGAAACCATCAAGTACAAAGCTACTGAGGATGTCATTCCTACTGAAGAATCTGCTGAAGAAAACATTCCAGAACATGAAGAACAGCATGCTGGCGCACCTGAAGAAAATGGCTCTGAAGAAAATACTGAGCGAAATCAAAGTCGTCAACCTGCTCATCCTCGCGTTGCAAATGAAGTACAGATTGAGAGAATCATCAACGACATCAACGCACCAGGTCCTCTGACTCGCTCAAAAGCTTCACATTTATCTAACTTTTGTGGGCATTTTGCTTTCGTGTCCATCACAGAGCCCACCAAAGTTGATGAGGCATTTCTGGAGCCTGAATGGATTCAAGCAATGCAAGAGGAATTACATCAATTCAAGCTGAACAATGTATGGGAGCTTGTCAAGCGACCGGACCCATGCAAGCACAATATCATCGGTACCAAATGGATCTACCGCAACAAGCAAGATGAAAATAGCCTAGTGGTGAGGAACAAGGCTCGTCTTGTGGCTCAAGGCTACACAGAGGTTGAAGGAATTGATTTCGATGAAACTTTTGCACCTGTTGCTAGACTTGAGGCTATTCGCATATTGCTTGCTTATGCTAACCATCATAATATCATCTTATATCAAATGGATGTGAAAAGTGCATTCCTCAATGGTAAGCTTGAGGAAGAAGTATATGTTGCTCAACCCCCAGGTTTTGAAGATCCTAAGCATCCTGACAAAGTCTTCAGACTCAATAAGGCCCTCTATGGCCTCAAGCAGGCCCCTCGGGCGTGGTATGACACTTTGAAGGAATTCCTCATGAAGAAAGGCTTCAAACCCGGTTCACTCGACCCAACTCTTTTCACCAAAACCTATGATGATGAATTGTTCGTGTGCCAAATATATGTTGATGATATTATCTTTGGCTGTACTAACCAACATTACAGTGACGAATTTGCTTACATGATGAGTGAGGAATATCAAATGTCCATGATGGGAGAATTGAAATTCTTCTTAGGTCTTCAAATTCGTCAACAACGCAATGGCATCTTCATTTCTCAAGAGAAATACCTCAAGGACGTTCTGAGGAAATTCGGTATGCAAGAATGCAGAGGCGTCAAAATCCCTATGCCCACAAATGGCCATCTATGCACTGATGAAAATGGAATAGACTTCGATCAAAAGGTATACCGCTCCATGATTGGCTCTTTATTGTACCTATGTGCATCTAGGCCGGATATTATGCTTAGTGTTTGCATGTGTGCCCGTTTTCAAGCTACACCGAAGGAATCACACCATAAGGCTGTGAAACATATTCTTCGGTATCTAGCTCACACTTCAACACTTGGATTATGGTATCCCAAGGGCTCGGCTTTTGATCTCATTGGATATTCTGACTCTGACTATGTTGGTGATCGTGTGGACCGCAAGTCAACATCAGGCACATGCCATTTCCTCGGACGATCCTTAGTATGTTGGTCCTCGAAGAAGCAGAACTGCGTATCACTCTCTACTACTGAAGCTGAGTATATTGCTGCTGGTTCTTGCTGTGCTCAATTGCTATGGATGAAGCAAACCCTCAAGGACTACGGCATCAATGTGAAGAATGTGCCTCTCTACTGCGACAACGAGAGTGCCATCAAAATTGCTCATAACCCAGTTCAGCACTCGAAGACAAAGCACATCGAGATTCGTCATCATTTTCTTCGAGATCATGTGTTGAAGGGTGACATCTCTATTGATCCCGTGAAGTCTGAAGAACAGCTAGCGAATATCTTCACAAAGCCCTTGGATGAGAAGAGATTTAGCAAATTGCGGTGTGAGCTAAATATCTTAGAATCTTCGAATGCCCTTTGAAAAGGACACACATCCTAACACTTATGCAAATTGATGACTTAGGTGTGCAACACACGAAGAAACATTTTTCTTCAATCAATGAAGACTAACCCTCTAAGTGTGAAGAAATTAATGAAGAATTGGATTCTCATAACCCTACGATAATTGTACGCGGTGTCTGAAATCATCATTCTTACACGGTGGGTCACGCCACCACAAAAAGTTGAAAATCTTCAAAATTTGAGTTTTTCATCATTGTGAAAATTCTTCAAATTTTCAAATTCTTCAACTTTGCAAAATCTTCACTCTTTCCGTCTGTGTTCTTCATTGACTATATATATATTTGAGTTTTCTGTCCTCTACAGCATTCACTTATTGCTAATTCTTCAAGTTGATTTTCTTCTAAGTGAATGTGATCGGACCCGTTCCCCCTCTATGCTAAACTCAATCCAGTCTGTTCACAAATTCTTCATGTGTGTTCTATTTGAAACCCGTTCAAAGTCTTCACTGTGTCCTTGAGAGCTGAAGAATTTGCGAACGAAACATTAAAATATTCTTATCTGAATTTTCGGCTTTTGCCGCTCAAACCGTTCCATATCCCTCGACAAGATTTATCTATTCACCCACGATCTAACACGATCTTCACTTCATAGTACGTGGGTGACACATGTCGCTAGGATGAGAAGGGTCAGGGGCATGTTCGTCCATTTTCCTCGGACGAGCGGTTTTTCACCTCGGCTATAAATACCCCTCGCCCTCCTCAGAGCTCATTTACCCCGCTCGATCTTACTCCCGCGCTCGAGCTCTCAGACCTAGCGCCGCCGCTACACTCCATCGTCGCCGGTGAGGAAGAGCTTCACTGCCTCGACCTCGTCGCCGTCGTACTCACGCCGGCCGCGGAAATCTTCACTCCACCGCCGCCTTAGCTGTTTTCCATCGCCAAGTTACGGCGTGGAAGATCTGAACGGATGAACTTCTCCACTGCTACTCTCAGTTCGTCGTGTTCTTCGTCAAGGGTAAATAAAATTTATTTTTACTACCCTTGTTGATTCTGATGATTTACACAGAATCTTCAAAAGGTGTTTATTCTTCAACTTTCATGTTCTTAAACACCAACTTGCTTCTGTCCTTGATCAGTTTCTCTAAGCAACATTTTTCTTCAAGATTCCTCAATTGTGTGGATTTTCAATCTACACAACTCTAGAACCTAAGTCAAAAATGCTTAGTGAAATTCCTCAAGACACCCCTGGTCATCTTCCTCAAACTTGATACTTTTGAAAATCTTCTAAGAACGCATATGACCTCTCCAAAACTCTTCGCACCTATATTCTGTTCACAGGTACACATGTCTGCTGCTGAATCTCTAGGTTCTCATCAACTTAACTCATTTGCAGCGTTCCTTGAAGAAAAATTGCATACCTCATCAGAAAATTTGATTGTTCAAAATCCTCACGTGAAGAAAATGGCTGATGGTAAAAGACCTCAGAAGGGAGGAAAGAGGCCAGAAACAAATACTGCTTTTGAGATCCCTGATGACATCTATGATGAATATTGTACTCCTGATGAAGCAACTCATGGCAAGGAGAGCAAAAATCAGCGCAAAGTGCGCATTCAGAAGATTGAGAGGAGATGGGCAAGAGAATGGAGGAAATATCGCTATGTCACTCCCAAGTACATGAAGAAATTTGCTGTTAACCCTCCATGTCCAAGACCTCCATTGGCTCCTGGCCAAGAAGCTGATCCCACTAGCATCAGAAGAGGTGAGGAATTTCCTCAGGAGTGGGCTAAGCGTCAAGACAAGCTGGCCAAAGTGGCTAAAGAGGCAGTGAAGAAATTCAATGAAGATTCTGTTGCTGCCACCGCTGAGGCCTCTGCTATCAAGCCTAAGAAGGCTATGCTAAAGAAATCAGCTGTCAAGACAAGTTCCTCAGCTGCAATGCCCTCACGGCCAAGCTCTTCAAAGCCCTCACGGCCTGTTCCTCAAGCAAATTCCTCTAAAGCAGCTCCAACTCCCTCAGTTGCAAAATCCTCAGCTGCTCCTGCAAAGTCCTCAGCACCTGTGCATCTTGCCACATGCCAAAGGACTACTGGAATCTCAATTGCTTCAGGAGTCTCTGCAAGTTCTTCAGCTCCACCTCAGTCTTCAACAACTCCGACCTTGCTGAAGAAAAAGGCCACTGCTGGACGAGGCACAAGGCCAAGTCCTCATAAGAAGCATGTCGCCTTTCAGGTTCCGTCAAGCGAAGATGAAGCTGATGATGAATAATTAGCTGAGATCATCAGAGATCGACAACAAAGGGCCTCTAGTGCCAAAGGCAGTGCTGTGCCCCTCATGCTGGATCCACGGAAGATCCTTGATTTTATTGATCTATGGCACAAGGATCCAAATACACCTTTGCCTGAATTAAACCTCACTCCTGGTCAAAGTCACATGTTGACGGCCTTCATAAATGAAGAGAAATGGAAATTTGGAAAGGCCAGGCAGGTGAAGAAGGCTCAGTACAAGAAGGAGCATTTTCTGAAGAACAATGTTGTGAAAATGTCTCCTGAAGAACTTGTGACTATGCAGGCTGAGATCAAAGCACTCAGTGATGAATTTCATGCATTCCGTGCAGATTGGCTAGGTGCCAAAGTCAGATTCGTCAGAATGGCAAAAGGATTTACTCCAAGTGTTGCAGCTTCATCGCAACCCAAATTTCCTCAGACTGGAACATCTGCTGAAGAAAATGAAAGCGCCAGAGCTGATGAAGAAATTCCAGTCTCTAAAGAAAATGCCAGGGCAACCTCCAACATTGCGCCTGAAGAGCAATCCAGGCCAGTTGAAGCATCTGCTACTGTGCCTGAGGAATCTGAACAAGCCAGGGCAACTGCATCAGTTGTGCCAGAAGAAATTCAACCAATTTCCTCTGCTCCTCCTGCACCGATGACAAGCATCAACCTTCCTTCTGCAACAGAAGCGAAGAAAACCAAGGCTGCGGAGCGAGCAGCTGTGAAGAAAAGGAAAGCATCTACATCTTCAGAGACTTCAGCTCCGAAGAAATTGAAGACTTTGACGAGTTCAACTGAAGACCCAATTGATGCTATTCCAATATCAAGCATGCCATCAAAGGAGATCATTCCCTTTGGTGAGGAATATGAAATTCCAAGTAAATCTGATGAAGAGGATCCTTCTGCTGCTTCGACAGAGCAGATGGATGAAGAAATTGAAGTGGATACTTTCTCTTCAACCCTACTGGTATCATCGCCCATGCCTCAGTTCACAGCTGAAGAGGCAGGCGTCGAAGGAATTGAAGAAGATGAGGATGTGGATATTGGGTCTACAACACCTATTCTAAATGATGACTTTTGGGAAAGTCATCACCCCAATTCACCTCTGACAACCCCTCTACATCATGTTCCTCAGTCCCCTGTGCAAACTAAAGAAATTCATACGGGCTCTGATGAACGTCAAGCTTCACTTCATTCTATTCCTGAAGAAGTTCCAGTCACTAGCGCTGATGTACATATGTCTGAAGAAATGGAGGCCAAGGCTACTGCTGAAATTCCTCAGCCTGTGGCTCCAGTGGCTATACCTCAAGAGGCTGTAAATTCTTCAACTGTTAATCTTCAGCCCAAGCCACAGAACCCTCACTCCAAGAAGCAGAAGTTTAATGCTGAGGATTTCTTCAATGAGCACATATTCTTCACTAACTACAATCCCTATGACTCTGCTCGACTTCGTCGCAAGCGCTTCTGGACTGCAAGCCAGATGAACTTCTACTCCTCATTGTTGGTTGATAAGGATAAGATCTTTGAACATGAGCAAATTCCTCACGTAGATATGGAATCGCTGCCCTGCTTCACCCCAGTCCTCAGTGTTCTTCATGACGCTGGGTTACTCAATCTCTGCACCGACATCTGCGATTGGAATGAAGAACTCATTCTTCAATTCTTCGCCACGCTGCACATTACTGGAAATGTTGATGATGTCAATTCATGGGTATTGGACTGGATGACCGATAATACTCATTTCAAAGCACCGGCCTCTGAATTGCTTCATGCCGTCCCAGTCAGTCCTCCCACTAAAGGTGCAAGGCTTCTCTATGTTGAACCTGAACTGTCTGATCATCTGATGCAAGTGCTGATGAAGCCTTTAAAGCCAGGCCATGCTCCAAGGACCAAATTCCTCGTCAAGGAATTGCTCTATGTGCCAAGGACAGTCTATCGCATATTGACCAAAACCCTCAGTCCAATCAAGGGCCACAACTCTGATGATGAAGAAGTTGTTGGCATTATGAAGAATCTGCTGTTCAATATCATTCACGGTATTCCTATCAACTACCACGATTTCTTCATGAGGACTTTGGCCAATGCTGCTCTGTCACCTTTTGAGTTGAAGCCTTATGCTCCCTGGATCATGAGATTCATCAGATCAAGGTCTTCAATTCATTATAAGGCTGATTTTCAAAATCATCTCAGCTATGTGCCCCCTATCGAAGTCCTCAAACGGACTATTTCCTCAGCTGACGAGAAGGGCAAGGCTGCTATTATTGATGAAGGTACTCGTCCATTGGATGGACAGTTTCACAAAGCTACTTCCTATTCCACCAATGATGACTCTGCAACTCAAGATTCTGCCGCCAAAGCTTCAGAACATCATCCTCAAGCCACAGCTCCGCGTGTGATGACTGATCGTGAACTTCTCCTTAGTCTTCATCAGAAAGTTGATCGAAATCACAAGTGGGTCAAGCGTTAGTTTGGTGCAATTCTTCAGAACATGACAGTCACTCAAAATACTGTGAAGAAGAATCACTACTACTTGCATGAAGTCTTTGACCGCACTTGGGCGATTCTGTCTAATCTTCATAGTGCTGAAGAACTCAAGGAGATGGGCTTCCAATAGGACTTTGACTGGTCTCAGCCACCTTCGAAGAAATTCAAGAAAGTCAAAGTTCCTCAGCTTGTTGCCAGTTCATATTCTTCATCGCGTGAGACGGATGAAGCTGAAGACTTGAACGACACTGCGGCAGGCCCTACCTCAACAGACGACCCCAACAATGCTGGCGCTCCTCCATCGACATCATGATGATATTCTACAGGGGCGTTAGTCCTCATTTTTCGTCCCTTTTTGTCATTTGATGACAAAGGGGGAGAAATTTGAGTTAGTCTTCAAGCGGGTCTTATATATGGGCTATATTTCTGTTAAGTTACAACTCTTGCTTTTCTGAGGTGTTTGCTCTGATGAGTTGTAAACTTAAATCCTATGGTGGTCTGATGCTTTTGCTCTGTTTTTCTGCATGCTATTTCCTCAATACCATAATGCACGCATGCTGAATTTCGTCAGACACCATATTTCATCATGCATTTCAAATTCTTCACATCATATGTTAAATGCGTGTATGAATTTCAAGATATAGGAGGAGATCTCCATGATATTACTCAACAATGTGCATTTGCTATTTCAAAGCAAATTCCTCAAATATGCACATCTTCAGGGGGAGTTCTTCTATATCTTGCAATCAAATTCCTCAATTTCAGTATTTACACTTCATATGTTTATCCCCGTTGAAAACTTAACCTATATTGTCATCAATCACCAAAAAGGGGGAGATTGTAAGTGCATCTAGTGCCCCTTAGTGATTTTGGTGTATTGAAGACTTATAGGTTAAGGGACTAATGCGTTTGTGAGTGTACACAAGTCTATTAGTCTATGAGGAGTTTGTTATTTACGATGAATGTCGACCCCTAAAAATGAATGTCTTTAACTGAAGACTTTGGTTTTCTTGAAGACTTTGAAAGTGAAGAAATTGGTGTGACCCTGAAGACTTGATATTCATGCGAGGATTATGAAGCGTGAAGACTTTTGTTTTCGTAGTTTCATTTTCTTCTTCTTGAGTCATAGGAAACACTGTACTATTAAAGGGGGTCGAGGTAAAACTAAGGAAAAGTTTCCAAGTGATGCTAAACTCAAAATCCTACACCTACCCAATCCTTTCGAGTGAAGCCATTGGAAATCTCATACAGTTTAGTCAAGTTCTTCAGTGACAGAGACGAAGTTCTTCTGTTCTCTGAGGAATTTGTTCTGACTGAGGAGTTAGGAATTCGCCAGTGCGGATTGCCTACAAGTGAGGATCATGATAGCCCTGAGGAATTTGATACTCAAATATCCGACCGTTGCTGTGCTACGCGCCAGCTGTCCAAATATCCTACCCACCTAATGGTCATATCATTGAAGGGCATTTATGTCTTATCATGTCGGGCTGCTCCCTAGGCTATAAATAGCCGCCCCCTACAAGCACTAGCTGGTTGGCTGCTCCGAGAGATAGATTAACACTTGTCATTTAGAGCATCCCATCCTCCGAGGACTTTGAGCGAAAATCATCAAGTGAGGAAAAACCCAAAAACCCAAACACCTACAAACCCAAAGTGATTAAGCATCACTGAAGAGATTGTTCCTGTGTGGAACCGACGCTTGTTACCTTTGAGGACTGTGCATCCTCCAGACGGTTAGGCGTCATGGTCTAGAGCATCCAAGAGGAAATTGTGGATTGCCGAGTAACCGAGTATGTGAAGGTTTGGAAGTCACCTGAAGACTTACCACGAGTGATTGGGCGAGGTCTGTGTGACCTTAGCTCAAGGAGAATACGGTGAGGACTGTGTGTCCGGGACTGTGTGTCCTCAGGTTTAAATACCTAGCCGCTCTAACCAGACGTACAACTGTCACAGCAGTTGGAACTGGTCTACCAAATCATTGTCTTCAACGAGCTACTGGTTCTATTTCCTCAACCCTTTCAATTCCTCGCATACTTGCTATGTATTTGATCATTACTGTTTGAAGACTTTGACTAAAGACTTTCTCAATTTCCTCAGTTCAATTTCTTCAGTCAGTTTGTCTTCAGCCTGCTTATCCTGTGTTTACGCTTCTCGTACTCTGTTCTTGTTTTCATTTCATCATGATGACTGTGCTACTGCTCTGTTATGCTTGCATCTGAGTACTTATTCCGCTACTATGTAGTTCGTCGCTTAGGAATTTCCTCACCTTGAAATTCCTCAGTGACGAATTTGTAAAAATCGCCTATTCACCCCCCCTCTAGTCGATATAACACACTTTCATGGATAGGCTGGGACCAGCCCCCGGGCCCTAGCTTGGGGTCGATGACGCCGAACGCTAGTGTAGACGCCCGGGGAGTGAGTCTGGTCCGGGGCCGAAAGGGATGCAATGGTCGAGGTTGTGGGCATCGAATCGCCCGTAGCGTCGAAGGTGTCGCGCTTCCTCAGAATGATGAAACGCTCGCCTCCCCCACGCGAGCCGATTGTCCGGCGAGGAGCGCCAGCCCTTGTTGCGGGTCGCCAAGGCCCGTCGCCCTGCCGACGGGGCCCTTGGGAGTTCCGGCATTTGGCTGGGGTGCAGCACTTGGGATCCTCGGTAATCCTGGTGCTATTCCTTCCGGCAGAGTCTGGGCGGACGCTGAAGACGGTGGCACCTTCCTGCCCTCCAAGGTGGGGAGCGGTGCTTTTTGCATGCCTTGGACACCGTCGTCGCCTGCTGCTTCTCTGGGGGAGGTGACAGCCCGAGGGGCTGGCGTCCTCCCGGAGTGGTGGTGATGAAGAAAGAATGAGGGAAGACGGAGAAGGCGGGTGGCAGGCCGTCAGGTCGGAGTACCATGGCACCGACGCCTTCGTCTCGTACTGCCGGCCTGCTGCCTCATCTTTCCGCTCTTCCCCTCCCTCCCCGACATCATCATCACCGGCCTCTTTAGGATGGTTCCTGGGGAGGGGGTCGCTCTCTTGGTGCCTTTGCCTCCTCCAGCAGTCTTCCAGCTGGGCTCCGGTAGTTCTTTCTGCCGGTGCCTGCATTGGGCCTTCTTGCTGGTCCTAGAGGTGGTGACCAGGGGACCGCCGAGCTGCTCCTCCCGCACCTCTCCTTCGTAGCCTCGCCACTCTCGATCTTGTCAGGCTATGTCTGGCAAGCCCTGACGGGATCGGGCTGGGCTTCCGCTCAGGCAGTCCTTTTGCCCTCTTCCTTTCTCACCGTAGCGCCTAGGAGGAGAGGGACAAGAAAGGGATTACGGGGCACTTATCTTTTTTCAGTTTAAAATATGTAGGTCTAGGCCAAACTTTAGTCTAAATAATGTAAATTTCCTTATCCATGTTTGTGTTCTGTAAGATTTGTACTTGATTATCAGCATATTAATGAAAAAGACAAACTTCGTCGGGCACTTGTGCATGTACTATCTCCATGCAGAGGTGAAATGCCTCTATACATTTAACTAAACAAGTTTCTCTGGCAAGCTATCCTGCCGGTACCCTTAATTTGTTACCGCGGGGCTGGCCTGCCGGGCACAACCATAAAAAAGGGACCAGCCCCCCGCCGAGCCCTTTCCGTCAAAGGCCACTGCGACCACCCTGACCGAAGCAGCGTTCAAGTCAATGGGTAGGAGCACCTATGTTTCTAAGGTGGCGGGGTTTTCATATGCACAAGTCTGCAAATTACAGAACAAATATGGATAAGAAGGAACTTATCTGTTTGGCTTGCCGGGGATCATCACATGTGCTCGTCTTCATTCCTTTTCTTCGGGGCCAAGTCCACGGCAAGAATCCTGCAACTTAATGCAGATGAAAATAATGCCACATGCGCCCTCTTCTATATGATCATGCTATGCTCATGATATGCTTATGCATGCATGCAAGCTTCAGGGGCCCCCCAGCGCTTCGTTTATTTCTCTGTTGCTCAGGGTCTGCGCCTGGCTTTGTACAAGGGTTACATGCAACTTCGGCAAAGCTTGTACAAAAGGGTGGCTGTCGGGCAGGGCCCAACAGCTGCGCCTTACGGGTAGAACTTATGAAGATGCTCAATATTCCATGAATTTTGCAATTGAATGCCATCTCTGGTCTTCAGACGGACTGCGCCAGGTCTGGCGACTCATACTACCCGGTAAGGGCCTTCCCACTTTGGCGTCAACTTGTTTGCACCCTTGGCGGACTGAACGCGCCTAAGGACAAGGTCGCCTTCCTCAAAACTCTGGGCATGAACCCTGCGGCTATGATAGCGACGCAGGGCTTGCTGGTAGCGTGCAGCACGTGTAGCAGCCTAGAGACGGTTCTCCTCAAGTAGCACAATGTCGTCATGCCAGTGCTGTTCCTGCGCTACTTCATCGTAGGCAAGCACTCGAGGAGACCCGTATATTAGTTCCGTGGGGATAACTGCTTCTGCCCCATAGACTAGGGAGAAGGGAGTCTGCCCGGTAGCTCTATTTGGTGTCGTACGGAGGGACCAAAGAACCGCCGGTAGCTCGTCAATCCATCGCCTGCCGCACTTCTGTAATCTATCAAAAGTTCTTGTCTTAAGACCTCGCAGAACTTCAACGTTCGCCCTCTCAGCTTTTCCATTGCTTCTGGGATGGGCCACAGAGGCAAATGAAATCTTGCTTCTGAGGGCATCAACGTATTGCATGAAGGCGCGGCTTGTGAATTGGGTGCCATTATCGGTGATGATTCAGGCAGGTACCCCGAAGCGGCACACCAATCCTTTCAAGAACTTGATAGCTGACTGTGCGGTCACCTTTCTCACGGGCTCCACCTCTATCCACTTTGTAAACTTGTCGATTGCGACGAACAAGAATTCAAAGCCCCCGGTAGCACGGGGGAAGGGACCCAGGATGTCGAGCCCCTAGACCAAAAATGGCCATGACAAAGGGATTGTTTGGAGAGCTTGAGCAGGCTGATGGATATTCTTGGAGTGGAACCGGCAGGCTTCACACTTGGTGACTAGCTCAATTGCATCTTGGAGGGCAGTGGGCAAGTAGAAACCTTACCGGAAAGCTTTCCCAACCAAGGTCCTTGATCCGATGTGGGAGCCACACATACCCTTGTGTATTTCTGCCAGCAGTTCCTTTCCTTCTTCCCGGCAAATGCACTTAAATTTCACACCGTTGGGCCTTCTTCTGTATAGCGTGTCGTCAACGAACTGATACATAGTGGCCCTCCGGGCTACTCTTTCAGCTTCTTCTTGTTCTTCGGGAAGTTCTCCTGTTTGGAGGAAACGAACAATGTGTCGTGCCCAAGTTGGACCCAGGGCTCGGCAACAAGGACTAGCGGCACCTCCTCGTCGACAGGAGCGCACGCCTCAACCGCAAATACTGGTAATTCGGCGGGAGGGTGCAGCCCACTGATCGAAGGGGAGTTGTTCCCACCAAGCCTTCTGCCGGGGGCTTCGGGAAGCTCTGCCGGGAGAGGCTTGCCGGAGTTCAATTTCCTCCTCTTACTGGCCATTGTTGCCGGGGATACGGAGGGTTGAGTCAGATGGAGAACAAAAGTCCCTGGTTCCACAGGGAGTTTTTGCGCAGCGCACTTTGACAGATGATCAGCAATGCTGTTTTCCGCACGTGGTACATGCTCTATTTGCAATCCGTCAAAGCGCTCCTCCAACTTTCTCACTTCCTCGACGTATGCCTCCATCAATGAGCTTTGGTAGTCCTTGTTGATTTGTCTCACCACAAGTTGTGAATCTCCACGGATGACCAGCTTCTTGATTCCCAACTCTGTTGCAATCCTGAGCCCGGCAAGGAGCCCTTCATACTCTGCAGTATTGTTGGTAGCCTCCTCCTGGGGGAAATGCATTTGAACGACATACTTAAGGTGCTCCCCAATGGGAGCAACGAGAAGCACGCCAGCTCCTGCACCCTGTAGGGAGAAGGCGCCATCAAAATACATAATCCATTCTTGGGGCGCTTCCTTGTCGGGGATAACTGTTTTCCAGTACTTCCTCATCAGGGGTTGGCGTCCACTCTGCAATGAACTCTGCCAGCGCTCTGCTCTGAATAGTTGACATGCTTTCAAACCTCAAACCAAAGCTGGATAACTCCAAAGCCCACTCCACGATCCTGCCAGTAGCCTCGGGGTTTCGGAGTATGCGTTGCCAGGGGAAGCGGGTGACAACCGTGATCTCGTGGGCTTGGAAGTAGTGACGCACGCCAGAGTACCTCGACCTAGCCCCCTGAAGTAGGGAGCTGACGAAGTACACTGGGCGCTGCACCACCTTCTTCCTTGCCGTGATCTTGGCACTGTCTCCGCTGCCTTGCTCTTCTTTGTCTTGAACTGCATCTGATCTTGCCGGGACTGGTTCACTTTCCTCTCCAGAGGGGACAGTGGCGGTGGTTGCTGCTTCATCTACTTCCCGTTGTGCCACCAATGCTGCGCTAAACACTTGATTGGTCGCTGCTAAGTATAGCATCAATGGCTCTTGTGGTTTAGGAGCGACTAAGGTGGGAACAGAGGAAAGGTATGTCTTCAAATCTTGTAGCACGGCGTCTGCCTCCGGGGTCCACTCCACGGGCCCTGCCTTTTTCAAGATTTTGAAAAATGGCAAGGCGCGTTCAGCGGACTTGGAAATGAACCTGCTCAGCGTGGCAACACATCCAGTCAAATGCCTCACGTCCTTGACTGTCTTTGGTGCTTGAATCCGCTCGATAGCCTTGATCTTGTCGAGGTTGGCCTCTATCCCCCGGTGGGACACAAAAAAGCCAAGTAGCTTGCCAGAAGGAACGCCAAACACACACTTCTCCAGGTTCAGCTTCAAATTGAGCCTACGCAAATTTGCAAAGGTCTCTTCCAAATCCTGAATGAGAGTCGTTCTGTCCTTGGTTTTGAGCACAATATCATCCATGTAGGCTTCAACATTTCTATGCAACTGGGACTCAAAGCCAATCTGTACTGCTCTTGCAAAAGTGGATCCAGCACTCTTCAATCCGAAGGGCATCCGTACAAAACAGTACATGCCACATGGAGTTATGAACGCGGTTTTTTCTTCGTCCTCCTTGGACATGAAGATCTGATGGTATCCAGAGTAGGCATCCAGGAAGGAGAGCAAGTCGCATCCGGAGGTGGAATCCACAATCTGGTCGATGCGCGGCAAGGGGAATGGGTCCTTCGGGCATGCTTTGTTAAGATCCATGAAATCTACGCAAAGCCTCCATTTCCCATTTGCCTTGCGCACCACCACTGGGTTGCTAACCACGTTGGATGCAATAATCCTCTGACCAATCCAGTTGCCTCAAGTTTCTTGATCTCCTCTGCAATAAACTGCTACCGCTCCAAAGCTTGCTTTCGGACCTTCTGCTTGACGGGCCGGGCATGTGGGCAGACAGCAAGGTGGTGCTCGATTACCTCCCTGGGAACACCGAGGATGTCAGATGGTTGCCAAGCAAATACATCGACATTCGCCCACAGGAAGCCAACGAGTGCGCTTTCCTATTTGTCATCGTGAGTGGCACTGATGGTAAATGTACCACCAGCTCTAGCCAGCCCTGCCGAGACCTTTTTCACAGACGGTGTGGCAGCCTTGGATCTCTTGCTATTGGAACTCTCCGGCAAGTCAACAACTGGCGCAGCGCACTCCAAAGAGGCACGCTTCCCGGATTCCTCACTGGCATCCTTGCTTCCTTTCATCTTTTTCTTGCTTTCCTTGGCGGGAGCAGCGGCTTCCGCAGTAACTACCTCCCGGTACATCTTGTCCACGCATATGATTGCGTCTTTCTTGTCTGATGGGATAGAAATAACGCCCATTGGTCCTGGCATCTTCAAAGTGTTGTAGGAATAGTGGGATGCCGCCATGAATTTGGCCAGGGCAGGATGACCAAGGATTCCGTTGTACAGCAGGGGGAGGTGAACCACATCAAACACGATCTTCTCAGTCCGGTAGTTCAACTCCCCCCCCCCCCCCGAATGTTACCGGCAATGTGATCTTCCCCTTAGGATGACTCCTGCCGGGGTTGATCCCTTGGAACGTATGAGTAACCTTGAGCTCTTCATCTGCTATCTCGAGTTTGCTGATGACCTTTGGAGAAATCAGATTCAACCCGGCCCCGCCGTCAACCAACATCTTTGTGACCTTGAGGTTGCGGATTGTTGGTGAAACCAACAACGGCAAACACCCCACCGCGGTAGTCTGGTCAGGGTGATCCTCCTCATCAAAGATGATGGGCGTGCGGGACCACTTGAGCGGCTTTCGAGAATCTGCCGTTGGCTCCATGGCATTGACCTCACGCGCCCACCTTTTAAGTTGGCGGTGAGAGGAGTGCAGAGATGCACCCCCGTCAATGCATAGGGCGTCAGTGGCTTTCTGGAATTCCTGCTCGCTGGTTTCCTCTTCATCTCCTTCACCACTTCCGTCCTCGCAATCCTTCTTCTCACGGCCCTTCGCGGGTTTCCCTTGATACTGAGGAGCCTTGCCGGGGTGACCTGTTCTGCCACCTCGGCCCTTTCCGCCAGCGCCATCTTGGTTTTTCTCCTTATCATGCTTCTCATACTCAGCCCTCTGCTTCTCGACGAGCTGCTCAACCTGATGACACTCCTGGAGGTTGTGGCCCTTGGTCCGATGGATCTTGCAGTACGACCCATCACTCTTCGCAGCTTTCTCGACAGCCGCGGCTTCCCGGCAATCAGCGCACGCGGCAGCTTCCTTGCGGGGGACCTTGGTCTTGGCCTTCTTGCCGGTACCAGGAGCACTCGACCCTTCAACGGTCATCACCACTTTATCATTGTGCTTCTTGTTGCGCTTCTTACTCTTCTTCTTCCGGCTGGTGGCATCATTGTCGTCTTCTGAGTCGATGTCGACGCCATCTTCTTCACCTGGGAGTCGTCTCCCCTCTTCTACTCGGGCACACTTATCCACCAAAGTGTATAGCTCATTCACAGTCTTGGGCAAACGAACGTTCATTTTAGAACATATCCGGCGGTTGCGCACGTTTGACTGGAACGCGGCTATCACAGCTGTCGGGTGTATGTCTGGGATGTTCCTGTGCACCCGGCTGAACCTCTGCATGTACTTCCGTAGGCTCTCTCCTTCCTTTTGCAGAAGTAGCTGTAAATTGCTAGGCTGTCCTGGTTCTTGGTGGCCGCCCATGAAGGCGCCAACAAACTCATGGCACAGGTCAACCCAGGTCGAAATGGAATTCTGTGGCAAGTGTATCAACCAAGACCTCACATTTGGCTTGAGTGCCAAGGGGAAGTAGTTGGCGAACACCTTCTCATCTCTTCCCCCGGCAGCTTGAATAACGATGGTGTAGATGCTCAAGAACTCTGCCGGGTTCAGTCTTCCATCATACTTCTCTGGTATTTCCGGCTTGAACATGCGGGCAGATGGCCAACGGACTTGCCGCAGCTCACGAGTGAAGGCGGGGCACTCAACCCCGAAAGGTAGGCACCCACCCTCACCGGGCATAGGCTCGTCGACACCGGAGCCATTGCGCCTATCAGACCGGTGTTGGGTTTCGCGGCGTTGTTCAATGGTGACGCGCGTGTCTTCCCCCCGCCTGTCTTCCAGGACTCGCCGTTGTTCTCATCGTGCTCGAGGATCGGATGAGGACATCGATAAGTCATCGGGTTCTTGGTTGCGCTGCTCTGGCCGTGGCCCCTGCGCTGGCTGTCGTGGAGGGGATTGCACCGTGGGGTTGGCCGTTTTGGTACGGCCAGCAGCTCGGGCCGTTGCCGCCACCTGTGGAGGCCGTGATGGGCCTGCCCGCCACGATCCTCCCGCCTCAGCGAAACCAATCAAGCTCTGAATGGTGGCCCTCCACTCATCCATCTGATCAGCCGCCGGCGAAAAACTCAATAGGAGTTGGGCCCGCGCCATGGCCTCCGAAGCAGTGCTCGGCATGGATGACGACGTAGACCATAGCTTCGCCTGGCTTCTGACGGTGCCAGTAGTAGCAGCGCCATGCTCCTGTCGCAGTGAGCCAGTTGCCAGGGCGGCGTGGAGGCGTGGTGGATGTGCTTGGGGATCGGCGGCTCCGTTAGGCGCATCAGCTTGGCCAGCCTGTCCTGGGGGTGACGCGTGCCCTACGGCCACACCCGCAGCGGGGGCGGCCGGAGGATTGCGGTTCGCCCCAGGGCGAGCATCACCGCTGTGGCCGCGTCCTTCGGCGGGCTGGAGAGGCACGGATGGAATGATCTCTCCTCCCGCACCTTGCGGAACGTTGCATGAAAACAAAAAAAAATCTACGCACACGCAATGATCTATCCATGGAGATGCATAGCAACGAGGGGGAGAGTGTGTCTATGTACCCTCGTAGACCATAAGCGAAAGCGTTTCACAACGTGGTTGATGTAATCGAACTTTCTTCCCGCTCCAACCGATCTAGTACCGAAAGCACGGCACCTCCGCGTTCTGCACACGTTCAGCTCGGTGGCGTCCTCGCCTTCTTGATCCAGCAAGATGGGCGAAGTAGTAGATGAGTTCCGGCAGCACGACGGTGTGGTGACGGTGATGGTGACGTGATCTCTGCAGGGCTTCGCCTAAGCACTATGAAAATATGACTGAGGGAGAAAACTGTGGACGGGGGCGCCGCACACGGCTAAGACCATGTTGTGTTGCGCCCCCTCCCCATGAATATATAGGTGGGAGGGGAGGGGAGGCAGCCAGGCGCGCCCTAGGGTTGGCCACCGGCCCCTAGGGTTCCTGCCTTGCCCTGCGCCCCCTTTTCCTTGTATTACCAAGGGGGAAGGAAAGAGGGGGGAGAGGGAAGGAAGGGGGAGTCCTACTCCACACTTTCCTTGCCCTCCCCTCTTTCCTTCTCCTCCTCATAGGGCTGACATCTATAGGGGCACACTAGCCCCTTGTGGGCTGATGTATTCCCTCACTTGGCCCATAAGGCCCATATCTTTGCCGGGGGTGCCCGAAACTCCTTCCCGGTGACCCGATAAGTACCCGGTACCCTCCGAAACACTTCCGGTGTCCGAATACCATCGTCCTATATATCATTCTTTACCTCTTGACCATTTCGAGACTCCTCGTCATGTCCGTGATCTCATCCGGCACTTCGAACAACATTCGGTCACCAAATCACATAACTCATACTATACTATATCATCATCGAACGTTAAGCGTGCGGACCCTATGGGTTCGAGAACTATGTAGACATGACCGAGACACCTCTCCGGTCAATAACCAATAGTGGAACCTGGATGCCCATATTGGCTCCTACATATTCTATGAAGATCTTTATCGGTCGAACCATTATGACAACATACACAATTCCCTTTGTCCATCGGTATGTTCCTTGCCCGAGATTCGATCGTCAGTATCTTCATACCTAGTTCAATCTCGTTACCGGCAAGTCTCTTTACTCGTTCCGTGATACATCACCTCGTGACTAACTCCATAGTCGTTTGCTTGCAAGCTTATGATGTGTATTACCGAGAGGGCCCAGAGATACCTCTCCGATACTCAGATTGACAAATCCTAATCTCGATCTATGCCAACTCAACAAACACCTTCGGAGATACCTGTAGAGCATATTTATGATCATCCAGTTATGTTGTGACGTTTGATAGCACACAAGGTATTCCTCTGGTATCCGGGAGTTGCATAATCTCATAGTCGAAGGAATATGTATTTGACATGAAGGAAGCAATATCAATAAAACTGAACGATCATTATGCTAAGCTAACGGATGGGTCTTGTCCATCACATCATTCTCCTAATGATGTGATCCCGTTATCAAATGACAACACATGTCTATGGTTAGGAAACCTTAACCATCTTTGATCAACGAGCTAGTCTAGTAGAGGCTTACTAAGGACACGGTATTTGTTTATGTATTCACACATGTATTTAGGTTTCCGATCAATACAATTCTAGCATGAATAATAAACTTTTATCATGAATAAGGAAATATAAAATAACAACTTTATTATTGCCTCTAGGGCATATTTCCTTCTGTCTCCCACTTGCACTAGAGTCAATAATCTAGTTCACGTTGTTATGTGATTAACACCCATAGTTCACATCGCCATGTGACTAACATCCGAAGAGTTTACTACAGTCAATAATCTAGTTCACATCACCATGTGATTAACACTCAAAAGAGCACTAAGTTGTGATCATGTTTTGCTTGTGAGAGAGGTTTAGTCAATGGGCCTGCCACATTCAGATCCGTATGTATTTTGCAAATTTCTATGTCTACAATGCTCTGCATGGAGCTACTATAGCTAATTGCTCCCACGTTCAATATGTATCCAGATTGAGACTTAGAGTCATCTAGATCAGTGTCAAAGCTTGCATCAACGTAACTCTTTACGACGAACTCTTTATCACCTCCATAACCGAGAAACATTTCCTTAGTCCTCTTTAAGGCACCTAAGGATAATTTTGACTGCTGTCCAGTGGTCCACGCCTGGATCACTCTTGTACCCTCTTTGCCAGATAAGTGGCAAGACACACATCAGGTGTGGTACATAGCATGGCATATCGTATAGAACCTATGGCTGAGGCATAGGGAATGACTTTCATTCTCTCTCTATCTTCTGCCGTGGTCGGGCTTTGAGTCTTACTCAACTTCACACCTTGTAATACAGGCAAGAACCCCTTCTTGGACTGAACCATTTTGAACTTCTTCAAATCTTATCAAGGTATGTGTTTTGTGAAAGTTCTATTAAGCGTCTTGATCTATCCCTATAGATCTTGATGCTCAATATGCAAGTAGCTTCACCGAGGTCTTTCATTGAAAAATTCTTATTCAAGTATCCTTTTATGCTATCCAGAAATTTTATATCATTTCCAATCAATAATATGTCATCCACATATAATATCAGAAATGCTACAGAGCTCCCACTCACTTTCTTGTAAATACAGGCTTCACCGTAAGTCTGTATAAAACCATATGCTTTGATCACCTCATCAAAGTGTATATTCCAACTGCGAGATGCTTGCACCAGTCCATAGATGGATCGCTGGAGCTTGCACACTTTGTCAACACCTTTAGGATCGACAAAACCTTCTGGTTGCATCATATACAACTCTTCTTTAAGATATCCATTAAGGAATGCAGTTTTGACGTCCATTTGCCAGATTTCATAATCATAAAATGTGGCAATTGCTAACATGATTCGGACAGACTTAAGCATCACTACGGGTGAGAAAGTCTCATCGTAGTCAACTCCTTGAACTTGTCTAAAACCTTTTGTGACAAGTCAAGCTTTGTAGATAGTGACATTACTATCAGCGTTAATCTTCTTCTTGAAGATCCATTTATTCTCAATGGATTGCCGATCATCGGGCAAGTCCACCAAAGTCCACACTTTGTTCTCATACATGGATCCTATCTAAGATTTCATGGCCTCAAGCCATCTGTCGGAATCTAGGCTCATCATAGCTTCTTCATAGTTCATAGGTTCGCCGTGGTCTAATAATATGACTTCCAGGACAGGATTACCGTACCACTCTAGTGCGGAACGTGTTCTGGTCGACCTACGAAGTTCTGTAGTAACTTGATCTGAAGTTTCATGATCATCATCATTAGCTTCCTCTCTAGTTGGTGTAGGCATCACGGGAACAGTTTTCTCTGATGTGCTACTCTCAAATTCGAGAGAAGGTACAATTACCTCATCAAGTTCTACTTTCCTCCCACTCACTTCTTTCGAGAGAAACTCCTTCTCTAGAAAGGACCCATTCTTAGCAGCAAAGATCTTGCCTTCGGATCTGTGGTAGAAGGTGTACCCAATTGTTTCTTTAGGGTATCCTATGAAGACGCACTTCTCCAATTTGGGTTTAAGCTTATCAGGCTGAAGCCTTTTGACATAAGTGTCGCAACACCAAACTTTAAGAAACGACAGCTTAGGTTTCTTGCCAAACCACAGTTCATACGGTGTCGTCTCAACGGATTTAGACGGTGCCCTATTTAACGTGAATGCAGCTGTCTCTAATGCATAACCCCAAAATGATAGTGGTAAATCGGTAAGAGACATCATAGATTGCACCATATCTAATAAAGTATGGTTACGATGTTCGGACACACCATTACACTGTGGTGTTCCAGGTGGCGTGAGTTGTGAAACAATTCCACATTGTTTTAAATGAAGGCAAAACTCGTAAGTCAAATATTCGCCTCCGCGATCAGATGGTAGAAACTTTATTTTCTTGTTACGATGATTCTCCACTTCACTCTGAAATTCTTTGAACTTTTCAAATGTTTCAGACTTTTGTTTCATTAAGTAGATATACCCATATCTGCTCAAATCATATATGAAGGTTAGAAAATAACGATACCCGCCGCAAGCCTCAACACTCATTGGACCGCATACATCGGTATGTATTATTTCCAACAAGTTATTAGCTCGCTCCATTGTTCCAGAGAACGGAGTTTTAGTCATCTTGCCCATGAGGCATGGTTCGCAAGTATCAAATGATTCGTAATCAAGTGATTCCAAAAGTCCATTCGCATGGAGTTTCTTCATGCGCTTTACACCAATATGACCTAACCGGCAGTGCCACAAGTATGTTGCACTATCATTATCAACTTTGCATCTTTTGGCATCAATATTATGAATATGTGTATCACTACGACGGAGATTCAATAAACCATTTACATTGGGTGTATGACCATAGAAGGTTTTATTCATGTAAACATAATAACAATTATTCTCTAACTTAAATGAATAACCATATTGCAATAAACATGATCTAATCATATTCATGCTCCACGCAAACACCAAATAACATTTATTTAGGTTCAACACTAATCCCGAAGGTAGAGGAAGTGTGCGATGGTGATCATATCAACCTTGGAATCATTTCCAACACACATCGTCACCTCGCTTTTAACTAGTCTCTACAACTCCTATTTCGAGTTACTAATCTGGGCAACTAAACCAGTATCAAATACCCAGGGATTACTTCGAACACCAGTAAAATACACATCAATAACATGTATATCAAATATACCTTTATTCACTTTGCCATCCTTCTTATCCGCCAAGTATTTGGGGCAGTTCCACTTCCAATGACCATTTCCTTCGCAGTAGAAGCACTCACTTTCAGGATTGGGTCCAGCTTTGGGCTTCTTCACGGGAGTGGCAACTTGCTTGCCATTCTTTTTGAAGTTTCCTTTCTTTCCCTTTGCCCTTTTTCTTGAAACTAGTGGTCTTGTTAACCATCAACACTTGATGCTCTTTCTTGATTTCTACCTTCGCCGATTTCAGCATCGCGAAGAGCTCAGGAATCATTTTCGTCATCCCTTGCATATTATAGTTCATCATGAAGTTCTAGTAGCTTCGTGATAGTGACTAGAGAACTCTATCAATCACTATCTTATCTGGAAGATTAACTCCCACTTGATTCAAGTGATTGTAGTACCCAGACATTCTGAGCACATGCTCACTGGCTGAGCTATTCTCCTCCATCTTGTAGGCAAAGTACTTGTCAGAGGTCTCATACCTCTTAACATGGGCATGTGTCTGAAATACCAATTTCAGCTCTTGGAACATCTCATATGCTCCATGGCATTCAAAACATTTTTGAAGTACCGGTTCAAAGCCGTAAAGCATGGCGCACTAAACTATTAAGTAGTCATCATATCGAGCTTGCCAAATGTCCATAACATCTGCATCTGCTCCTGCAATAGGTCTGTCACCTAGCGGTGCATCAAGGACATAATTTTTTTATGCAGCAATGAGGATAATCCTCAGATCAAGGACCCAGTCCGCATCATTGCTACTATCATCTTTCAGCTTATTTTTCTCTAGGAACATATCCAAAAAAATAGTGGAGCTACATCGCGAGCTATTGATCTATAACATAATTTGCAAATACTATCAGGACTAAGTTCATGATAAATTAAGTTCAATTAATCAAATTACTAATGAACTCCCACTTAAATAGACATCCCTCAAGTCATCCAAGTGATACGTGATCCAAATCAACTAACCCATGTCCGATCATCACGTGAGATGGGGTAGTCATCAATGGTGAACATCTGTATGTTGATCATATCTACTATATGACTCACGTTTGACCTTTCGGTCTCTAGTGTTCCGAGACCATGTCTGTACATGCTAAGCTCGTCAAGTTTAACCCAAGTATTCTGCATGTGTAAAACTGTCTTACACCCGTTGTATGTGAACGTAGAGCCTATCACACCCGATCATCACTTGGTGTCTCGAAATGATGAACTTTCGCAACGGTGCATACTCGGGGAGAACACTTATATCTTGAAATTTAGTGAAGGGATCATCTTATAATGCTACCGCCGTACTAAGCAAAATAAGATGCATAAAAGATAAACATCACATGCAATCATAATATGTGACATGATATGGCCATCATCTTGTGCTTTTGATCTCCATCTCCAAAGCATCATCATGATCTCCATCGTCACCGGCTCGACACCTTGATCTCCATCATTGCGTCGGGGTCGTCTCGCCAACTATTGCTAACGCATAGCGATAAAGTAAAGCAATTGCATGGCGTTTGCACTTCATACAATAAAGAGACAACCCAAAGGCTCCTGCCAGTTGTCGATATTACAAAACATGATCATCTCATACAATAATGTATATCACATCACCTCTTGACCATATCACATCACAACATGCCCTGCAAAAACAAGCTAGACGTCCTCTACTTTGTTGTTGCAATTTTTACGGGGCTGCTATGGGCTTCTAGCAAGAACTGTTCTTACCTATGCAAAAACCACAATGGTGATTCATCAAGTTTGTTGTTTTAACCTTCTTCAAGGACCGGCCGCAGTCAAATTCGATTCAACTAAAGTGGGAGAAACAGACACCCGCCAGCCACCTTTATGCAAAACTAGTTGCATGTCAATCGGTGGAATCGGTCTCATGTGCATGGACATGTAAGGTTGGTCCGGGCCGCTTCATCCCACAATACCGCCGAATCAAAATAAGACATTGGTGGTAAGCAGTATGACTATCACCGCCCACAACTCTTTGTGTTCTACTCATGCATATCATCTACGCATAGACCTGGCTCATGATGCCACTGTTGGGGAACGTTGCATGAAAACAAAAAAAATTCTACGCACATGCAATGATCTATCCATGGAGATGCATAGCAACGAGGGGGAGAGTGTGTCTACGTACCCTCGTAGACCGTAAGCGGAAGCGTTTCACAACGCGGTTGATGTAGTCGAACATTCTTCACGCTCCAACCGATCTAGTACCGAACGCACGGCACCTCCGCATTCTGCACACGTTCAGCTCGGTGACGTCCTCACCTTCTTGATCCAGCAAGATGAGCGAAGTAGTAGATGAGTTCCGGTAGCACGACGGTGTGGTGACGGTGATGGTGATGCGATCTCCGCAGGGCTTCACGTAAGCACTACGAAAATATGACCGAGGGAGAAAACTGTGGATGGGGGCGCCGCACACGGCTAAGACCATGTTGTGTTGCGCCCCCTCCCCATGTATATATAGGTGGGAGGGGAGGGGAGGCAGCCAGGCGCGCCCTAGTGCTGGCCACAGGCCCCTAGGGCTCCTTCCTTGCCCTGCGCCCCCTTGTCCTTGTATTAACAAGGGGGAAGGAAAGAGGGGGGAGAGGGAAGGAAGGGGGAGTCCTACTCCACACTTTCCTTGCCCTCCCCTCATTCCTTCTCCTCCTCATAGGGCCGACCTCTATAGGGGCGCACCAGCCCCTTGTGGGCTGGTGTATTCCCTCACTTGGCCCATAAGGCCCATATCTTTGCCGGGGGTGCCCGAAACTCCTTCCTGGTGACCCGATAAGTACCCGGTACCCTCCGAAACACTTCCCGTGTCCGAATACCATCGTCCTATATATCAATCTTTACCTCTCGACCATTTCGAGACTCCTTGTCATGTCCGTGATCTCATCCAGGACTCCGAACAACATTCGGTCACCAAATCACATAACTCATACTATATTATATCATCATCGAACGTTAAGCATGCGGACCCTACGGGTTCGAGAACTATGTAGACATGACCGAGACACCTCTCCGGTCAATAACCAATAGTGGAACCTGGATGCCCATATTGGCTCCTACATATTCTACGAAGATCTTTATCGGTCGAACCGTTATGACAACATACACAATTCCCTTTGTCCATCGGTATGTTCCTTGCCCGAGATTCGATCGTCATTATCTTCATACCTAGTTCAATCTCGTTACCAGCAAGTCTCTTTACTCATTCCGTAATACATCACCTCGTGACTAACTCCTTAGTCATTTGCTTGCAAGCTTATGATGTGTATTACCGAGAGGGCCCAGAGATACCTCTCCGATACTCGGAGTGACAAATCCTAATCTCGATCTATGCTAACTCAACAAACACCTTCAGATATACCTATAGAGCATCTTTATGATCACCCAGTTACGTTGTGACGTTTGATAGCACACAAGGTATTCCTCCGGTATCCGGGAGTTGCATAATCTCATAGTCGAAGGAATATGTATTTGACATGAAGAAAGCAATAGCAATAAAACTGAACGATCATTATGCTAAGCTAACGGATGGGTCTTGTCCATCACATCATTTTCCTAATGATGTGATCCCGTTATCAAATGACAACACATGTCTACGGTTGGAAACCTTAACCATCTTTGATCAACGAGCTAGTCTAGTAGAGGCTTACTAAGGACACGGTATTTGTTTATGTATTCACACATGTATTTAGGTTTCCGATCAATACAATTCTAGCATGAATAATAAACTTTTATCATGAATAAGGAAATATAAAATAACAACTTTATTATTGCCTCTAGGGCATATTTCCTTCAGAACATGGCCGTCGGGATGTTGCTGGCGCTGTCCTTCTCCGGTGCCTCCCGCTCCCGTTTCGGCCACGGGGGAGGCGGTGACGACGCCGCCTGCGCCGGTCACGTCCCCCGCAGCGTCAATGTCCCCGTGTGCCCCCGTAGCCCCCACGGCGTCGATAGCCGCGCATGGAGGGGCCTTCGAGGTGGACGGGTGAGCTGCGGCACCGGTTTTCTTCTTGGGCGCCATGGATGATGAAGCCGTCGATGAAGAAGACGATGATGAAGATGACGCACCGCGTACGCTCTCGAATTCGCACAATCGCTTCCCCCTACCTAGCACGCCAAAGATGTCATGGGAAAACACGATCACCTATGGGGCCATCGGCCCCTTGTGGTTTGGCAGGGGGGAAGGACGCATTGCACAAAGAGAGGAGGGCGCGGGGCAGCGCGGCAGCGATCACACGGGCAGTTTTTACCCAAGTTCGGGCCGCCGTGAGGTGTAAAACCCTACTCCTGCTTTGGTGGATTGATGAGAAGACCGTGGTGGAGACACAGCGCTCTAGCCCGGCAAGGTCGCCTCGGGGTGAGATCAGCTACGCGCGTATGAGTGTATAGGGGTCTGAATCCTTTCTAAGGTTGTCATGGCCCTTGAGGGAGTCCTGGATTAAGGGGTCCTCGGGCGTCCAGGCTACGTAACGTGGGCTGTACTGATGGGCCATGAAGATACAAGATAGAAGACTCTCTCCCGTGTCCGGATGGGACTCTCCTTGGCGTGGACGGCAAGCTTGGCATTCGGATATGAAGATTCCTTTCTCTGTAACCGACTTTGTACAACCCTAGTCCCCTCCGGTGTCTATATAAACCAGAGGGTTTAGTCTGTAGAGGCAATCATAATCAGACAGGCTAGACTTCTAGGGTTTTAGCCATTACGATCTCATGGTAGATCAACTCTTGTAATACTCATATTCATCAAGATCAATCAGGTAGGACGTAGGGTATTACCTCCATAGAGAGGGCCCGAACCTGGGTAAACATCGTGTCCCCCGTCTCCTGTTACCATCGACCTTAGACGCACAGTTCGGGACCCCCTACCCGAGATCCGCCGGTTTTGACACTGACATTGGTGCTTTCATTGAGAGTTCCGCTGTGTCGTCGCTAGAAGACTCGATGGCTCCATCAATCAGCCACAACGATGCTGCCTTGAGCGAGGTCTTTCTCCCCGGCCAGATCTTTGTATTCGGCGGCTTCATGCTGCGGGCCAACTCGCTTGGCCATCTAGAGCAGATCGACAGCTACGCCCCTGGCCATCAGATCAGGTTTGGAAGCTTGAACTACGTTGCTGATATCAGCGGAGACTTGATCTTCGACGAATTCGAGCCCATGGCAGCCGCTCCCTACCACCGCGATGAACATGACCTAAATCTGTCATCGGACCATACCCGGGAGATAGCGCCCGTAACTGCCCTGGCCTTAGATCCGGAGCAGATTGTGCCATCCGAGGACGGGAAGCTCAACCCCGCCAGGGAAACCGCAGACTCAGCGGCGTTGGAGCCGCACACAGACCCAACTTCGAACGAGATCTGTGTCACCGGAACCTCGGATTCGTCTCCGGCCACAGGTTCCGAACCGTGTACGTCCGCGCCCATCGAGCTCGATCGGGCGCCGATCGTCGAGTTCAGCTCCACGGACATCTTCCGGCACTCACCTTTGGGTGATGTGCTAAACTCATTAAAAACCCTCTCCTTAGCGGGGGACTCACAACCGAATTATATCCGGTTTGAACTGGAGGCTGATGACGGAGAATTTCGCTTCCCACCCACCGCCCACTTCATTGCCACTGTCGAAGACTTAACCGACATGCTCGATTACGACTCCGAAGACATCGACGGTATGGATGACGATGCCGGAGAGGAGCAGCCCCAAAACCCGCCGTTTACTGGGCGCTGGACAGCCACCTCCTCGTACGACGTGTACATGGTGGATACTCCCAAAGAGAATAACGGCGATAACGAGAAAGATCCAGTCGAGAATAAACCTCCTGAGATACAGCCAAAGCGCCGACGTCAGCGGCACCGCTCTAAATCACGCCGTGGAAAAGACAGCAATACCGGCACAAGAGAAAACAATACTCCGGATGATGCTGAAGATAAAGAAGATCCCGCTGAGCCGACTTTCGAACAGGACGGTAGGGAAGATGAGCAAGTCAGCCCTGACGAATAGGCCATAAACAAAGACTCGGAGGATAGCAACTATCTTCCACTCTCCGAAGACGAGGTGAGCCTCGGCGACAAAGACTTTATCGTGCCTGAGGAACCCGTCGAGCAGGAGCGCTTTAAGCGCTGGCTAATAGCCACTGCGAGGAGCCTGAAAAAGAAACAGCAGCAGCTTCAAGCTGATCAAGATCTGCTCAACGACAGATGGACTGATGTCCTGGCAGCCGAGGAATGCGGACTCAAGCGCCCCATTAAAAGTTACCTGAAGCGTAAATTGCTACCCCAATTCGACGACGAGGCACTTGAGGCCATGCCATCAACACGTAATGCGGCTGACCGACCACCACATGGCCGGGACAAAGCGGCAACCCAAGACGAACATCTGCCCATACTACCTCACCATAAAGGCAAAGACACCACAGCTCGGGAATACACATATGACCTGCGGCAAAACCTAGAGAACAGAGCAGGTCAGTCTAGATCGATCTACGGATCGCGGGGGCATGCCCTGGCGCGCGACGATGGCTATCAAGCCAGGCGTACCGAGCATAACCACATTCGGGCCGAAAATCGCAGACGGACTACATCCGCACTACGTCGCGACTTGGCCTGATATAGAGGCGCCGCACATCCCCTCTGCTTCACTGATGAAGTAATGGAGCACGAGTTCCCAGAAGGGTTTAAACCCGTAAATATCGAATCATATGATGGAACAACAGATCCCGCGGTATGGATTGAGGATTTTTTTCTCCATATTCATATGGCCCGCGGCGATGACCTTCACGCCATCAAATACCTCCCACTAAAACTCAAGGGGCCAGCTCGGCACTGGTTAAACAGTCTGCCTGAAAACTCTATTGGCAGCTGGGAGGACTTGGAAGACGCCTTCCGTGACAACTTCCAAGGCACATATGTACGACCTCTGGATGCCGATGACTTAAGTCACATAGTTCAATAGCCTGGAGAGTCGGCCAGGAAATTCTGGACTAGGTTCCTAACTAAAAAGAACCAGATCGTCGACTGCCCGGATGCTGAAGCCCTAGCGGCCTTTAAGCATAGCATCCGCGACGAATGGCTCGCCCGTCACCTCGGCCAAGAAAAGCTGAAGTCCATGGCAGCCTTCACGGCACTCATGACCCGCTTTTGTGCGGGCAAGGATAGTTGGCTAGCCCGTAGCAATAACACTGCAAGCGATGCCGGTACCTCTGAAGCCAAGAATAGCAATGACAAGCCCCGACGCAACAGGCACAAGCGCCGAAGCAATGGTGGCACTGCCGATGACACGGCAGTCAACGCCGGTTTCAGCGGCTCCAAGTCCGGCCAGCGAAAGAAGCCATACAAAAGAAACAATCCGGGCTCATCCAGCTTGGACCGCATACTCGATCGTCCATGTCAGATCCACGGCACCCCTGATAAACCAGCCAATCATACCAACAAAGACTGTTGGGTTTTTAAACAGGCCGGCAAGTTAAATGCCGAAAACAAGGAGAAGGGGTCGCAAAGCGAGGATGACAACGAGGAGTCCTGTCCGCCGAACACAGGAGGACAGAAGAAGTTCCCTCCCCAAGTTAAAACGGCGAACATGATATACGCCACTCATATCCCCAAAAGGGAGCGCAAACGAGCGCTCAGGGACGTCTACGCAATAGAGCCAGTCGCCCCAAAGTTCAACCCATGGTCGTCCTGCCCGATCACCTTCGATCGCAGGGACCATCCGACCAGTATCCGTCATGGCGGTTCAGCCGCACTGGTCCTCGATCCAATTGTTGATGGATTCCATCTCACGCGCGTCCTCATGGACGGCGGCAGCAGCCTGAACCTGCTCTATCAGGATACAGTGCGCAAAATGGGCATCGATCCCTCAAGGATCAAACCCACAAAAACTACCTTTAAAGGAGTCATACCAGGTGTAGAGGCCTGCTGTACGGGCTCAATCACACTGGAGGTTGTCTTTGGATCCCCGGACAACTTCAGAAGCAAAGAGTTGATCTTCGATATCGTCCCCTTCCGCAGCGGCTATCACGCACTGCTCGGACGAACCGCATTTGCTCGATTCAATGCGGTGCCACATTATGCTTATCTCAAGCTCAAGATGCCGGGACCACGCGGCGTCATAACAGTTAACGGAAACACGGAGCGCTCCCTCCGTACCGAGGAGCACACCGCGGCCTTGGCAGCGGAAGTACAGAGTAGCCTTGCCAAGCAGAATCTTAATTCGGCGGCCAAGCTCCCGGACACTGTCAAGCGGATCCGGACTACTCCGCAGTATAACAGTCCGGCTCGTCAGGAGTCAGACTAGCAATCCGGCCTCCGTCTTCGTCCCAGCCAAATGGTGGCATACGTACCACGCGTACATAACTACGCACTTAAAATACCATGGGCATGGACAGAGGCATAACTAGATTGTGGTCCATAATACGGCTCGACCTCCCCTGGACACACACACTTTCACTTTTTCTTTTTTATCCTTTTCAGGTTTCTTTTCCACAGGCCCCTCAAGACGGCCTGATCATCGGTCCTTTCGAAGGATAGATACACCAAGACAGCGAGAAGCATTGAGGTATATGGGAATCGCTAGGAGGTCTTTGTGACGATCACTCCGCCTGTTCTCAGGACCCGCATGCAGCTCTCCCTTGGTCATGGCATGTTAAATAGCCATGTTGCTTATCGCACTACTTATACGCTTTGACGTATCAATAAAATTATAATGGAAACAGTTCGCGGCCCAACTTCTGCGGCACTAGCTTACTACTTCATTTTTTCTTGATAATCTTATCAATTGCACCCGTACACTTTGGTACGGCTTAAGTTCGCCAGGGGCTTTATTGCGCCCCATATTATGGCAACAAAGTCCGAACACTTTTTACAGTATAGTTCGGCACCCCGAATTTAGCATTATATGCATTGGCTCCGAATCATGTCTTTGGTCAATAGTTGGGTTGCCCGGCTCCTGTGCTTACTACCTTACGTTCCGCTATATCGGCTAGGGTAGTAAAGGAAGAACTACTGCGATTGTGCCCTGGTTCATCCGGATGAGCACCTCAGTAGAGAAAGCCGAAAACTGACTGTCATGATGCGGCGTGAGCCGGTCAGCTCTTCGGAGGTTACAAATCTTTTGCGATTTTTTCCACGTTATGTGACGAATCGGTCTCTACCCGATCAGTTGTTTACAGCACCCTAGTTCGGACTCACGAATACTAGGGCTGCGCCTAAATTTCTATTATAAAACTCCTATGGCTAAGTGAGGGTGATAAAGCCACATAGTCCGATTGCCTGGTTCGTTGCGCTAAACACCTCCTTCAAGGACTAAACTTTGGATCAAGAGTGTTTAGATTTTATCCCGAACACCCCCGTACTACCTACGTGGGGGCTGAAGCCGACGACTGGCCAACTCTCAGATTTAATAAAATGGCCGCACAGGAGGAAAAATCTTGATATAAACAACTAATATTATATTACATATCAGTTTTGCTCCATTATACAGGACAGGATAACATGAATATATTCATTCAAAGATAATGTCTTTCGCACACTGCTCCGCTACAATGCGGGATCCCTCCAGGACATCGTCAAAATATCGCTCGGGCGTGCGGAGCTCCTTGCCCGTGGGCAGTCCCTCAGTCACGAGCTTGACGGCATTCATCTTCGCCCATTGTATCTTGACATGGGCGAAGGCCATCCGTGCACCTTCAATGCAGACCGACCGCTTGATGGCATCAAGCCGAGGGCAGGCAGCAACCAGTCGCTTCACGAGCCCGAAGTAGCTGTTGGGTATGGCTTCGGCAGGCCATAGACAGATTATCAAATCCTTCATGGCCAATTCAGCCGCCCTATGCAGTTCGGTCAGCTGTTTCAGCTGATCGCTGAGGGGCACCAGATGCTCTGGCGCAAGGTATTGCGACCAGAACAGCTTCTCCGTTGAGCTCCCCTCTTCGGCTCGAAAGAAATCCGCAGCATCAGCAATGCTGCGCGGCAAATCCGCAAACGCTCCTGGAGAACTCCAAATCCGGGTCAGTAAGAGGTACCTTTTCTTCACAAATTTGCTTTGCATTATAAAGGCCTTACCCGCCATGATTTTCCTGGCCTCTTGGATTTCCTGGAGGGCGCCCTGGGCTTCAACCCGGGCCTCTTGTGTGCTTTGGAGGGCCTTAGCAAGCTCGGACTCTTGATCCGTAATCTTGCTATCCAAGGACTCGCATTTCTTTACAGCGTCCTGGAGCTCTTGTTGGACCTCACCGACCCTGGCCTCGTGCTTTTCGCGGATGGATGTTCCTTCGCCGCTCTCTTCTGGGCCTCGGCCAGCGCCTTTTTAAGGGCCTCCACCTCGGTCGCCGCTCCTACAAATATCATGGCACTATGGTCAATACAAATCATCTATCCTTTCTGATATACAGAAGGTCATGGCATACCTTGCTTGTCCTCCAGCTGCTTTTTCACACGGCCGAGTTCTTCCTCGGCCTGCTCCAGACTCTGCTTTAGTCCGGAGACTTCGGCAGCATGGGAGGTCGCAGCCAGCAGCGACGCCTGCTTTCTCACATAAACATGTATGGTTAGTCTCCTATGAAAATTGTTTGATCCTCTGTCCGGCTTTTCTTTTCGACCACCGGACAGTGTCTCAGGGGCTACTGTCTATACTGTGACATTCTTTTTACATAATTGCGTTTCATACCTCAAAACCTGTTAGAAGGCTTGTGCAGGCTTCGGTCAGTCTGCTCTTCGCAGACTGAATCTTCTCAATCACCGTACCCATGAGGGCACGGTGTTCCTCTACAATGGAAGCACTTTGCAGCTCTTCCAGTAGCGTGTCCGGTGCCTCTGGTTGGACAGAGGTCACCGGCGAAATAGGCACGCCCCCTTATTTCGAAGAAGGTTGCTTGCCAGATTCCGGAGCCGTATAGGTCTCCGGGACCGTATTTGGCTGGGGGCCGAATTGGACCTGGCCCCCATTGCTAGTCTCCATGGGGATTTGCTCCCCCATGTGTCCGGCGGCCGAGGTTTCACCCTCTGGCGCCGCGCTGATGGCCTCCTGCGTCTCTCCCTGGCTTGTGATCCTTCGGGACAACGCCTCGGTGTCACCCATGGCCTTGGGAGAAGAGGCCGCCGGAAGGGACCTGCTGTCCATCGCCTTCAGGTCCAGCGAATTCCTCGACAATGAGGATCGCACGAGGTCGGAACAAGCCGGACTGCAAGTACATGATTCAACATGTTAAAACTGTGGAGAAAAGAGGCTGGATATACGAATGCGCCAGGGTCTTTGAGAACTCACGACTCGGCCAGGGGCTTATCTCGGGGACGCCGCTCTGGGCTGCTGTCGACGTCCCACGCGGAGTTATCCGCGAGGGAGACCTTCCCCTTCTTGAATGCCTCTGCCTCCAGATTTATGGGGGCCGCCCTTTTCTTCCTTCCGCCCTCAAGGGGAGAGTTGCTTTCCTCCTCCTCCTCGTCGTCCTCTGCGGCGGTGGAGTGAGTCTCGGCGTCTTCGGACGTCGCGTCTGAAGTTCCCTTGCAACGAAGGCCACTTCAGGTCTCCTTGGCCTTTTTCTTGGCCTTCTTCTCCAGCGCCTGGTAGGGCGCCAGGAACAACATCTTCGTCAGAACCGGGATGGCTGGTTCCTCGGGCAACGGAGCCGGACACTTAATCCGCTCTGCCTTCTTCGTCCAGCCCTGAAAAAATAAATAGGGAGGCTTAGGCATTTCCCCTGAGTAAGCAAGTAAAGGATACACCTTGAAGCGCGAAAGACTTACCGGACTGGCGGGATGGGCCAGGTCGTGCCCACGGTCCTCGGTCGTCTCCGGCCACTTCTCGTTGGCCTTAAAGAGCACCTTCCAGATGTCTTCGTGCGTAGTTCCGAAGAACTGTTGCAAGGTCTGGTGCTCGGCCGGATCGAAGTCCCATAAATGGCAAGTCCGGCTTTGACATGGAAGGATCCGGCGAACTAGCATCACCTGGATCACATTGACAAGCTTGATGTTCTTGTCCACCATACTCTGGATACACGCCTGCAGTGCTGTCGGCTCGTCCGATGATGCCCAATTCAGACCCTTCTCTAGCCAGGAGGTGAGCCGCATTGGGGCTTCGGATTTGAATTCAGGAGCCGTGGCCCAGGTGGCGTCGCGGGGCTCTGTGATATAGAACCACAGTTGCTGCCACCCTTTGACAGTCTCCACAAATGTACCTTTGGGCCATGTGACATTGGGCATCTTGCTCACCATGGCACCTCCGCACTCTGCGTGTTGGCCATCCACCACCTTCGGCTTCACATTGAAGATCTTGAGCCACAGTCCGAAGTGGGGTGGGATGCGGAGGAAGGCCTCGCACACGACAATAAATGCCGAGACGTTGAGGAAAGAATTTGGGGCTAGATCATGGAAATCTAGCCCGTAGTAGAACATGAGTCCGCGGACGAAAGGGTGGAGAGGAAACCCTAACCCGCGGACGAAGTGGGGGATGAACACCACCCTCTCATGAGGCTTGGGGGTGGGGATGATCTGTCCCTTGGCCGAAAGCCGGTCGGTGATTTCCTTGGCCAAATACCCCGCCTCCCGGAGCTTCGTGATGTCCTTATCCTTGATGGAGGAGGCCATCCACTTGCCTTGCGCTTCGGATCCGGACATGGTCGGAGTGCTTCTTTGAGGCGGAAAAGATGAGAACTTGGGCGCTGGAGCTCAGGAATGGAGAGGCAGAGAAAGCGAAGGCGTGGGTGAAAGGGGTGAATCCTTATCTCCTTATAAAGGCAGTGAATATCAAGCGCCTCCCCACTCGCCTTAAAACTCGCCTATTCCCAAGGGCCATGCAAACGGCACGGTTGGATTACTCATGCCCGTATTGACGAGAATCCCGTAATGAAGGGACACGATCTCTGCTGTGACAAGACGTGCCACTGGAAACCGCATCTTAAAGCATGGAGCGGGAGACTAAAGAATGGTTTGGAATAATTACCGTGCAGGAACGTGGTGTCGCATTACAAAAACTTGTCAGCAGATTGGACTCGTGAAATATTATACTCTCTGCGGTTGTGTGTGGTACTTATTTTGCAGAGCCGGACATGCTTTCTATGCTCAAAGTCTATTTTGGAGTATTCGGAGGAGGAACCCGCCTTGCAATGCCGAAGACAATCTACGCGCCGGACCCATCGTCATTGAAGCCAGGTTCAGGGGCTACTGAGGGAGTCCTGGATTAAGGGGTCCTCGGGCGTCCAGGCTACGTAACATGGGCCGGACTAATGGGCCATGAAGATACAAGATAGAAGACTCTCTCCCGTGTCCGGATGGGACTCTCCTTGGCGTGGACGGCAAGCTTGGCATTCGGATATGAAGATTCCTTTCTCTGTAACCGACTTTGTACAACCCTAGTCCCCTCCGGTGTCTATATAAACCAGAGGGTTTAGTCCGTAGAGGCAATCATAATCAGACAGGCTAGACTTCTAGGGTTTCAGCCATTACGATCTCGTGGTAGATCAACTCTTGTAATACTCATATTCATCAAGATCAATCAAGCAGGACGTAGGGTATTACCTCCATAGAGAGGGCCCGAACCTAGGTAAACATCGTGTCCCCCGTCTCCTGTTACCATCGACCTTAGACGCACAGTTCGGGACCCCCTACCCGAGATCCGCCGGTTTTGACACCGACAACCCTCCTTTTATAGATCAAGGGGTCACCACAATGGCAAATCAGTTATTGTGTACTGATTAGATAGCAAATAGTGCCATCATACCAAACTCTACAAACTGGACAGAGCGCATTAAATGCGCCGCTTAGTGTCACCTCGTAGCCTAGCCCGGCAAGCCTTATCGTGTTCTTTTCTCACCTTTCTCACCTGCCTGCGTGACACATCGCTGGACGAGTGTCATTTGGAGGTGATTTCCTCTGAGGATGGCTGCCACGTGCCAAATAACGGCCACTTAGCATCTTGGGGGCTCGACAACGCACCGATTGGTGACTTGCGTTGCAGTGAGGTGGAGCGGTGGAGCCTTGGCGGGGTAATCCGCCCTCAGCGTCCCCGGAAAGCCTGCCGGGGCAATCTTGAGACTTGTCTTCGGGGCAACCTCATCCCCACCAGGCTCGCCTGCCCGGTAGGGGAGGTTTTCCCATCGTGGTATTTTACTCCTTGGGTTGGTCTTGGTCTTCTTGATCCGCCCTTTGATTCCTCAAAGAGCTGATCTCTTCTGCTTGGCCTTGTCATGTATGCTGCAATCTCGTTATTGAGCCTGTGTACAGTCTAGGCAACATACCTGGGGTTTGTTGCACCGACAGTCCTCAGCATCATCCCTCAGCTTCTCAACTATAGTCTGAATCTGTGTGACCTTCACATCTAGGTCATACATCTTGCTCTCAACAATCCTCTCTAGACTCTCCTGATTCTCAGTCAAGGTGGCCAAGCTCTTCTCAATCCTCATGGTAGCCTCTAGCAGATATGTGAGCTGATCTTGCTTGGTCTTGAGATTCACAGTTGAAGCATCTGGAGCACTTGCTGCCTTTGTTGCTTTTGCAGCCTTTGCCTTCTCAATCTTCTCCTGGGCCTCTTCAGATGTAGGATGTGATGCATCCATGACAACTTCATTGTCCTCAAAATCAGGCCTAAGAGGTAGATGCACTTTGTCAGTAGATATGTTCCAGTTCCAACCTTGGAGTTGATCATCATCTGAATGTGTGGAGCATATCCACAAGACCTCTTTTGGTCAGCTGTTGTCCTCTTGACTGTCTCAACTATTAAGCTCATGACCTTGAATTTTTTGGGGAACATCAAACAGGTGTAGCAAGTTGATGGAATGGCCACGTATCATTCTGTGATCTCCGGACTTGGGCAACAAAGTACGCCTCAAGATGGTATTCATGGTGGTCAATCCAGCAAGCAGGTAGTAGATTGGAACAAACTTGTGAGTCTCTAGAGCTGCATCAGGAATAGTGAAAGCACAAGTGCTCCTGGGGTGATTTTGGTAATTAATGTCAACATATCTCTTGTTGGACTAATGATTTTATCTAGTTTATTTCAGACAAGTTCAACAATCAACAATGGCGTGGAAAGGACAAGAGGATGTGGAACCCCTTCAAAATGCTAAGGACACATATTGGCAAAAGCTCAAGACTCTTCATTTTTATTTTAGTGATCCAAGATCACATTGAGTCCATAGGAAAGCCAATACTATTAAAAGGGGATGAGGTGTTGCTTAATGGCTTGCTTGCTCAAATGCTTAGTGATATTGCTACACATTCCCTCAACCACTTTCTCATTCCAAATATGTGAAAATCCCAAACTCCAACTCGGCCCCGCCGATTCATTCTATCTAGAGCCACCGAGTTCACATGACATAGCCACTGCCAGAAACCCTAACAGTTCGGTCACACTGATACGGATCTCGGTCTCACCGAGATGGCCTTGCCAATTCTCTGTTGCGTGTTGCAATTATTTCGGTCTCACCGAGTTGGCTTAACATTTTCTCTGTTGCCTTATTGCTTCATTTTGGTCTTACCGAGTTGATGCAATCGGTGCCACCGAGTTGATGTTTGCCCTAAGCCCTAGCACATCGGTCCCACCGAGTTGTTCCAGTCGGTCCCACCGAGATTCCTAATGTTCACATTTTGAACTAAATCGGTCTCACCGAGTTCTTCTATTCGGTCTGACCGAGTTGGGTCAAATGTGTGTAACGGTTGGATTTTGTGTGGAGGCTATATATACCCCTCCACACCCATCTCCATGTGTGAGAGAGCCATCAGAACATGCCTACACTTCCAGCATACATTTTCTGAGAGAGAACCACCTACTCATGTGTTGAGATCAAGACATACCAATCCTACCACAAGAATCTTGATTTCTAGCCTTCCCCAAGTTGCTTTCCGCTCAAATCATCTTTCCACCATATCCAAATCTGTGAGAGAGAGTTGAGTGTTAGGGAGACTATCATTTGAAGCACAAGAGCAAGGAGTTCATCATCAACACACCATCTATTACCTTTTGGAGAGTGGTGTCTCCTAGATTGGTTAGGTGTCACTTGGGAGCCTCCGACAAGATTGTGGAGTTGAACCAAGAAGTTTGTAAGGGCAAGGAGGTCGCCTACTTCATGAAGATCTACCCGAGTGAGGCAAGTCCTTCGTGGGCAATGGCCATGGTGGGATAGACAAGGTTGCTTCTTCGTGGACCCTTCGTGGGTGGAGCCCTCCGTGGACTCGCGCAACCGTTACCCTTCATGGGTTGAAGTCTCCATCAACGTGGATGTACATTAGCACCACCTATCGGAACCACGCCAAAAATCTCCATGTCTTCATTGCGTTTGCACACTCCAATCCCATCCCTTTACTTTCTTGCAGTTAGCATGCTTTACTCTTTCCGCTGCATATACTCTTGACATGCTTGCTTGAAATGTATTGTGAATGCTTAAACTTGTGCTAAAACTCCACCTTAACTTGAACGACTTAAAAATTGCCACTTTTTCTTATTGAGGGTCTAATCACCCCCCCTAGACCCCTCTTCTTGATCCTTTCAATTGGTATCAGAGCTTTGGTCTCCATTGCTTTGGTTTAATAACCATTGGAGGAAGATGGACGAGTCTACGATTGGGAGTATTAGACATAGAGTGGCTATGCTTGACAGAGAGTTCTATAATTCTTGGAAGAATGAGATGCTTGAGATTTTCAATGAATATGATTTGAACAAGTATATTACTAGCCCTTATGTGCCCCCCATTGATCCTTTGCATCCTACCCCCGATGAGCATCTTGACATGACCCGCAATCTTAGAACTATTGATCTTATCACTAGAGGATTGCCTAGAAATTTGCTTGTATGCTTGCCTACCTTTGAATGTGCTTATACTATATGGAAATATCTTGAGGAGCGCTTTCCAAACTATTCCTTGAAAAATCTAGATAAGATTCTTCAAAAGTCCATTGCTTTTCATAAAATGGATTCTAGTGATCCTAAATTTGATGATTGTCTATTTGAGCTCCGTGACCTTATGCGTGCCAAAGGAGATGTTGGAGCCATTAGTAGCATCATCTCACAAATTATTAGAATTCATAAACATGCACATTGTCATGTTCATAAATCTAATGAATCACTCTCTCTAGGTGATGATCATTCACATGATGATGTTGAACATGGATATTATGATGAGGATGATGATGCTGACTTTGAACTTGATGAGTCAATGAGACACTTTGGTCTTATGGCTAACCTTCATGGTTACATGGCCGGAGGAAAGGAATGGATTCTAGATAGTGGATGTATGATACGTCTCCGTCGTATCTACTTTTCCTAATGTTTTCTCTCTTGTTTTGGACTCTAATTTGCATGATTTGAATGAAACTAACCCGGACTGACGTTGTTTTCAGCAGAACTACCATGGTGTTGTTTTTGTGCAGAAATAAAAGTTCTTGGATTGGAACAAAACTTTTTGGAGAATTATTATACAATAAAAGAAAAATACTGGAGCCAAGAACCACCGAAGGGGGGGCCCTGGGTGAGCACAACCCACCAGGGCGCCCCCCTCCCCTCAGGCGCGCCCAGGTGGGTTGTGCCCACCTGGTGGCCCCGCAGACCCTGATTCCAATGCTATAAAATCCTTTTTTTCCAGAAAAATCAAGGAGGAAGAATTATCTTGTTTCGCGATACGGAGCCGCCGCCACCTCCTGTTCTTCATCGGGAGGCCAGATCTGGAGTCCGTCTTGGGCTCCAGAGAGGGGGCTCTTCGATCTTCGTCATCACCAACCCTCCTTCATCGCCAATTCCATGATGCTCCCCACCGGGAGTGAGTAATTCCTTCGTAGGCTCGCTGGTCGGTGAGGAGTTGGATGAGATTCATCATGTAATCGAGTTAGTTTCGTTAGGGCTTGATCCGTAGTATCCACTATGTTCTGAGATTGATGTTGATATGACTTTGCCATGCTTAATGCTAGTCACTTTGGGCCCGGGTGCCATGATTTCAGATCTGAACCATTTATGTTATCACCATTATATCTATGTTCTAGATCCGATCTTGCAAGTTATATTCAACTATTATGTGTTATGATCCGTAAACCCCGGAGTGACAGTATTCGGGATACTTTCCAGTGATGACCGTAGTTTGAGGAGTTCATGTATTCACTATGTGCTAATGTTTTGTTCTGGTTCTCTATTAAAAGGAGGCCTTAATATCCATTATTTTCCATATGGACCCCGCTGCCACGGGAGGGTAGGACAAAAGATGCCATGCAAGTTCTTTCCATAAGCACGTATGACTATTTACAGAATACATGCCTACATTATATTTATAAACTGGAGCTAGTGTCGTATCGCCCTAGGTTATGATGAATATCATCCAACGAATTCATCGATCCAATGCCTATGATTTTCTCTTATATTGTTCTTGCTAAGTCACTACTGCTACTGTTACTGTTACACTTGCTACAAAATTATTGTTATCACTGTTACCGTTACCATTGTTGTTGCTACTACTATCAAAACTATCATACTACTTTGCTACTGATCACTTTGCTGCAGATAATTAATCTCCAGGTGTGGTTGAATTGACAACTCAGCTGCTAATACTTGCAAATATTCTTTGGCTCTCCTTGTGTCGAATCAATAAATTTGGGTTGAATAATCTACCCTCGAAAACTGTTGCGATCCCCTATACTTGTGGGTTATCAAGACCTTTTTCTGGCGCCGTTGCCGGGGAGCATAGCTATATTTGTTGAGTCACTTGGGATTATTATCTACTTATCACTATGAAGAATCTGAAGGATACAAAAACCAAGATCGTTCCCTCTAGGACGAGGGGAGGTAAGGAACTGCCATCACACTCTGCACTTGATTCATCTTCTGTTTTGAGTAGACTTGCAACACCACCACATGCCATTAATCCTGATATGTCGCAAGTTATTGATGATGCTACTTCTATGAATGCTACTCATGATGATGCTAGTACCTTGCTTGATGATGGTGTGCCACTAGGTGATTTTCTTGATGAACAAATTACTAGAGCTAAAGTTATTGAGAATGCTGAAATTGATGGAATTGTTGAAACTGGTGAAATACCTGAAACTGAAAATCTTGAAACACCTATTAGACCTAGCTCTCCTAGATATGAATTGCCTAAGGTACCTGAAGGTTATGTTATGGATGAGGAGACAACTAGAGATTTTCTTGCTTGCAATGATAGAGATGATCTTAAGAAATTATTATGCAAACTGAAGGAGAAATCTTTGAATGCTAGAATGAAATGTGATCCTAAGTTTGCTACTTCACCTATCTTTGTTGATGATAAGGATTATGAATTCTCTGTCGACCTAGAGTTAATTACTGTGGTTGAATCTGATCCTTTCCATGGGTATGAAACTGAAACTGTGGTGGCACACCTTACTAAGTTGAATGACATAGCCACCCTATTTGCTCATGATGAGAAAATTCGCTACTATTATATTCTCAAATTATTTCCATTCTCATTAAAGGGTGATGCTAAGACTTGGTATAATACTCTTGCTCCTGGTTGTGTGCGTAGTCCCCAGGATATGATTTACTACTTCTCTGAAAAATATTTTCCTGCTCATAAGAAACAAGCTGCCTTACAGGAAATATTTAACTTTGTGCAAATTGAAGAAGAGAGTCTCCCACAAGCTTGGGGGAGGCTTCTCCAATTGCTGAATGCTTTTCCTGATCATCCTCTTAAGAAAAATGAAATATTTGATATCTTCTATATTGGACTAACCGATGCTTCTAGGGACTTCCTAGATAGTTATGCTGGTTGTGTTTTCAGGGAACGAACTGTTGAGCAAGATGAAGAATTATTGAATAACATATTGAAAAATTATGATGATTGGACTCTTCTTGAATCACCGCCTAAACCCACTCCGAAGAAGAGAGGTATCTTATATCTCAGTCCTGAAGATATGCAAGAGGCAAAGAAATGTATGAAGGAAAAGGGTATTAAAGCTGAGGATGTCAAAAATTTACCTCCTATTGAAGAAATACATGGGCTTAATACACCACCACCCAAGGTGGTAGAGGTAAATTATTTAATGAAATTTAATGATAATGACAATCCTTATAATATGCATCCTAGTCAATGCCTTTATGAGTTTGATAACTATATTAGAAAACAAGATCACTTTAATGCAAATGTTATGAAACAATTGAAATACAATTCTGATATGATTGCTCACTTGAGTGACTTGTTATTTAGAATCTCCAATGATGTTAGAGGTGTAGGAAAACATGCCTCTATGGTTCAAACTCAACTAGAACAAGTTGCTAGATCTCAAAGAGAATTGCTTGATGAAATGAATAATAATATCAATGATCATGCTGTCAGAGTGATGACTAGAGGAGGTAGAATGACTCGGGAACCACTTTATCCTGAGGGACACCCAAAAAGAAATGAACAAAATTCTCAAAGAATTAATACTGATGCACCTAGTCCTACCAAAAAGAAGAAGAAAAAGAAAAATGATAAGACTTTGCATACCTCTAGTGAACCTGAGATAGAAATACCTCCTGAAGCTAATAATGATGTTTATATTTCTGATGCTGAAACTCAATCTGGTAATGAACACTCACCTAGTGACAATGAAAAAGATAATGATGAGGTTCTTGAAGACACTCAACCAAACAATAAAGAACCAGATAATGATGTTGAAATAGAACCAGTTGTTGATCTTGATAACCCACAACCCAAGAATAAAAGATATGATAAAAGAGGCTTTGTTGCTCGAAAACATGGAAGAGAAAGAGAACCATGGGTTCAAAACCCCATGCCCTTTCCACCTAAATCAACTAAGAATAAATATGATGAAGAATTTGAACGCTTTGCTGAAATGATTAGGCCAGTCTTTTTGCGTACTCGCTTGACTGATATTTTAAAGATGGCTCCTTATGCAAAGTACATGAAAGTCATCATCACTAATAAGAGAAAAATACCGGAAGCTGAAATCTCCACTATGCTTGCTAATTATTCTTTTAAGGATGGAGTACCTAAAAAACTTGGAGATCCGGGAATACCAACTATACCTTCCTCCATCAAAAGAAACTATGTGAAAACTGCTTTATGTGATTTAGGAGCTCGTGTTAGTGTTATGCCTTTCTCTTTATACAAAAGACTTGACTTGAATAAACTCACACCTATTGAAATATCTTTGTAAATGGCTAATAAATCAACTACTATACCTATCGGTATTTGTGAGGATGTGCCCGTTGTTGTTGCAAATGTTACCATCTTAACTGACTTTGTTATACTTGAGATGCCCGAGGACGACAACATGTCGATTATCCTTGGTAGACCTTTCTTGAATACTGCAGGGGCTGTTATTGATTGCAATAAAAGTAAGGTCACTTTTCATATCAATGGCAATGAGCATACGGTGCACTTTCCAAAGAAACAATTCCAAGTGAATGGTATTAATGTTATTGAAAAATCTTCGACACTCAATATTGGAAGTTTTCAACTACCTCTACCTACTGCCAAAAAGAAATATGATATACTTATTGTTGGGGACATGCATATCCCCGTTGGGGTAACTTAGTGTTTTACAAAAGTTCTTCGGTTTCATGCTAATTGAAGGTGGTCGTTAATAAGACTTGATCAACCTTATTAATGGATCACTTTTGAGAGGTATGAAGTTGATAAATTTAGTGGGTTCCACCTTCTGTCCTTACCTTTTATTTTCTGTTTTTCTTAGTTAAATAAAATAAAATGCCATGTTTTGTCTGTTTCTGAATTTCCTGTGCAATAAAAAATGACCCGAAAATAAAAGTTCTCAGAATTTCCTAAAATTTTAATACATTTTTTCTGAATATTAAGAAATTTTTATGCAAATAACATCAGAGGGGGGTGCACCAGGTGGGCACAACCCACCTGGGTGCGCCAGCACCCCCAGGCGCGCCCTGGTGGGTTGTGGTCCCCACGTGGGCCCCCTCACTTATCTCTTTAGCCCATGTCACCACCTACCTCCAGAAAAAATTCACCGTTGCTCTCTCTCCCATGTTCTTGCTCTCAAACCCGCGGATTTCGATCTCTTTGCTCGAAGCTCTGTTTCCGAAACTGTTTTGGGGGATTGCTACTTGGTATGTGACTCCTCCATTGGTCCAATTAGTTTTTTCTTTAGTGGTTTATATTTTGAATAATTAGCTACTCTTGGTGCTGCTGTAGATGAGCTTGCATGATTGAATTCTTAGAGTTCTAAGTAGTTTGAATGCTCAATATAGCCTCTATGCATGCTTATGAGTAGTTGCTATCAATCTGGTGAAGTTTTGTTGAGAAAAAATTTGTGGACTAAAAATTTCAGAATTTTGTTCATAGGAATAAGATGAGTTTCTTTAGGAAGTTTGCTTCCAAGAAGAACTCCAAGGGAGTTGTGGGTGAATCATCGGATAGTAACCTCCAAACTCGGAGAATGGCGGAAGTGCGGCATTGCGAATGGCCTCACAACCCCTTCATGGATGGAGCTGGAATCCGTCAAGAGTTCGCACAATTTGCTGTCAATGCTGGCCTCACCGACTTCATCGCAACTGAGTGTGAACAATATCATCTCCTTACAAATTCCTTTATGCAAAGCTTTCATTTCATAAGTAGGAATAATCCCCCTGAGGTGCGGTTTAATTTATATGCTGAAACCCGTCAGATACCACTTACTGAATTTTGTGATATATGCTTAATCCCTTCTGACGGGAAATAAGAGAGCCTAGGCCTGCAGAGTTTGAGGGTTTCTATCGCACCCTATCAGTGGGAGATGAGAGAGGGGTGTCGAGTGTCACCACCACTAGCTTGCAGTTTCCTTCAGTGCATTATTTTACTCTATTCATTGTGAAGTGTCTACTTGCTAGAGAGAAGGTTGGTGCACTTAGTGCCCCCGATTTCGCTATCTTACGCCGCGCACTCTACGGCGATAACACTTATAGCTTGGGAGCTATTGTTGCACGTCACCTACACCTTTACAGGACTAAGGGTAAAATTCATGGCGGTATTTATGCTACTCGCTTAGAGAGTCACTTTAACATTCAGATACGCCAATATGATCACCGCTTACCCAAGGTTTACTTAGATCGCCAGGCTATGGCAGCTCATCACTTTATTGATGGCGAGAACACTACTATTGATGTCCCTTACAACCTGGTTTTCAGTATTGATACTCATGATATTATTTCATTGCCTGCACCCGCTTTGTTTGATCATATTGCTAGGGGTGGATACCGGATCATGCCAGATGATATCATTGCCTACCGAAATGCCCAGGCAGTTGCAGAGGAGGAGCCTCAGGAGTGGGACCCTCAGGTGCCCGCTTGATGTCTACTACACAACTTGTTCTTGTAGACTCGTGTTGGGCCTCCAAGCGCAGAGTTTTGTAGGACAGTAGCAAATTTCCCTCAAGTGGATGACCTAAGGTTTATCAATCCGTGGGAGGTGTAGGATGAAGATGGTCTCTCTCAAACAACCCTGCAACCAAATAATAAAAAGTCTCTTGTGTCCCCAACACACCCAATACAATGGCAAATTGTATAGGTGCACTAGTTCGGTGAAGAGATGGTGATAAAAGTGTAATATGGATGGTAGAAATATATTTTTGTAATCTGAAAATAAAAAACAGCAAGGTAGCAATTGGTAAAACGGATCACAAACGGTATTGCAATGCTTGAAAACAAGGCCTAGGGTCCGTACTTTCACTAGTGCAATCTCTCAACAATGCTAATATAATTGGATCATATAACCATCCCTCAACATGCGATGAAGAATCACTCCAAAGTTCTTATCTAGCGGAGAACATAAGAAGAAATTGTTTGTAGGGTACGATACCACCTTAAAGTTATTCTTTCCGTTTGATCTATCCAAGAGTTCGTACTAAAATAACACAAAGCTATTCTTTCCGTTCGATCTATCCAAGAGTTCGTACTAAAATAACACCATATGATACACATCAACCAACTCTAATGTCACCTAGATACTCCAATGTCACTGCGAGTATCCGTGAGTTGATTATGCGATATGCATCAAACAATTTTAGATTCATAATACTCAATCCAACACAAAGAACTTCAAAGAGTGCCCCAAGATTTCTACCGGAGAAACAAGGATGAAAACATGCATCAACCCGTATGCATAGATTACCCCAATGTCACCTCGGGAATCCGCGAGTTGAGTGCCAAGACATAGATCAAGTGCTCTCAAATCCATAAAAGTATTCAATCCGATAAAATGAAATCTCAAAGGGAAAACTCAATTCACAACAATATAGAGAGGGAGAAACACCATATGATCCAACTATATTAACAAAGCCCGTGATACATCAAGATCGTGCCATCAAGAACACGAGAGAGAGAGATTAAACACATAGCTACTGGTACAAACCCTCAGCCCCGAGGGTGGACTACTCCCTCCTCATCATGGTGGCCGCCGGGATGATGAAGATGGCCACCGGTGATGATTTCCCCCTCTGGCAGGGTGCCGGAACAGGGTCTAGATTGGTTTTTCATGGCTACAGAGGCTTGCGGCAGTGGAACTTCTGATCTAGGGTCTCCGCGAGGGTTTTTGGAATATTTGGCAATTTATAGGGCGAAGAGGCGGTGCGCGAGGCCACCGAGGTGGGAACAACCCATCGGGGCACCCCCCAGGTGCTGCTCTGGCCCATTGGATGTCTTCTGGTCCATAAAAAATCCACAAAAACTTTCACTGCGTTTGGACTCTGTTTGGTATTGATTTTCTGCGATGTAAAAAAACAAGCAAAAAACAGCAACTGGCACTGGGCACTATGTCAATAAGTTAGTCCCAAAAAATGATATAAAATTGCTATAAAATGATTGTAAAACATCCAAGAATGATAATATAGCAGCATGAATACTTCATAAATTATAGATACGTTGGAGACGTATCAGCATCCCCAAGCTTAATTCCTACTCGTCCTCGAGTAGGTAAATGATAAAAGAAATAATTTATGAAGTGTGAATGCTAGCAAAGTGCATAAGTTTGATCAATAGTAATCTCAATCACTTTTCCTAGCATCATAACAGCAATTCTTTCTCATAAAACTCATCATGTTAAAGTAGCAACCAATTCACATGTTAAGGTTCAAACAATGAATTCTCTTGAAACTCAACAACCTATATTCTTAGTCACCAAACAATTGCAATTCAACCTATTCAACAGAGTCTAAGTAAGAGCTCCACATACTCAACCATCATATAGCCTTCTATGATTGCTAACACTCACCGCATACACATGAGCAAAACGTTTCAACCGGACACATAGAAAGATAGGGGCTTATAATTTCGCCTCCCAACGTATTCACCTCAAGGGTGATGTCAACAATAATAACTCATGCTACCCATATCCAACTGGATATATGTGCCTAGATCTTTCCTCACCACATGATGCTTGCCAAAAGAGAAAAATAAAAAGGAATAGAGAGAAAAACTTTGACTCTTGCATGAAAGTAAATACATAAAAGTAAAAGGTAGGCCCTTCGCAGAGGGAAGCAGAGGTTGCCATGCACTTTTTGTTTGTATGCTCAATCCCTTAGAACAAAAGAACGTCATGTTATATTGCCCCTTATGATAGCAACCTTTATTATGCAGTCTGTCGCTTTTATTCTTTGCCATCACAAGTTTGTACAACGCCCAATTTTCTCTTACACTAAATGATCTAACACTTTTAGAAGCAATTTTTATTGCCTTATTGCACCGATGACAACTTACTTGAAGGATCTTACTCAATCCTTAGGTAGGTATGGTGGACTCTTGAAAATAAGATTTGGGTTTAAGGGTTTTTGGATGCACAAGTAGTATCTCTACTTGGTGCGGAATTTTTGGCTAGCAAAGATGGGGGGCAAGCACCACATGTTGAAGGATCTATGACAATATAACTTCTATGTGAATATGAACAAACATAAATCATTACGTTGTCTTCCTTGTCCAACGTCAACAATTTTGGCATATAATATTTTTATGGGGGCTCACAATCACAAAAGATTTCCAAGATAGTGTATTTGCATGTGAAAGTTCTCTTCCTTATAGTAATCATTCATGAATTGCTTGTATGACCAATATTGTGATTGTCAAGCTTCAAAAGATTTCACTTTCTAAACCCAATGTGAAGCTACCACTAGGCATGTGTAACACCCCCAGTGGTTAACTACAGTAATCACCCTGTTGATAATGCCATGTCATCATGATTATCAGTGCCTAAACATCATTTGCATCATATTACATTCCAACTCCTAAGTCAAATTCAATTTTAAACTAAAGTGGAAAATAGAAGTTGTTCAGATCCAGAAACAAAAATGTACATCATGTTGCAAATAATCCAGAGGCTAATATAAAATTAGCAGCAGTGTTAACTAAAATATTTAAGTGGCTCAAACAAATAGAAACAGCAGTAACATAACGCTATTTAATCCTTTTTCAATTTAAATAAAATCCAAACAAAAAGATATTGACCCCAAACCAATTTCTAGCAGTGAAAAATAATGCACTGATGATCTTCGGCATGAACAGTATATCTAAAAAATTTGTAGCAAACTTTGACCAATGTTTGTGAGTGCTTGCCAATTTTCATAAGGAATGACATTCATGGCAGTCGTGGCAAAAACAAAAATTCATGCTCCAAAATTTTGTTTTTTTACCATACTTCCCGAATGCCATTCCTTATGAAATTTGGCAAGCACCAAAACATTGGTCAAAGTTTGCCAACAAAAAATTAAAGTTTGAATTTTTTAGATTTTACTGTTCATGCTAAGTATCAATGAGACTAAACTGGATGGGGACTGCCAACACTTTTTTCATAATGAAATGAACATGCACATATAGGTGATGCTTTTCTGAACATTTTGATATCTTATTGAATTTTCGATTAGTATGAATTTTGTGAATTTTCAAATGATGTCAAACGGTCAAAGGGCAAAAGCATAAGAGGAGCAAAGTGGTTGGGCAGGAACAAGTGTTTTCGGAAACTAGCGTATAACCTGCCGAGTGTGACCACACTAGGGGCATAAATCAATTACCCTTAAGATTAGGGAAACGTGATATAAAAGGAATTAAGGAGACGCAAGCTCAAGCTTGGGATGCCAGGCATCCCAATAATATTTCAAGAATTTTCAAGCAATCTAAAGCTTGGGGATGCCCCTAGTATGCATCCCACCTTTCTTCATCAAACAATTATCGGTTATGTCCGTTGAGCCTAAGTTTTGTCTTCTTCACAGGATGTGTGCTTTTCTAGAATGTCATTTATTTTGTTTGCTAACTGTTTTAATAAATACTTAGATCTGAAAGTTTTAATAAGAGAGTCCTCAATTAGCTACCCCTTACTTAACTACTAGCTTGATCTTCACTTATATCTTTTTAGTAGTTGTCATTTACTCTCGTGCTTCACTTATACCTATAGTAAATTGTTGATGAATTGAATATCATGAAGTTGAAATTATATGTTCATATCAGCTTGACGCCCCCGTCCCGATTGCACTAATCATACACGCAAATGCACACGATCAAGCATAGGACTCACGGGAAGATATCACAAACACCTCTAAACATAAATAAAGTCATACAAGCTTTATATTACAAGCCGGGGCCTCGAGGCTCGAATACATAAGCTTGCGAACAGCGTCAGCGGAAGCATCAGATATCTGAGTACAGATATGAAATAGAAAAGAAAGGCCTTTAGAAAGGCGGGGAAAATAAAACACTATCGATCGAAAGGCGAAGGCCTCCTGCCTGACCCTCCGATCCACACTCCGGTCGCAGTCAACTCGTAGTAGTATCCACCTCTGGTAGTAGTAGTAGCGATCGTCGGGGCACATCTGTCTCAGGGCTCCGTCCTCTGGTCATTTCAAACTGATATGGGGAGAAAAAGGAAAACAAAGCAACCGGAGTACTCAGAAGTACTCAGCAAGCAAGGGTCTACACTACATATGCAACATTATCAAGGGGAGGCTGTATATGTGGACTGGGCTGCAGAAATGCCAGAATAGAGAGAAGGCCTAGCCCTATCGAAGACTAGCATCTTCAGCGGTCTTGCAGCAGTAGAAGAGAGTAGAACAATACCATATAATGTAGCAGTAATAATATCAACCTCACCCAGAGATCCTTTCTCGACTCCCTGCGAAAAGCAATCCCAGAGCCATAAAGTCATCAAACCTCGTCCTGAGATCCTTTCTCCTACCCCTGTGAAAAGCGATCCCAGAGCCAATACAGTCATCACCTGTTAACGTCTCAAGGTCCAGTTCTAGTTGTTCGATCGGGATACAACTCCGAGTGTCCTTTACCGTAGGACCGGCTATCGATAGAAGTGTTCTTCCCTGCGGGTGCACCAACTTACCCAAACGCTCGATTAACTTCGGCCACACCCTTTCCTGGGTCATGCCCGGCCTCGCAAACGACACATCGCAACCCTACCTACAGCTCAGCAGAGAGGTCCCCTCGGTCTACATCCTAAGCGCTCAGAGGTCTTGGGCCATCGCCCTGTGCACTCCGAGTCGTTGCGTGCAGGGGAAGCCAGGCACCAGGGGGGCGCCGGTCCGTCCCGCCGCAAGGCTGAACTAGACGTCTGACAAGCTTTCGGCGGATGCTACATGCAGAACGCCCATACTATGCCCACGTGATGGTTAGTGCTATCAGACCAAGGCCTGCTCGGATCAAATATCCAAATCGTTAATGGACTAGGGCTTGCGGAAACGACAGAGACTCACGAAAGTATGACCCCGCCCCCCGTCCCCCTCTCGAGGACTTGCGGCAAGGGTTAAGAATGCCCGGCCGCGCCTCGTATTCACCACTCGGGCACCACACTGGCAACCCGCCTTCACATCACCGCGGGTACCCCCTCAGGGTCGACCCGCCTTTCCAAGTAACTTGTAAAGTCCAAGTATCCGTGTGTCCATAACATCAGGGAATCCGAGGTATCACCCCTCATTGAATTCCCACTCGATGTATCCGTCAAGGTGAACTCGAGGAATCACCCTCACTGGGTCCACACTTGAGGTGGTGTAGCACAGCTCGTTATCGGAAGCGGTGAAGGAGGATCACCCTCGATGACCACGACCGAATAGCTACTCTACAGAGTTACATCAGAAGTGCTACAAGAGGTTTCACACCTCGCACTCGATAGTAACGCTGCAGTGTCGTTACAACTAAGGGGGGGTGATGTGCGGTGTCGGTCCTGGTCTTCAATCCCGTTGATCGGGTCTTCTGACGATCCAGCGCGGCAGTCGGGGTAAGTGGGGTCACTGTAGTTCTCTACCCAGCCTAGACTAAACAGTTTAGGATATGCAGGTAAATATCACAGCAGGCTACAATAAACAGGCTATGCATCAGAATAGGTAAAGCAGTAGCAACAGCAATTCTAATGCAAGCATGGGAAATTAGAATGGGATATTCGGGATGATCAAAAGGGGGGGCTTGCCTGGTTGCTCCGGGCAAGGGCAAGGTCGTCTATGGTGTCTTCGGGCTCGGAGCGCGTCGGTCTCGGGGACGACGTCGGGGTCGGGGCTATCGAGAGAGAAGAGGGGAGGACAGTATAAATATAGAGCAAACATGAGCATGACAAATACGATACACGTGCTAGGGGTAGTCTAACGCAGCATCACACGTAACAGACGGAGCGGGAGAATATCTGACGATATTCCCGGGTCTTTGGAATTATCGGACAAGATAGAGGGGAACGGTTGCAGTTCGGATAGTAGGGACGCGTGACGGACGACGGACCACGTATCAGATTCGTCTCTCGTTCTGAGCACTTTCATGTACAAAGTTTTTCGATCTGAGTTACGGATTTTTTATATGATTTTCTAAAGCTTTTTTAATTTTCTGAATTATTTTTTATATTTAAATTAAACATTACCAGAATAGTGATCGCTGATGTCAGCATGACACATGCTGATGTCAGCAAGGTTAATTAGGTTAACTAATTAATTAGTTCTAATTAACCAGGGTTACTTAATAATTAACATTAATTAATCTAATTAATCAAATTAGACTAATCTAAACAGTGTTAATTAACTAATTAATTATTTTTTTAATTATATATTATTTTTATTTTTATTTATTTTTTTATTTTTTTTTAGCTGCACATGGCTAGCGGACACGTCCGGACGCGCACCCAAATGGGGCCGGACATGTCCGGAGCGTGCCCATTTGGACGCGACATGTCCGGTGCCCAATGGCACGCGGGGCGCAGACGGGGGGGGGGGGGCCGACGGGCAGGCGCGCACCGCGGCCAGGGGTGAGCGGCGCCCTAGGGGCGCGTGTCGCCGCGGCTGGGCGCGCGGCCGGCGCGGTCCGCCTGGGGCGAGCGCGGTGGACACCACCGGGTGCTGGGCGAGCGGGGACCGGAGCGGAAGGAGAGGGGGGAAGAGGAAGCGGGCGGGCGGGCGCGGCGTGCTCACTTGGGGGCCGAGTCGAGGCTGGCCGGCGACGGGGGCGAGGAGGTGGCGCAGGTGTGGGGAGGAGGAGGCGAGGCAGTCCGGCGGGGAGGCGGCGGCGAGGACGTGGCGACCGGCGAGGGAGAGGCGAGGGGGCGGCGTCGGGGCGAGGCAGATCGGCGCGGAGCGCGCGGCGTCGTCGGCCGGGGCGCCGAGCTCCAGCGGCGCGGGCGCGGGGCGCTTCGGGGAGGGAGGAGGAGGCCCGAGGGGAAATGAGGGGAGTGGGGGTGTTCGGGTTAGGGTTTGGGGTGGGGGGGGGGGTTATGGGCGGGTGGCCCTGTTGGCCTGCCGGCCCAGCTGGGCCACCGGCCCAGTGGGGGGGGGCTTTTCCTTTTTTTTTCCTTTTCTGTTTTCTCTTTTATTTTTATTCCAAAAGACTTTTGTAAAATATGAGACTTGCTCCATTATTTACAGTGCATTATTTTTCACTGCTAGAAATTGGTTTGGGGTCAATATCTTTTTGTTTGGATTTTATTTAAATTGAAAAGGATTAAATAGCGTTATGTTTGCTGTTTCTATTTGTTTGAGCCACTTAAATATTTTAGTTAACATCGCTGCTAATTTATATTAGCCTCTGGATTATTTGCAACATGATGTACATTTTTGTTTCTGGATCTGAACAACTTTTATTTTCCACTTGTTTAAAATTGAATTTGACTTAGGAGTTGGAATGTAATATGATGCAAATGATGTTTAGGCACTGATAATCATATAACATGGCATTATCAACAGGGTGATTACTGTAGTTAACCACTGGGTTGTTACAAATCTCCTCACTAACAAGAATTCTCGTCCCGAGAATTAAGAAGTAGAAGGAAAAAGTTCGGGTTATTCCGCACGAAGATTATCCTCGCGTTCCCAGTGGCTTCATCTTCAGTATGATTTGACCACTGTACTTTGAAGGAACTTGGTAACCTTCTGACGGGTTCGACGTTCAGCTTCATCGAGAATGCGGATCGGATGCTCCTTATAAGATAGGTCATCTTGCAATTCGAGCATCTCGTGATCCACTGCTCGTGTGGAGATTCCTTGAAGCATTGACGAAGTTGCGACACATGGAAGACGTCGTGATATGAGAGATTGGTGGTGGCAACTCCAAATTTATACGCCACTTGACCACGTCTAGCAATAATGCGGAAAGGACCAATGTAGCGCGGAGCTAGCTTGCCCTTATTCCAAAATGGTGAGTGCCCTTCATAGGAGTGACGCGCAGATAACTTGATCACCAGTTGAAAGTCAAACCCCATTGTTTGGGATCATAGTTGCTCTTCTGACGGTCCTAGCGCCGCCTTGAGATTTTCACGACGATACGGACTTGTTCTTCGGCGTGTTGAATAATTTTCCAGTCCCACGAGCGGTCGTTCCCCAGTTTCTGACCAATTCAGAGGGGTTCGACACTTACGTCCCATAGAACTTCAAAGGGGGCCATTTTCAAGCTGGCTTGATAGCTGTTGTTAAGAGAACTCGGCATACGGAAGAGATTCTTCCCACTTTCTGCCGAAAAAATAACACAAGCTCGAGCATATCTTCAAGCCCTTGGTTGACTCGCCTCAACTGGCCTTAGATTGAGGGTGATAGCTGAACTCCAATTAATATGAGTTCCCATAGCTTTTTGGAAACTTTCCAGAAATGACCAGTGATATGCTGCCACGGTCTGAACTGATCTCTTTCGGAATACCGTGGAGTGAAACAATTCTGGAGATATATAACTCTGCTAATGACTAGCAGTGATCGTCTCCTTGACAGGCAGAAAGTGTGCAACTTTGAGAGTTGGTCGACGACGACAAGAATAGCATCGTGACCCTTCTGTGACCTGGGAATCCTGTAACGAAATCCATCTGAAACCTTATCCCATTTCCATAGAGGAATAGGAAGTGGTGCAGAATTCCATCTGTTTATGATGTTCTGCTTTAACCGACACACACATCACATTCAGCAACATAACGAGCAATGTCCTGCTTCATTCTGGACCACCAGTACCTTTGACGGAGATCACGATACATTTTGGTCTACCCGGATGAATAGAACACGGGGTATCAGTGCCTCCTTCATGACTTTGTCATTCATAAGCTCGAAGCGAGGTACTACAATGCGGTCTCGAAAATCAAGGTTCCATCTTCAGACAGCGTGAAATCCCTGTACTTTTCAAGGTGAAGACTTTCCTTCATCATCAACTTCAGCATCTTTAGCTTGCGCATTCTTAACAGCTTCTCAGATCTGGTTAATCACAAAGGTTATTAAGAAGAACCCTGTGGAACAATACCAGTTCAGCTTGCATAGTTCTTCAAAAAGTCGAGGTTGAGCTCGCCTAACCATGAGGTTGTCGCATAGGACTTGCGGCCTTAAGGCATATCAGCCATCACGTTAGCCTTGCCAGGGTAATGAAATACCCAAATCATAGTCCCCAATGGCCTCCATCCACTTTGCTGACGGAGTTTTAGAGATGGTTGAGTGAACAAGTACTTTCAGACTTTTATGATCCGTGTAGATCTCGCAACGATTACCGAGAGGTAATGTCGCCACAACTGCAATGCATGATCACACAGCTAGTTCTAGATCATGTACCGATAATTCTCTTCATGTGGGCGCAACTGACGAGAGCCATACAATCACTTTACGCTCTTGCATTAGAATACAGCCTAATCCTTCACGGGATGCGTCACAATAGATCACAAAGTCTTTGCAGGTATCTGGAGGAGAAGTACTGGGGTATTGTATACGGATTGACATCTGCCCCAGTGGATAAAGATGTACTATGGATGTATCCTCCCTGCTCGACAGCTGGTAGCTGCGTCGGCAGGGTGGTGTGAAACAAACGATCCATCTGAAACAGAGGAAACTCATGATTGTCAAAAGACAAGGAGAAGTATACCCGATCTCGGAGAGAAAGGTTAAACAAAACAATGGAAAGGAAAATGATTATCAGACTAATCAGACAATGTCGGGAAATCGCACATATATCCAGCTCTCCGGGTGGACGAGAACGAGATCCTAAGTGTCGGCGTTAGTAAACTTAGTTAACCCGAAAGGAAGAGAGGTCAGAGTCCCAGAGTAAAGATGAGGAATAAAGATACTAATACCTCCCAATTGGCGACGTGGGCCGTAAGCCACACAGCCAAGTTAGTAAAACAGTTTTCGGTTACTAGACTCAACTTCGGCCAAGGAATTGGAAAGGGGGTTCCCTACAGGCAGTCGGCTCTGATACCACATTGTGACGCCCCCCGGCCCGTCGTGCACTAATCATACACGCAAATGCACACGATCAAGCCTAGGACTCACGGGAAGATATCACAACACAACTCTAAAAACATAAATAAGTCATACAGCTTTATATTACAAGCGAGGGGCCTCGAGGGCTCGAATACATAGCTTGCGAACAAGCGTCAGCGGAAGCATCAGATATCTGAGTACAGATATGAAATAAAACAAAAAGGCCTTTAGAAAGGCGGGTTAAAATAAAACCTATGATCGAAAGGCGAAGGCCTCCTGCTGGGACCCTCCGATCCTACTCCTGGTCGTCAGTCAACTCGTAGTAGTATCCATCCTCTGGGTGAGTAGTATCGATCGTCGGGGCATCTGTCTCAGGGGGCTCCGTCCTCTGGTCATTGTCAAACTGATATGGGAGAAAAAGGAAACC